>CAWUFW010014831.1:15000-393484 GCA_963921515.1 Calotriton arnoldi | reverse complement strand
AGCTCGTGGCTGAAGAGTCAAGACGACCGTCAACGCACCTGAAGCACTCGACATCGGTGGGCATCTGTCCATCGCCTTCCTGGTCACTGGCTAGTGACCCAGACTCTGTCCCCTCTGCTTTCAGGTTCTTCAGAACTCCGATCCACTCTTGGATCCACCCGGACACTTTCCTCTTGGCCGCCAGCAGCACTTTGCAGCAGATCGCCATTCGAATCGACGACGAAACCCGACCCCGAAAGGCACCTATGCACCCGGCTTCCCTGGGTGAGGTAACACGAGTACTCCGGTGCTCCCGTGGGTAGAGACTCTTCAAAGTCCTAGATCTCAAAGGGTTTTGTCCTAGTCCTCTTTTAAGTGTCCCTTTTCTCTAATTTCCCGATCCCGACTTTCTCCATAGAAGTCAACGGCGTATCGCGGTTGTGTGTTTACACTGCACGCGTCTCCCGTGGGTCCCCTGTGTCACTACCTTGGGTGGTTCCTTGTGGTCCAAGCACTTCTAGAGGCTCTAGGCCTAGTGTCTAGTTCAGTAGTGGTTCCCCTACCACTTTATTGGTATATGGTTTGGTACGCCCCTAGGGCCCAAACGTGTATTTGCGCTATTACTGTGATTTGATAACTTATAACTTATGTACTTCGAACTCTAGCCTCATAAAGAGACTAGAGGGGTGTGTTTAGCAATAAATACATATATTTTGAATATATACCTGGTGTGGTGCTCTTTCATTTGGTCACTCAAGAGATTATAGACTGGTAAAACAAGCTGCTTTACATTCCTTCAAGACTTAGCCTGAAGGCTGCTCTCCATAGCTACCACTAGGATAGCTTTCAATAAGGTTGTCTTTAACCTATCTCCAATAAGGGGTTGTTTGGACTGGTGCAAGGTGCCCACTATAATTAGTGGACAGCATATGCCAGGCCAACTTCTCACAGTATAGCTGGGAGTTTTCCCACCCAATGTTTCAGGAATCTCTTCTTAGTGTTCCTGGAGTATCCCAGGCTGAAATATGGCTGTGGAAAAAGCGATGTGTAGCCACTGATTTTCATCCAAGCGTGGCTTTTTGCTGTGAAGGTGGCTTTGTCTTCTACTAGGGAGAGGCTCCTTATTGCCTTCCGTACAATTTTGTTTTAAACCTGCATGTGCAGTTGGGACTTCCCAGAGCTGGGTGAGTCCAGTGTTTGTGAGGATATCCAGTAGGAATTTTCTTGCTGGTGACGTCTATCTGTGCTGGAGCTCTTGCCAGACTAGGTGGTTTAAACTGTTTGGGGAGGCGTTTCGGATTTTGTGCCAACAAGTTATGTAGGCCTCCTGTCTTGCTAGCTGTTGTTTGGAGAGGCCGAACTCCAGCCGAATCTATGCAGCAGAGGCATATGTTGGAATGTTGAAAATAATTCTATAGACCCTGATTAATGTGCTGTCCAGGGTTTTTGAGTCTCTTTCTCTTAGGGCTTCACTACCATACGTAATAATGGGCAGAAGTTTGGCTTGTGCAACCTAGAGGAGAGCATGGGGCTAGTCAGCTTGGATTTTAAGTGCCTCAAAGTTATCGCTAGGGCCATGCCTTTCTTTTTTATTATCTCAAGCTGGCTAGCAAATTGGCCTCCATTGTCAATAGTTACCCCTAGATATTTATAGCTGGTTGTAGTCTGAATTAGGGTGTTGCCCCGGTGCCAGATATGGGGTTTATCCCTTTTCCTTTTTATGGACATTGTTTTGGTTTTTTCGAAGTTTACTTCAAGGAAATTGTCTGTGGTGTATCCATGCAGAGTATTTAGGAGGCGTTGCATACCCACTTGCATGTGGCAGACTAAGACTACGTCATCAGCATATAAGATACTGGATAGAGGCTTGCCACCGATTCTTGGAGCATGTGCATTGCATGAGTCAAGGGTCTGTGTCAGGTCTGCCATGTTGAGATTGAACAGGGTTGGGGCGAGCACGCATCCTTGTTTGAGCCCTTTGGTGGTAGAGATGCGCCTTGACAGGTGGGTGCCATTGCCCACTTTTACCTGCACCCAGGTATCTGTGTGGAAACATATTAGCATGTCAAGCTACGCTTACCTGATTTTCCAAGTTGCCAGCTTCCACCAGAGTCTTGCTTATTCTATGTTGTCAGAAGCTGCCCTCAAGTCTATAAAGCAGAGGTGTTTTGATGACTTTGCCATGTCCATAATCAGTGACATGGTTAGGATACTGGTTGCAGTCCATGCATCTTTAGAGAAGCCAGTTTGGTTGAATGGTATGATTTCTTGCTCCGTTGCCCAGCCCTGAAGTTCTTCTAGTAGGGTGTCCACAAAGTACTTTGCTTCATTATTGAGTAAGGCAACAAGGTGGTAGTTCTTTGGAACAGATTTTTCTCCACTCTTGTAGATAGGAGCAATGATGGAGCCTTTCCAGGGGGACGGTAGCTGTCCCAGTTGTCTGGCTTCCCGAAAAAGTGAAACCAAGGACACTGCCAGAAGTCTTGAGTCTGGCTTAAAGAGGACTAGCGGGATCCCATTTGGTCTCGGTGCTCCTTCTCTCCTGCCTTTAGCAATCTGGCGTTTGATTGTTGTGATGTCAGACGGTTTGTCCACTTCCTGATGGTTTGCGGTGATTTCAGAATTGTGATTTTTCTGGGGATCCTCGATTGTGCTTGAGCCATGTATTGCGGTTTCCAGCCCGCTCCCAGTTTGTTGATTGAAATGGGTTGACAGGAAGTCCGACCATGTCTCTTCGGTGATGTGTGATGTCGCTCCTCCATAAGATGGGCGCATTAGTTTGTTCACAGTGGCCTAGAAGCGTATGCTGTTTTTGGTTTTGTTGACTTTTGCCCAGAGCTCCTCTTCCCTGGACCTTTTGTTATCCTATTTTAGCTTTTTGAGCATGTTTCTCTGTTGTCGTAGTGATGATCTGGGTTTGTGGCTCAGGAGTCTCAGTGTTTTGTTTATTGTTTTTTCATTGCTTTTGTTTGATTCCATTGGGCGCTGGAAAGCCATACTGTTTCCGTTAAGTCGTGAGGTGGCCTATATTTGACTGTTGTTGAAAAGACACTTGATAGGTTTGCAGTGAAAGTTTCCCATTTGATTATGGGGCTGACTATACGGTCGTTTTGGTTCTGTAATAAGGCCTTCGCAACTTGAAGCACCTCCCCTGTGTTTGCTAGAGAGGATTTGATTATTCTAAGGTTGATTGTGTGACTGGAGAGAGGACCCCCCTGGTAGAAGTTCAAAGGTTGGTGTACTTTCCAGAAAGGTTACCTCTTGTGGTCGATGGTCGCTATCCCCCTTGTCTCCGAGGTGAAAAGTGGCTATGCAGTGAAAGAATGGAAGGGAAATCAATGTGTAGTCTAAAGTTGAGCATGCATTTTCAGAGTAGTATGAGGCTGCTGGGGGAGAGTCTTCAGGAAATCTGCCATGGAGTGCCCTGAAGTTAATGTGCTACAGGTCTTCCAACGGGGTCTAGCTGTTGTGCTCACTCTGCATTGTGGGTTTTTGTTTTATTCTGGAATGTTCCAGGCCAAGCATTGGGCCTGTGTCTCCTCGTCTGTCGATGATCCTAGGAGATGAAGGTTTAGGTCCCCTCAGAGAAAGAGAATGGGTGTGTCGTGTTTCTTTATAGATGTCAAAAGACAGTCCACAAGATGCCTTGAATCTTTAGTTTTTTGTTTTGGATTTATGTAGGTGTTGAAGATTAACACCTCCTCCTTCTTCCCCTTGGAGCGGAGAGAGATCTTGATTGTGTTGACAGTTGCTGAGGAGGAGGGGATTTCCTTGATGGTAAGTAGTCTAAATATCGAGTTTTAAATATCGATATACAGAAATATCGAGTTTAATATATCAAATGTATTAAATATCGATGTTCTGTATATCGATGCTAAAAATATCGTTTTTAAGTCTTGTCAAAAATATCGAAGTATGTAATATTGAGTGTTAAAATATCGTTATGTGAAAATATGAGTTTGTTTGTAGTAGTATATCATTATTATTTAAATATATAAAAAAAAAAATGGTATCATATTTTTTAGGAGCGGGATGTTGGGTTTATAGGGGATAAGGGTGGGGAGTGTGTTAAAAAAATGTTTAAAAATATTATATAAATTGATCAATTATAAATTTTTAATTGTAAATATAATTTCACATTTTGATATATATTTTTAGGAGCGGGATGTTGGGTTTATAGGGGATAAGGGTGGGGAGTGTTTTAAAATAAGGTTTAAAAATATAATTAAAAATTTTAAATTATAAATTTTAAATTCAAATTTAAATTTAGAATTTTGAAATATATTTTTGAGGAGTGGGATGTTGGGTTTATAGGGGATAAGGGTGGGGAGTGTTTTAAAAATATGTTTAAAAATGTAATAAAAAGTGTTAAATTATAAATTTTAATTTCTAATTTAAATTTTGAATTTTGAAATATATTTTTAGTAGCGGGATATTGGGTTTATAGGGAATAAGGTTGGGTAGTGTTTTAAAATTATGTTAAAAAAAGTAATAAAAATTGTTAAATTATAACATTTAATTTCCAAATTAAAATACGAAATTTGAAATATATTTTTAGGAGCGGGATGTTGGGTTAATAGGGGATAAAGGTGGGGAGTGTTTTAAAAAAATGTGTTTTGTTTTTAAATTTGTAAAAAATTAAATTAATAGTTTTAAAATATAAATTTCAACATTTAAATTTATTTTATATTTTTATATTATTTTTATTTTGAGAGTAGTTTTGTGTTTATAGGGGATAATGGTGGGGAGTGTTTAAAAATAATGTAAATTAAATTTTAAAAAAGATAAATTGGGAGAGAAAAAAATGAAATATAATAATTGTTAAAAAATATTACTTAGTATTGTGATGTACATTTTCTAGTTGTTAAATAAGGTTAGTGGTTTTAAATAAAAAATTTAAATCTAACATATGTTTACTGTCCAGTATGTTTCCTAATTTAATAGTGTTTGGAGTGGGAATAGTAAATTAATTAAGTTTAATGTCCAACATCTACCCTAATTTAATAGTGACTGGAGTAGGAATAGTAAATTAATTGAGTTTAGTGTCCAGCACCTACCCCAATTTAATACTGACTGCAGTTGGAATAGTAAATTAATTAAGTTTAGTGTCCAGCACCTACCCCAATTTAATACTGACTGTTGTGGGAATAGTAAATTAATTAAGTTTAGTGTCCAGCACCTACCCTAATTTAATATTGACTGGAGTGGGAATAGTAAATTAATTAAGTTTAGTGTCCAGCACCTACCCCAATTTCATACTGACTGGAGTGGGAATAGTAAATTAATTAAGTTTAGTGTCCAGCACCTACCCCAATGTAATACTGACTGGAGTGGGAATAGTAAATTAATTAACTTTAGTGTCCAGCACCTATTCTAATTTAATACTGACTGTAGTGGGAATAGTAAATTAATTAAGTTTAGTGTCCAGCACCTACCCCAATTTAATACTAATTGGAGTAGGAATAGTAAATTAATTAAGTTTATTGTCCAGCACCTACCCCAATTTAATACTGACTGGAGTGGGAATAGTAAATTAATTAAGTTTAGTGTCCAGCACCTACCCCAATTTAATATTGAATGCAGTGGGAATAGTAAATTAATTAAGTTTTGTGTCCAGCACCTACACTAATTTAATACTAATTGGAGTAGGAATAGTAAATTAATTAAGTTTAGTGTCCAGCACCTACCCCAATTTAATACTGACTGGAGTGGGAATAGTAAATTAATTAAGTTTAGGGTCCAGCACCTACCCCAATTTTATACTGACTGGAGTGGGAATAGTAAATTAATTAAGTTTATTGTCCTGCACCTACCCTAATGTAATACTGACTGGAGTGGGAATAGTAAATTAATTAAGTTTAGTGTCCAGCACCTACCCCAATTTAATACTGACTGGAGTGGGAATAGTAAATTAATTAAGTTTAGTGTCCAGCACCTACACTAATTTAATACTGACTGGAGTGGCAATAGTAAATTAATTAAGTTTAGTGTCCAGCACCTACTCCAATTTAATACTGACTGGAGTGGCAATAGTAAATTAATTAAGTTAACTGTTCAGCACCTACCTCAAATTAATACTGACTGCAGTGGGAATAGTAAATTAATTTAGTTTAGTGTCCAGCACCTACCCCAATTTAATATTGACTGCAGTGGGAATAGTAAATTAATTAAGTTTAGTGTCCAGCACCTACCCTAATTTAATACTGACTGGAGTGGGAATAGTAAATTAATTAAGTTTAGTGTCCAGCACCTACCCTAATTTAATACTAATTGGAGTAGGAATAGTAAATTAATTAAGTTTAGTGTCCAGCACCTACCCTAATTTAATACTAATTGGAGTAGGAATAGTAAATTAATTACGTTTAGTGTCCAGCATCTACCCCAATTTAATACTGACTGGAGTGGGAATAGTAAATTAATTAAGTTTAGTGTCCAGCACCTACTCCAATTTAATATTGACTGGAGTGGGAATAGTAAATTAATTAAGTTTAGTGTCCAGCACCTACCCCAATTTAATACTGACTGGAGTAGGAATAGTAAATTAATTAAGTTTAGTGTCCAGCACCTACCCTAATTTAATACTAATTGGAGTAGGAATAGTAAATTAATTAAGTTTAGTGTCCAGCACCTACCCTAATTTAATACTAATTGGAGTGGGAATAGTAAATTAATTAAGTTTAGTGTCCAGCACCTACTCCAATTTAATATTGACTGGAGTGGGAATAGTAAATTAATTAAGTTTAGTGTCCAGCACCTACCAGAAAAATCGTAACCATACTGTTCTCGAAATGTATTGGAGGGGCGACACGTGCCGTCTGTAGTATCACATCTCGATCACGAAAATTAAAGATGCGAGCTAGGATAGGTCTTGGCGGGGCCCATGGTCTATGTCGTCCCCCAGGAACACGGTGGGCTCTTTCCACGGAGAAATAACTGGATAGACCCCTTGGCTGCAGTCGATTTTGGATAATGTCCTCTACTAAGAGATCAAGCGCCGTTTCTCCCGTTTGTTCCGGCACACCTATCAGTCTTATGTTATTACGTCTTGAGCGCCCTTCTTGGTCATCGAGTTTGGCCGCCACGACCTTACTGGCCGCCTCCAATTGCTGTACTTGTTTTTTGAGCTCGGCCGTATCGGTAGTGAGAGTTGACGCAGTGGTCTCGACCTCCGCCACCCTGGTGGACATGTTATGGAGATCCGCCCTGATCAATGAAAGTTCCACTGAAATCGAGCCAATTCGAGAGTCGAGGGAGGTATGTATATTGTTTAGGGTAGCCATGATATCCTGTAGGGTAATTTCTGACCCTTTTTCAGTCGTGGGACTCAGTGTTCGAACAGGGCCTTGTTCTGCAAGTTCCGGTTGAGTCTTAGCACAGGTAAACTTGTCAAGTTTGGTCTGCTGTGTGCCACGTTGGCCTCTGCCCCCCATCGTAGCTGGTCTCCGTCAGCTCGCGTTTACTGAAAACAGTACTGGGGCGGTACTCACCGCTGCCTGCCTGTGTGTCACTCAGACACCTGCGGCCTTTCGGGTTTTCCACCCCAGACCTGTCGTGGTGCTCATCAATTGCCACTGGGCCGCGCGAACTGTGGGGGGGGAGGGGGGAGAGGGGTGTTCCCCCAACCTGTGCACCTCCGGTAGCTACAGTGGCATGCGAGGGTTCTTGCGACAGTGCCAACAGGCACAATCAGCTTTTGGGCCGTTTGTTGTTGAGAATCCTCTGTGCTGCACCTTGAAAAGGACCGCAGCGTTAGTGCCCCCCCGAGATCTGCTATGGACAGGTTAACTGTTGCGTCTCCCTCCTTGGCGCCACATCAGTGGGGTCCTCTGCTTTTTATTGCTTTGTGTGTTGTAGCCTGCCTTTATGCAGCTCCCATGCAATGCGCCTTGCCTGGCGTCAGCAGGGGGGGCGGACGATGATTTACTGTTCCGGGGGGGGGGCCCACGGCGTTCTGCGGTCTGTATGGTGTGTGCACAATAGTGGGGCCCCGTCTGTGTTATCCCCAAAGTCTCCTGTGTGCCGTATCTCGCCAGGGGCCTCTCTGCGCCCGACAACGCACCACTTTTCTGTTGCCGGGCTTCTCTGCCTTTTTTATTGCTGTTCAGTATGCGGGGGATGCTTACTGGGGGGTCGTCGCCGGGCCCAAGTACGCCTCCTGTCTTTCCCCAGGCCCGGTGTATAGAATCAATCAAGTCCCCTTCGCGCTCCGAGCGCTGCCTGCCTCGTAGCTTCACTATGCCCTCCCAGTAAATCAGCTGCACCACGGGGCTTCACTTCGCTCACAGTCGCCTCAGTGTTCACACGTCTCGCCAGTCACTCACCGCTGCCATGGGAGTCTCTGTTGGGCGATCCTCACCGCCCATGCAGCGTGTCCTATGCGGTGCGGACAGTCCCAGCGCTCCCGCTACGAGCGGGTCTGATCCAACTCTAGCCCCCGGCTTCCGCTCCTGGCGTGGGCCGCACTGCTGCTCGTCGGAGCCGCTCCCCCCGCTGCTGTGCGGCGGGACCCGCTCCAAGCACAACAGGTTCCCGGCCGTTTCAGGTTTTGTCTCCACTGCTCTGGAAGTGCGTATGCCGTCGGATTCATATACGAATCGTCAGGAAGGCGGCTGGGTGACGGAGCCTCCTCGGGCAGCGGCCATTTCCTTCGGCCGGGTTATGTCTTTTGATGTCAGTTGCTGGTTGCGGCAGAGACCTGGTGCAAGGTATTGGGCCCAGGCAGTGACCGCCACGCCCCTCCTGGGGGGCACAAGCACACACTCCCTTGTCGAGCAGACCAGCTGAGTTTGGAACCGGGCTGGGCCGGTCACAATATGCGCCTGAGTCTGTCCATTGTCCTGATGTTGATTTTGCTCTGGCTGCGGAGAAGGGCCTGTGGTGGAGAGGCAAGTGGGACCCCCGGGGCCTGCAAACCGCACCCAGCCTAGCTGGGCCGCTTCCGCAGGTACTTGGGACGCTCACTCAGTGGCAGCTGATACACCTGTCACACTCGCCCTTGCTTGATGTTTAGGCTGGGGTTGTTTACACTGACAGCTGAGGGCAGTTGGTGGGTGTCGATGGTTGATGTCGCACTTGGTGTAGTGAGGAGAGAGGCAGGAGGGTGGAGTAGGAAGTGGTGAAGTGAGGGCGGAGAGTCCAGGCAAGGCCCGCTGGGCAGAGTGGTAAGCCCGAGTGCCCCTCACCATGTCCCCCTCACCAAGGGCCCTTCCCTCGCCAGTTAAGGAAAGTTCTCCTGTCAGGCTTGCACCTCTCCACTCACTTTGCCCCCTTCACTAGCCCTGCAGTCTGCTGCCCCCCAGGCAAGTGTCAGTGGGCGGTCTCTGACCCCCCCCTTGCGCCTCTGCTCACCTCAGCTGGGTCCTCCGCTTTGCCCTGATTCTGGTCCAGTCATGTCCTTGGCTGTCCTTAGCTGCCGCAGGCGTGGTAGGTGGGCTGCAGCAGGGGTCAGCTGCCCGGACAAAGAAGGTGATGGAGGGGAGTGGCCATGCCACAGATGCCTGCAGCGGTGCAGTGATGCAAGACTTAATGCCGCTCAACCCCCTCTGGGTTTTCCCAGCCTGCTGCTGCTGTCAGAGCAGATGCGGAACCTGCCGCACCTGTCGCTGAGACTGGCAGGGACAGACAAAGTCACGTCAGGGAAGGGGTAACCTCCTGGGTCTCTAAGTCGTGGCTCCGGACACAAGGTCTCCTCCTTCCCCCGCTGTTTTCTCAGCCACTGCATCCGTTGCTGCCTTGGCTGTCCGCGTCCGGCAGTCCGTGTCGCCTCCTCACTTCCAACAAGAGCACGTACTCTGCGGGCAGTCAGTGATGGGAGGGGTGATGGTGCTGGTGGTGAGTGGTGAGTGGGGCTCACCAGGCACATCCGCAAGCTGCAGCGGACCGCCTGGGGCTCTCCCTCTGTGGCAGCCAGCTGCCGGCCGCCGCACTCACACAGTCGCTGGTGCTGCAGGCTGCGGAGGACCTCTGGGGGTCCTGCAGGGGTCTGGAGGACCTGCGAGGAGCCTGTGGCAAAAAGGCGAGGAGCTGGATTGGGAGTCAGCGTGTCCCAGTTCGCTCGGCTCGGACTGGCATGTGATGTCAGGCAAACATCAAAATTACAGTTGGCAAAGCAAAATACTACCTCTCCTAAGAGAGTCTAACATGGATTCTCACAATGCAATCTTCTATACCCACGGTTTGTCAAAGGGGCTAATCAGCACCAAGATCCTTCCTACTATAGTAATGTGAGATCCCATTTAACAAAGTACCTATCTGTAGGCTTTAATACAGAGTAATAACAAACCACCCATAATGCTTATTGACTTTAACATAAGCTTTTCACAATAAATCCAACAGACCTACTGCCTTTATTATAAATATTTATAACAAACAATCAGGCCACTAACCTTTATCACTGGCGTGTCATTATAACCAACTCAGAGTTACTGTGTTGGGCATAAACTTTCCTATAAGACAACCACCAGGTATACCATAAAAAAATACAAATATGAACAAAATTACAGTTGTTAAAGCAATATAAAATCCCTCCTAATAGAGTCTGATAACGATTACCATTGAACAAATCTTCTATCAGCACGGTTTGTTCGGATGGGTCATCAACACCAAAACCTGTTGCAGTAATATGTCAGATTCCATGTAACAACATTGGTGTCTACAGGCTTATAACAATGTAATAACAATTCAGCATTAAAAATGCATTGCCTTGAACACATTATTTTTACAATAAGTACATCAGGCCGATTGGCTTTCTCATAATAAACAGATCATAACTATGGAATCTGGCATAACTTTTCCCAATTAACCAATAAGGTCTATTGCTTTACCATTGGCTTCACACCATAGTCAACATAGGCATATTCGATGAGACAGCAACCCACTGTTAGGGGTTTACTTACATTAACAAGTGTTTTCACAATAAATAAGCTAGCCCTACTGCCTTTGTTATAACTTTTCATAAAAAGCAGATCAGACCAATGGCATCTGACATCATTTTCCCAGTGCACCCATCAGCTTGTCATCATAACCATCTCAGCCTACCGTTTTGAGCATAGGTTTCCCACAAGGCAACAAACAGGCATACAGTCATAAAATGACAAAAGTATACAAAACTAGAGTTGGCAAAACAAAATACTACTCTCCTAAGAGGACCTAAAAATGATTCTCACAGAGCAAATCTACTATAGCTATGGTTTGTCATGGGGCAAACAACACCAAATCTCTTGCAAAACTCTAGCAATCTGTGAAAGTCCATATAACAAAATATTGTTTGCAGGCTTTCATACAGGGCAATATCAATCCACTCCTAAATGAATGAATGTAACATATGCTTTTGCAATGCATACGTGAGGCACACCGATTGTATCGTAATATTTCATAATGAACAGATCAGGCCTATAGCCATGATCACCGGCTTGCCAACATAACCAACTTAGTCCTGCTGTACTAAATATACAAGCCAAATAGTCCAAAACAAGCAGTCTTTTGAGTTGAAGCACGCATCGTGGTTCAAATCAAGTCCTATACTCAGGAAAAACAACTTGTGGTGGGGCCTAAGCCCCTCTCTCATTGGAGAGTATTAAATCTCTTTTTTTTGATGATCACCTTAAGGTCTGGCGACAGCTGTGCTGTCAAGCCTGACCTAAAATGCTGCCTCCTGGGAGGCGCAGAAAGTTTACAACACTCGTGCCACTTGAATGCCTTTGTGGTAGCTCTTTCTGGCAGTTCTTGTGTGCCTAGCAGTTGCTAGATCATGCTCACACACCAAGAGCTGTGAAAGCGGGTAGCACTCAGCCCCACTCTACTTGGATTCTGCCAAACAGAGGCAGAGCCTATAGAGGCACGAGCTAAGCAGAATCCCCCTTCCTCCTTCTGAGGCTCCAGTGACACTGAGAGAAACGGGAGGAATAAGGGTGGAAAGCTTGCTGTGTGTCCTCATCCACAGCCTTTGGCACTCACATTTCCCTGCGCAATCTAAGTAGCCTATGGAGAATGTGGATTAGGACACTGGTAATCAGGGGCTGCTGATGACATTTGAAAGTGGTGGAGCGTAGCGCGATGCCAAAAAACGTACAGATGCTGGCCCTCCATCCGGTGTCTCTAGAGATCATGAGGGTGACTGTTTGTTCACTCTGTGTTCTGAGAGAGAGAGAGGAAAGGGAAGGAAGGTGGTTGACTTCCTACAAAAGCCAATGCGAACCCAACCAGTCCTGGAGCTACTCTCATGCTGTTTTCAGCATGAGAGAAGCACCAGGATTGGTTGGAGCAGGGTAACCCAGCGACATTTTGAGGCTAGGGGCCTGTGCCTGCAATCCCCTGGCTGTTTCACACCACTGGGATTGCTGCGGTTTGAAATGCATGTTGGGCTGCTGTCATAAGACAGCTGGCCAATCCGACATGCGCACTCTACACTGGCATGTTGACACTTGGAAAGTCATCCTGCAATCAGAAGGAATCGCTCTCACACTAGAACAGCGCAGGCCGGCGGCATAGTGACAGATGTAATAAAATGGTAATGATCATTTTATTAGTTTACATTTACTTGCTGCACTCACAGCACGTGGGGCGACGCTTCTCCACCCTTCAGGAGGAACTGCAACTTTTGGTAATATGCCACAGGCAGGGCTAGGCACACAGACCCACTCATTACCAGGATACCCTTGTGTGTGATAGTGAGCTTTATAAATACACATAACGTAACAGTAGTGGGCCTATGCATGTGGTTATAGCGCAATACTGCACCATTGCCTTTGATGGAGATGTCAACATTACATTGTTCCAGTGCTTAATTTGAGCCTGTGGCTTCCAGTGCTGGTCACCAGCACTTAATTCTCCACACAGGCACTAATGACAGTCCACCACTAATTGGTGATGTCTATCTAATTTTGAGATGAACACAACAACAGTGTTTAAAGAGTCAATATACATTAAAAATGAATAATACCCGGCGCCTGCACCATTGTTATAGATTTTGGTGGACTGGAACAGTCTGAATTGTAACACTTGTAGGAGTGTGATGGTTAGTAGTTGTGTTGGTATGGTCATGGCAGAGCTGGCAAGGGCAATGGGTGGTGCAGCCTGCAATGGCCTCCAGGTAAGGCCCTTGCACTTAAAGTTTTACTAATTAAGGACTGCATTGTTCTAATATAGGCCTAAAACGCCCTGAATACAAAATGCCCTTGGCCAAAAAACCCAGGACATACAGGAGTCATATATTACATGAGCCTACTTGACCGATATCTAGATGTACATATGTACAGTGTAAGTGTTGCTAGAGTGTATTGGTGCCTGTGTGCAGATGTGCTTGTACGTATCTGAATCTGTATGCATGAAAAGCCTATGGCAGTCTTGGCTATGGTGGCATGGGGCGTTGTATGAAGACACTAAATAAGAGCCACACTTATTGGCTTTGGTAATACTTGTTTAAATGGCCATCTAGGGTATGCTGGTTCCTGATGTGGGCCTCAAGAAATTTTATTTTGATGTAGTCAATTCTCCTCCATTCGTTTATTAATACACTGCCAGGCTTGTAGCACTGCTTAGGCGGATGTATTACAAAACCCACCCCTCTCCCCGCCGTTTGAAGTTGCTAATAGTTCATGACATTCCCACTGCCATGATAAATGGCACTGATTCTTCAATGTCACAGATGTTAGTGGTTCAAATACTGAGGGTGGAGGGGAGTGTGCCACAAGCAGCAAATCATCTCCGTGCGTCTCATTAACCAGAACGATTAATAACATATTTAAAGATGCAACATTTAAGGATGCAACAGATCACTTTTTGTTACCGCTATTCCTTCCACTGACAACAGAGATGCCACAAACCATAAACTACTTAACCAAAAGAGCACTGGCAGTCCCAATAGTTTTGGCTTTTGTGTATTGAAAAGATTATAGCGAACTCCACAAACACACACCCCAACACGCCCAGCATGGGCAGCAGTAATGCCTGATAACTTACCAGTAAAGTTCCTTACTCCGAGTCTACAACTTCCCCGTCACAGTCCTCACATCAATGAGTGTCAGCTCCTCACCGCAGCCTTACTCAAGCAAAATCAAACAAAACACACTTACAGCTCCCATCACTTCTCTCTAGCCCACACCCACATCCTGTGGGACATAAAGCCTCTGACCTCATATCTGGAAGCCCTGTAATCCAAAGCCAAATGAAGCTGAACACAGGGAGGGAGGGATGGAAAACAGGACTGTGAAGGGGAGGTTGTAGACTTGGAGTAATGAAGATTACCGATAAGTAACCAGGCATTACCTCCTCGTCCGACCTCCCCGTCACACAGTCCTTACATCAAAACCTACGGAGCAGCACATTAGAAATCGTGTACAGACCTCAACACTGCATCTCCATAACATGTTGAAACATCACCACCAATCGGTAATGTGACATAAAGGTGTGTGGCGAACTCCAAGTGGCGGCCCTGTAAATATCCGCTATTGAGGCCCCCTTCAAACTCGCCCAAGAAGCAGCCATCCCTCTGGTAGAGCAACCCTGAACCGAACCAGGCACAGACTCACCCATAAACTCAATAGCCCACTTCAATCACCTACTGAGAGTAGACACAGAAGGCTTCAGACCCTGTCCAGTCAAACCAAAGGTCACAAAAAGTGAACCCACCTTACGAAAAGGACGAGTACGATCCAGATACAGAAAAATGGCCCGCTTGACATCCAAGTGGTACAGAAGAACTTCACCCTCTGTCTAAGGGTTAGAACAAAAAACAGGTAACACCAACTCCTCCGAACAATGGAAAGTTGAAGGCACCTTAGGAACAAATTTAGGATTGGGCCTCAGAAGCACCCATCTGGATAGCATTTCAAAAATGGTTCTGAACACAGCAAAGAGCCCAACTCGCCTGGCAGACGTAATAGCCACTTAAAAAATTACCTTGATAGTGAGAAACCTAAGAGAAAATTCTTCCAAAAGTTCAAACAACGCCAATTGCAAGGCCTGCAACACCAACAGCAAATCCCAACTAGGAGTCTGTGACTTCACCACCGGTTTCTTAAGAAAACAACTCCTCGAGTCTTACAACCAATGGAACCATGTTCTCACATTGCGGATCTCTGAAGGCCCTAACTGCAGCCCACTGTGCGCACACAGTGAAAACTGCCAAGCCCAAATCAAAACCGTCTTTAAGAAAGTCCAATACTTTAATCTTGTCCCCAGTCAAAGTCGAGCAACCTTTCCCGGAACACCATCTCTGAAAAGAAACCCAATGTCTGGCATAAGACTTCAGCATAGACGGTTTCCTGGATTGCAGATTAAAGAGAGCAACCTCAGGAGAACAACTCAAAGGCACAAGTTTCAGCATCTCAACAGCCAGCCAGCCAACTGTAACCTGGCTAGACCCTCCTGAGACAGACTGGGAAAGCTCAGTGAACCCTGATACAGGGGAAGCCTCCAACATGGCAACACCACCAACTGCAACAGCAGAGGGAACCACAGCCTTCTGCTCCAGCCCGGAACCACCAGAATCACAGATGCTTTGTCCCATTTGATTTTTATCAGAACCCTCTGAATCAATGCAATTAGAGGAAAGACATACATCAACCCCTCCCCCCAGGGAAATGGCATTGCATCCATTTTCCAAACGCTGCTCGACTGACTCAGAGAACAAAATTTGTCCCTCAATGCATTCTCTTGCGTCGCGAACAGATCCAATTTGGGAAACCCAAACTTCTGCATCAAGACCTTAAACACTCCCTTCTCTAACACATCTCTGACAGGCAAGAAAAAATCGTGCTCAAGCAATCGGCATCTGTGTTCAGCACGCTAGAAAGATGAACTGCCCCCAGAGACAACAGATTCAGTTCTGCCCACTAGCAAATCTGCTGAGCTAACACATTGAAAGAAGCCACTCTCGCACTCCCCTGATGATTTATACAGCACACCACCACTGTGTTGTCCGTCCTCAACAGAACTTCCTGTTGCAACACCACTGTAAGAAAATGAACCAGTGCCAACTGCACTGCCTTCAATTCCCTCCAGCTGGAAGACATCCGAGCCTCCTGGACTGACCAGAGCCCCTGAACTGAGTCCTGAGCTATAGCTGCCCCCAACCCAGCTCACTGGCATCCGTCATCAAGACCAAATACTGTTGGTGCCAAAATGGAGAACCCTTCATTAGATTCCCCACATCCAACCACCAAGCAAAGTCTTGTGAGATTCTCTGACCCCCCCAGAATCAACTGGTCGTAATCCTGCAACCCAGGAAACTAAAGCTGAAGGATGTGATTCACCAAGGGGTACAAATGTAACCTGGCCCAAGGAATAATCATGACAGTAGTGGCCATTAACCCCTGTACTCTCAGCCATTGTTTTGCAGTGGAGGCTGGGGAGGCCAAGACTGTTCTTAGTTATTTCATAAGAGTCATTCTGCTTGGCTCGGAAAGGAACACTTTCCCTTCCATTGTGTTGAAGAACCCTCCAATGAACAATTCCTGTGAGGGAATCAAAAGAGACTTCTCCAGGTTCAATATCCAACCGAAACTCTTCAGAAGACCGCAGACCTACTGAATCTGGGACTGGGCCTTAGAAAAAGAAGAGGAAGAGATCTGCCAGTCATCCAAGTAAGAGAACACCTGGATCCCCTGACCATGTAACAAGCCCACCAAAGGGGACAACACCTTTGTAAACACCCTAGAAGAAGCAGAAAGATCAAAGGGTAATACCTGAAATTGAAAAGGATCTCCGTCTACACAGAACCTCAGAAACCTTTGTGACACCTGGTGAACTGGCACACAAAATATGTGTCCTTCAGATCCAGAGAGGTCAGAAAATCCCCTACCGACAGAAAGGGGAGAATCATCTGCAAAGACACCATCTTGAATGATTTGTGTAGAATACACAAATTCACTTCTCTTAAATCCCCATTTGGTTTCTTCATCAAGAAAAGGATCGAATATGTCCCCTTGCCCTGTTGATTCACCAGGACTCTCATAATGGCTCTCTTTTCCAACAGGTCCTGAACCCCTCCCAACAGGGCCTGTTTCTTCACTTGCGACCCTGGAGCATGGGTAGAACTGCAATCTTTCAAAGGAGGATTCAAAAACTCTATCCAATACCCCAATCTGATAATTTGGAGCACCCAATAATCTCTAACAAACTCCTCCCAAACCGGCAAAAAATTCCTGAGGCGACCCCGAACCGGGCCCCCTTCCAGAGTCAAAGGATAGTCATGACTTAGCCTGACTGGCAGAATCGGAACCTCCGTGCTGGCCCCGGGAATTGTTAAAGGAAAAGATTCCCCGGCCTCGTCCCCTACCACGAAAGTGCTGGTTGGCCATTTTGTTCTGAAACGCCTGCCCAAAAGCCTTTTTATAGCCAGGAAACTTCTCCTTCTGGGGCTGATGAACTGGAGCCAACAGTTTTTTGTCCTCCGATGTTTTCTTTATCATCACTTCAAGCGGTTCCCCAAACAGCGTAGAACCCATGAAGGGCATTTTCATGAGGACACTTTTCTGTGCCGCTTCCGCCTTCCACTGCTTAAGTCACAACTGCCTTCTTGCAGCAATGGATGCACCCGCAGCCGCTGTCGAAGCATTAAGAGAGTAAGAAAGGTCAGACAAAAAAACCTAACTGCTGCTCCAGCATAGCCAACGACTCTGTGGGATCATCATCCTGAAGCATTTGGTCTGAAATACTCTGACAGTCCTTCAGCATTGACTGAACCATATAGCTGGTATATACAGCTGATCTGGCCACAAAATTAGGAGCAGCAAGTGACCTCTTTACAGCTCCTTCAACCCGCTTGTCACCTGGTTTGAAGGAACTGCATCATCAGAAACAATCACACCCTGAGAAGTTAGACCAGCCTCCTCCTCCTCGCCGTCTCTCTCCGACAAGCCCCCTACGTCGGACGTACATCTTGCAAGAACTGCGCATGCGCATTTCTCGCAAGATGTACGTACGACGTAGGGGGCTTGCAGGAGAGAGACGTCGAGGAGGAGGAGGGCAACCCGGGGACGTCGCAGTACAGGTAAGTGTTTTCATTTCTTTTTTAAATTAATTTTTCAAGATTTTTTATTAGGGGGGGGTGGAGGCGGGTGGCGGGCGGAGTGGAGTTCGGCGGAGTTTTTTCCCAACTGCGTGGACCTCCGCGTAGTGGCACTACGCCAGTTCCGCCAGGGGTTACCATTTATATCCTATCCAACAAACCTGGGCCAACGAAAAAGCCCAAACTCAACAATTCTTTCGCGTCCTGCAACACCCGCTGCTAGGAAGCTAACCATCAATGGGAATGTCCCAAATACAACTGCCAGCCACTACCAACAATCAACCACTAAAAGGAAACCTAACCTTACCCAAACCGCACGTAGCGTGTCTCTCTAAAGAACACACCCCAATGAGGCGCGCTGGCCAATCTCTGCACGGCAGCTTCCGAAACAAATAACACCAATGCCGGAGACTCGTGCTGCCCAATCATATTCCAGGCCCGAGCCCTCCAATCGAGAGGCCAGCACGGGCTCAAGCAATGATAGCAGGGCCTCCCGAAGTCTCCCCCAGGCAAAGATGCAGCGACCCCACCAGACGTGCTTCCCCCCCACTTAGGACGTTTCAACCTTATTACCAACCTGCCCTTCTCTCAAAAAACATCCTTCCTCTCCAACCCCACACTCCCTTTAACAACAACAAACTCTGGCTCACAAAATGCACCTGAATACATCCACGTCATAGCCGTCAGACAAAGGAAGGGGGGAAAGGGTCCTTTGGAAAGGTGCTCATACACAAGTTAAAGACTGGAGTTTGTGTTAATGGTTACAGTTTTATCTAAAGCAGGATGCAGTGTTGCTTTTAGACTGTTTTGTTGAGGCTTTTCGTTTGGTTACCAGGCCACCAGACTCATAACATACCCAAGCTAAAACCCCAAAAGATATTTGAGCTTCCCTTATTACAATAATATCCATAAATAGAACAACAGATCTCAGGCTATTTTTTGTAGTAAATGCTTGCAAAAATGACTAATACCGCTGACCATTTCTCAGTGGTAATTGGGACCTTCGCCTCTTTCCCTGAACCTGCCTGCACTGTTGTGACTCTCTGAAGCCATCCGTGCCATTGCTGTTGCCTTGGCACGCAGCCCCTCTGATGTTAATTACCACTCTGTGCTTGTCCACCTGCAAAACACCAATTTCCTTCCCAATTTTCCATTAGCCAGCCGACCAGTGTGCGGCTTCTTCACCACTTGTCCACTCTCCTTCCTCTTCTACAATCTCACCATCTTCTACTTCTTCTTCCTCCCACTCATCGTAGTCCAGCATCATTTCCTCACATTTCATATATCACTATTCTTTTCAATCAAAATAACAGCCTAGCATGTCCACTTCTCAAATTTCATATATTTCACTATACTAATTCACCACTAATCCTTTATGGGTCCAGAGTAGCATGCTACTCACTTAAAAAGCGCTTCAACACCTCATATGGGGTAGCAAGCACTATATAAATGCAAACCTTTTCCCCTCTTCTATCCCTCCACTATCCTTCTGAATCCAAATAACTGACTAACCTATCCACCACTCAAATTACTTTCATATTTCACTATACTAATTCAACACTAATCCTTTATGGGTTTCGGAGTAGCGTGCTCCTCGCCGAAAAAGCGCTTCCACGCCTCGTCAGGGGTAGTAAGCGCTATATAAATGCAATTACAATACAATACAATATTGTCCTACCTTATGACCATTCCCCTCCTGGTTGGCCACACACATCACCAACTCCTCCATCTATGATCTAAAGCAAAAACATCTACAAAACCGATACCCTCTTTAACCAAGAAGGCTACAATCAGCCCTCCTTGAGCTGCTGTTGACCCTCCTTTGGCTCCAGGTCAGCCGCACCGGACTGAACCCTTACTTTGGACTGGGGTAGATGAGCTGCACAGGACTCCTGTCCTGGTTTTAGATGCCTTATCCAGACCCTTACTCTGGTCACCCAACAACCTACCCGCACTCCTAAGCAAACTCAACCCTGTTTTCATCCAAACCTTCCATCCTCTGCTAATTCCCTCCGCTCAGTCACTCTTCTTCTCCACTGCCAGTCCTCTGACATCCTCCAGGACTCATACATCTTACATTCAGAACTATCATTCTTGCTCTTTTCTAAATGGCCACTAACTCAAGTGCACTCTCCCATCCCGGCCCTCTGCAGGTGCTCTGCGGCCTCCCCAACTGCATGAGGCACAACAGTGTCTGCACTTGCAGGTGAGAGAGAGCAAGCCAGCCTCCTCTCCTCCTACCCCTGCCAGGCAAACAAGCCTCCAAGATCGTCTATGTGGGCTATCCTTCTGGGTCTCCCTGCTTGCTCCATGCGGTCGGCAGCACCCAACACCTTGCTCTCTCCCGACTTCAGTTCAGCAGCCCACACCTCTGCCGTCTAATGCTTGATTTTGGGAAGTAAGCATGCCAACACAAAGGACGCTCACCTCAGGGGCATAGATTCCATGGCAACCATGTTTGCTGCAGGATCCCCGACGTAGCAGATCTCACCTATCAGCTTCATTCAACGTCCTTTTGAAGGCCTTCAAAAATGTCCTGTTGCCCTTATATGACATCCTGCTCACTAAGATCACTGCTCAGCAAATGATCCACTTACTCCCTAACTAACAACCCTAGACAGCCTACTGAAGACCTGCACCTGACTGCCTAATTCACTTTTCAAATTACCCACCACTAAACGGTCAATTCACTGGTGACTGACATGTCAGCAAACTTACCCAAAAGAGGGTCCCTTGACAGCCAGCACATCCATCATTTGCCTCCCTCAAGCCCCAAGGGGACACAGATGGGTAGACTGGGGACAACATACACAAATAAGAAGAGAGGCCTACAGGCTTAGGAAGTGCCAAAAGGGGCTCAGGGGGCAAAGGATTAGGCAGAGCTCAAGAGGTTTAGTAGATTGCCAAACTGCACACAGGTAAGCTGCGAGGTGCTTGGCTTCTTGGAATGCTGAATGTGAAACATTGTCAGGGGCAAGAGTGAGTTATAGGAGGATGAGACAGAGGAGGGCAATGTTATGGGAGTGTTAGACACAGTATGGGCAGGCAAGGACCAAACACCACTGGAATAAAGACGTGTGTAACAGAGCTCTGTATGCAGCATAGTCATCTGTGAGCTCCAGAGTTGAGGTTGATGCTACAAATGGCGAAGAGTAGGGGATACATGCCCCAAAGAAGAAAAACTGCTCTCCCGGAGAGTGTGCTGAAGTCCAGCAAACTGCTCAAGCATGCTCCATGTGCCCCAAGAAACAGTCTACGGTTGGCGTATGTGGTGTCTAAGCACCGCTTTAGCTTTTACAAGGCCCTCGAAGAAGGTGAAGGCCCTACAGAGGAGCACAGTCAGAAAGCCCTCCAGAAGCCTACTAGTAAGGCCAAAAGAAGAGATACTGCACCACAGCATAACAAAGAGCATTCATGTTATGTTATGTTACACCAAGCGGTTTCATGGCGCTGAGAGCAAAAGAGAAAGCGGCATTTACAACACAGTTGCAGTGGCGGCTGGTGACATTTGAAACTGGTGGGGCGTAAAACAATTGTCGCACTTCACTGCGGCGAGCGAGCGAGCCTGAACCACCTAAGGGGGGGTTCGGAAATTTTGAAAAAAGAGTGGGCAAATGGTGCATTTTCAAGCAAATTTGAGAAAGCAGTAAGGTGTCAACCACTCAGAGGTCTGATGACCCCGTCCAGTCCCCGGCCCGGCCCCTCCACACCCTGCAGGTCCTACTAAGGTCACCCCTGTGATCTCTACTGCAGAAATACATGGGGGATGGGTGCATACTCTCAAAAAAGCAAACATGCAATGGGGCATGTATCATCTGGAGAGGTGTTTATGTAATTGTCAACATCACTGCAGTGATTTAAACACACACCTCGACACTGGCAAGGCACACATGCATCCAGGCAATTCAAACAGTCAAGCACTGGTTTCTGCTCCCCCACCTCCACTAACCACAAAGGGAACCCCACATAATCTCAATAATACAGGAGGCCACTGAAAATTGAAGCTCTTTTCATTATCACCACCATTCGCAAATTGTAATAATGAGAACACATTCGGTTATTTGCCACAGTCTGATTTATACATCATCAGCATGAAGACTGCTCACTCTCGAATATTGATCCGTAAACGTGCAGTAATGAGCATTCATTCGCTACTTTAATTAGAACTCCGTGACAATTTTATTAGACCAAAATACTTGGTTATGGAACTTTTACAAATCTTTGCGATTCGCTCTGACAAGGTCCATTTTTGTTCGAAAATTCTGCAGTGAATCAATGAGATAGATTCATCATCTCAAACCACTTTCCGCAGTCTGTGCCAACTTAAGAGCGGTCCCATTTAGCACAAGACCAATGATGATGTGTGCGCTACGGAAAGCTATAGGGCCCTCCTTCACATTCTGAAAACGGGAGGGGGTATCATTGTACGTCACGCTTTTGGTCCTATCTGTAAACATGAATGCATCGACAGGAGTAGGTGGCGAAAAGGCAGATCTAGGCGCTGTATGTTGTGCAGTGAAATATCTTAGCTGTGGGTGCTAGCAACCACATCGTTTTCTTGTGGTTTATGCTTCCCATTCACATGACAAATAAACAACAAGAGGGTACTGACCCCCTCCACACACACACACACAGTGCCAGGGGTGCTGCTGTGCAAACGGTGCTGCTGCCTCGATATTGTCACAGCTGGTTTAAACAGACTGAACGTGTTTCAAACAATATGTGGTATATGTGGTTTGAAGGAAGGAGTAGGACGAGGAGAAGACCCGGTGAAGGAAATACCGAGCGCCACAGCAAGCCAGCTCTTTACCATTCCTAACCGGAAATAATCCTATCAGAATGGTCCATGACAGCCGTAGGAGAGTACATGCACTACTTGACATTACAGTCTGATAGTGCACATTTCCGACTGACACCAAGAGCAGCACTTTCCAAGAACGTGTTGAGAGCGATGACTGATGTGCTCAAGTTCTATACTAGATTTCTTACAAACCTAGAGAAAACTTTTTAATAACCTAATAAGACGCTGTGATGGCGTTCACATTACATTAGGATTGCACTGTCAACAACAAAACATACTTCCAGCCTTCTGTACCCAAAACCTGCCAAGCAAAGTACAACTTTATGATTGTCAGCAGTGGCATCCCCGCCACGTGTGATCGGAAGTCTTTCTGACCACATGGCGAAGGAGATGGCATCAGAGCGAAGGGCCAGTGACAACGGAATGGTTGCCACAGAGCAGAGGTAACATGGATCCCGGTACACAGCTAGCACCAAGCTCACACTCGAACATTATTCCCCAACTGCCCCATTCTTGGAGTGGATCTGATGTACCAAAATACCCACAAATCAAAGGGAGTAGCACAGCCACGTACCACAGAAAGAGGCTGCATTTGTCCGGAATACTCTGCTTATGCCACATCCCAAAAATCATGGAGCTGAAGTATAAACCTCATGCACTGGAAGAGGCCGGATGGATAACATAAAGACTACAGTTCCTCTCTCAAACACACGTCCAAAAAGCCGGCAGGCTTGAAAACTTTAGTTAAGAGACTGTCTTTCTTGCCCAAATTTAGGATTGAAATTATTGCCCCTTCCAGAAGTCTGAGTTGGGGAACTGAGAGATGAGTTTTGTTGTCCACCCCATATCGGGGCAACGGCAGCAGCAAGCGTCTTATTCCAGCCACAGAAAGAGTTAAAATGTATTGTTATACTGCAAGCTCAGACCTCGCCTCTTTGGTGGGTGAGCTCACACTACAGCTCTCTGTGGCGTGCTACAACACTCAGCGCCATGAGCCTGCAGCCCTGGTGCGGCCACCAAGAGACTGTCATACCACAGATGTCTTTTGCAATTAAAAGACAAACAAGCATAAAAAATACAAATTCCAAGAGAAAACCAACAAACAATTAAAACAAATAGTTCACCCTTGGAAAGGAGACATCAGCATTCTCCTGGGGACAATACCTTATTTTCTCAGCACAGTGTTGTTTTGCTGTGTGCAAACAAGCAGGGGAAAAAACGAAATTAATGAGGCCTGATGGTAAAGAGCAGAGAGCAGGGGTGAGTGGTAAATGGTGACAGCAGCCGCGGCTCGCAGTACTCGCGGGGGGGTCGCGCGGGGGTTGGGGGCCGAGGGAGAATAAAAAATGTAGAAAACTTACCTGACCGCCTCTGCTCCTGGTCCGCGTTGGCAATGGCGCCTCTTCAAACAGGAACAGGAGTGGAGTGGCACCCCTCAGCCAATCCTGGCGCTGCTGCAGCGCCAGGATTGGCTGAGGGCACGGTTACTCTTCACCCGCCGCCTGCCCATTAGGAGACCGAGGGGCTCCTAATGGGCATGCGCAAGCCAGTGGAAACACAAGTGCGCATGATTGGGCACGGGCGAACAATTCGCTCACCTTCCCCACTCATGCGCACTTGTGCTGCTGCCTGTCCCTGGCTGGTCTGACAATGCACGTCAGTCAACATGACGCCGGACCGCCCACCCCCTTCAGACTCTGAAGGGGGTGGGCGGTCCGACGTCATGCTGACTGACATGATTGTCAGACTCAGTTCTCCCTCGGTGACGGCGTCTCTGAACTTAAGTAAACTAAGTTCAGAGACACTGAGGGAGCTGCGGGCACGGGCGGGGGGGGGGCAACGCCCCAATGGACGCACCGCCCCTGCACAGTTGGCTTACTGATATGACTGAGAAAATAAAAAAGTCTTTAGCAATTTCCTGAACTGAACATAGGGTGTTGCCAACCTCACTTCCACAGGGAGCGAGTTCCAAAATTGCGGAGCCAAGACCGCAAATCTGAGCCCCCCATGTTTTTTGCGTTTAAATGAGGGGGTAATCAGCAGATTTGAATTGGAGGAGCATAGATTCCGAGAAGGAATATAATGCTGGATCCTCGAGGAAAGAAAATCTGGGCCATTCCCGGCTAAGGCTTTAAAAATGGTACATCCCAGCTTGAAGGCACAGCGTTTGGCCACCGGAAGCCAGTGTAGACTCTTCATCAGAGGTTTGACATGATGTCGTATAGGCTGGCGGGCGATCAGCCTTGCCGAATGATTTTGCACCAACTGTAAACGATGCAGTTGGTATGCCGGAATACCGGCATATAATGAGTTAGCATAGTCAATGCGTGAAATTACTAATGCTAAGACGACCAGAGTCAAGGCCTCAGTGGTCAAGAATCTACTGATCTTACGAATTCTTCGTAGATGGTAAAAACAAGCGGAGACCACTGAGCTGATCTGGGCCTTCATGGATAAGTCACTACTAATCAGGACCCCCAAGCTCTTAACAGAGCTTCCTGGGAGTGGAGGGCTGCCCAGCGTGGAAGGCCAAAAGTTAGAATTCCACGGATTTGCAATTCCACCTGTGGGAATAAGCTCAGTTTTATCAGGGTTTAATTTCAAGTGATTATCATTCATCCAATCACTGATAAAACTCATGGTAGATTGAAAATTAAACACTGAGGAAGCGGAAGAATTGATGTCAAACACTAACTGTAGGTCGTCAGCATAGTTGAAAGTTTCAACCATCATTCCACGTAAGGACCGAATCAAAGGTAAGAGGTACAAGTTAAAAAGAAGGGGCAAAAGGGAAGACCCTTGGGGAACCCCACAAGTTAATTTATTTTTGTGAGAAGAGAAACTAGCGAGGCGGACTGCTTGGAATCGGTCGCTGAGGTAGGAAGAGATCCACTTTAGCGCCAGGCCCTGGATCCCGGCGTTGCTAACACGGTCGATCAGGAGACCATGATCGACCGTGTCAAACGCGGCCGATAAATCCAGGAGTACCAGAGCCTGGGTAAGGCCCTTGTCAGCTCCCCCTCTGAGCTCATCCATGACTGCAAGAATGACTGACTCGGTTGAATGGGCAGGTCTAAATCCTGCCTGGCGAGAGTCAAGAAAGTGAGATTGTTCGATAAAGGAACAAAGGCAGTCTGTTACGTGGGCTTCTAAAATTTTACCTAACTAAGGCAACAGAGAAATGGGGCGGTAATTGCTGAGGACCAGGGGATTGGAATTGGGTTTCTTCAAGATGGGAACAATTTCAGCAATTTTGAAGGTACTGGGGACGATACCCAAATTGAGGGAATTGTTGAGAAATAAAAGGGGAGGATCCGGAGAGGTAAGGAAGGCTTCACGTAGAATATGAGGCGGGCAACAGTCAGTGGGGGAACCAGAGCTGACTCTTTTAAGTAGAGTGAAAAAAAATTCCTTTGAGATTGGGGGTATTTGGTCTAGAAAAAGTGAATTTTTACATAAGTCTGGAGATGGCAGTGTAGAAATGGGAGGAGAGATGCTAGCCTTGATAGTAGCGATTTCCTCGATAAAATAAGAATTGAGAGAATCACATAAGGCTTGCGATGGAACAGGTTTCATAGTGACTCTGTCCGGATTGGTGAGTTCGTCCACTATAGAGAAGATATCTTTGGCCTTATTAGCCGAGTTTATGATTTTTAAGGAGAAGTATTCTGCTTTGGTCTGAAGAATGGCTTTTTTATATTCTTTAAGCTGTATTACATAGAGAGCTTTTTTGTCCAGGGAATAGTCCTGTCTCCACCGGCGTTCAGCTTGCCTTAATGCCAATTTTTTTAGTTTCAAATCATCGGAAAACCAACGTTGGGCATCATGTGGTTGCATAATTCTGATTTTCTTGAGGGGGGCAAGATGATCGCCGAAAAGCGCTTCGACGCCTCGTCAGGGGTAGTAAGCGCTATACAAATGCAATTACAATACAATACAATGATCGCTGGCAGATTCAAGCCACATCTTAATATTTTTAGCCTGCATGTCAAGAGACTCCTGTGCCGTAGGGGCAGTGGCAGTTAATAGTGAACAGAAGTCACTAATGTTGACACAGTTCCAATTTCTGGCCAAGTGATTTCTTTTCTGTAAATTTTTGGAAGGGGAAATACTAGATATCGTAAATGAGATAAGATGGTGGTCCGACCAGGTACAAGGGGAAATTGTAGGCTTATAAATTTCCAAATTAGAGGACCAAACTTGATCTAGAGTATGCCCCTTTATATGGGTAGCTACCTTCATATGTTGGATGCAATTCATTCCAGAAAGGAGATCAGTGAATTCTAAAGAATCAGTACTTTCCCGTATGTCGTTGGGCCAATAATTGAAATCTCCAATTATGAGAAGTCTGGCATGGTTTATAGCTAAGTGTGAAATCATTTCACCTAACAATTGAGGGAATGTGGGCATATGATAAGGAGGTCTATAGAATAAAGAGCAGATAAAAGAAGACTGGGATGATTCGAATTTCAGTATTAGACTGTCAACTGAAGGGATGCCTATGATCCCCAGTACAGTGAACTGAAGTTTCTGGTGAATAATAGCTGCAACCCCTCCCCCGACTTTACCCGAGGACCTATTGGACTGAAGAATGTAGTAATTATCAGGTACTGCTGCCAAAATGTCGAGGGCAGATTCATCAGAAAGCCACGTTTCTGAGAGTAGGAGGATATCAGGTTTATCAGAGTCGATAAGCTGAAATATTTCAAGCTGATGTTTTACCATTGAACGAGTGTTCAAATAGCTAATTGTAATATCCTTCGCCTCAGGGATAATGGTAACTGAAGGGGCCTTGTTGTTGGTATAGGTTTCCCCACCATGAGTGACTCCTAAGATTGTATCCCCATTCATCCATACAAAGCAAAAACACTAAAGGCAGCGACAACCAGGTACAAAGAAGTGCAAAAGAAAGCGACAGCCAGGTGCAAGAAAGTGCTGAAGGAGAGACGACAAGGCACAAAGAAACGCTAAAGGCAGCAACAATCAGGTACAAGAAATTAAAGTATACTCACTGGCTAAAAACAGACAAAGTGCTTTACATACTCAAAATCTGGCTAGGCGACTTGAGCGCAAACAGGGGGGTCGTGTTTACGGAACTGTTGGTCCCAGCAGAAACGACCAAAGGAGCAGCTGGTGGCATTCAGCACAACTCAAAAGGTCTTCAAGAAATTGAAATTCTCCAATGACTGTAGAAAGGAGCACCAAATACGGCACAGCCGCGTTCCTAAAACCACCATTACCGCCATTCGACACCGCCAAAAAGCTGAATATTGGCGCTAGATGGACTGCATGGATCGAAATGTTCGATGACTTCATTGATGCTGTAGAAGAAGGACATGACAAAAAGATCATTCAATACTTAAAGAACCTTGCCAGTGATGGAGAGAAAGAACTGATAAAGAAAATACCACAAGTTGAGGAAGCATCCTACCATCAAATCAAAGAAACGTTGGAAGCCAAGTTAAATCCAATGCCGAATGTCAACTATGAAAGGTACATTTTTAACCAGGCAAGACAGCAAGCTGGTGAAACAATGGATGAATTTGTCAAAATACTTGATATCCCTATCGAGCTTTGTAAGTTCAGTGAATTCAATGACAAAGAAGCTATATGTCTCATGGTCATCGATGGTTTCCTCTCCAATTCATTCAGGCGACGCATGTTGGGAGAGACATTCAGTTTAGAAAAGGTACTCATGGCTGCGAGAGCTGAGGAATGTGCAGATTGACAGGCTGCTGATATGGAAGCTGGAACAGTTTAGAATGAATCAGCATTGATCATGAAAAGTAAGCAGAAAAACAAAGTGGAGGCCCATAAGACCACCTCTCCAAATTAATTGCGCTTCCGGTGTGGATTCTCGTTTTAACACAAAGGTAAATGTCCCGCCAATGGAAAAATATGCAAAGGATGTGGCAAAGAAAACCATTTCATAATGGTCTGCAAAGCGAAAGAGAAACTAAGTGTGTCACAACAAAAAGAGAAAATGGGCGCCTGAAAGTTCCAGAAGCATTCTAGCCGCACCCACAAGGCCAAACAGCAACATCAATTGAGTCAAGTAGAGACTAAATGAAGTCGATCGTCATTAAATTTATCTTCCACAGGCTCTTCAATGTCATTCTTGAGCGACAATGAAAAAGATGGTTGTGCAATGGTGATGTCGACCGCAGAACGACGTGCTTATGTAGGACTGGCTGCTTGCAAAGAAGAACAGTCAAAGAGACATCGCTACGTTAAGCAACCAAACTCATTTGGCCAATTCCCCAAGATCAAGCTAAAGGTGAATGGCTGCTTTATAACTTTTATTATAGGCAGTGGTGCATCGATCAATGTTATGCCGGTAGAAAACTACAACGAACTGTCTCCGGTACCACGTCTAACGACATCGAAAACAAAAGTGTACACATGGGCTGCTTCTACAACATTGCAAAGTCAAGGGTAATTTGTAGCGACCATGAGGCATAAGAAAACAACAATACAAGCACCAATTCATGTCCACCAAAGTACTTCGTTGACTACATGTGGACTAGGTTTCAGCACTGCTGCTGACATGGGACTGATATCCATCAACTACCACATCAATGCACATTCTGAAATAGTAAGTCAATTCTCGTCGTTATTTCATGGACTAGGTAAACTTAAGACAATGAATGTGCAACTTCATATTAAGGAGGACATTTGTCCTGTTGCTCAGCGACACCATCCGATTGCTTTTCATTTACAGGAGGTCATTGAGAAAGAACTAGAAACCTTATTAAAGCATGACATCATCGATCGCTCTACTGGTCCGACACAATGGGTTTCGGGCATAGTGGTAGTGCCAAAAAAGGACAGTGGAGGTGCCATGCACATTTGTCTCGATATGCCCCAGGCCAAAAAAGCAATCGAGAGAGAAAGACATCCAAGTCCACACATAGCAGACACGATTAGACAGCTGAATGGCACCAAAGTCTTCTCTCGTCTTAATTTGAACAAAGGATACAATCAACTCGAGCTGGAAGTGAACTGTAGGTGCATTACTACTTTTTCAACTCATGTTGGCTTGTTCAGATAAAAAAGACTTCGCTGGCTGCAGAAATCTTTCAGGATGTCATTTGCTAAGTAATTCAACCTGTCACACATGCTTTTAACTACAGTGATGATATACTAGGGTTTGGGGCCACAGGAAAGGAACATGACAAAGCTCTTACACAAGTGTGCAGTTTGCTCGCCGATGCAGGTCTAATGTTAAATGCAGAAAAGTATGAGTTTCACAAAACCAAACTCAAATTCTTTGGGTACATTTTCTCTGAAGGGGGAATGACTCCTGACCCTGAAAAAGTATAAGCATTGTCATCTACTTGTCCCCCACAAGATGTGACCATGAAGCGATCCTTCTTAGACATGGCCAGCTATTGCTCCAGATACATTTGTGACTTTGCCACGGTGAGTGCCCCATTGAGAGAGTTGACAAAGAAAAATGTTTCCATCCAGTGGTCCTCTGAATGTGACCAAAGCTTGAAGAACATCCAGGCCGAAATTTAAAGTGCAACTGAAATTACCTATTTTGATCCAAAGTTATATACCTAGATCATAGTAGATGCAAGCCCGGTGGGGTTAGGCGCAATCCTTGCTCAACACAATGGAAATACACATGCTCCAAGCCACATTGTGGCCATGCTAGCAGAAGCCTATCTCTGACTGAACGCGCCTATTCTCAGTCAGAAAAAGAGAACCTGGCTGTAGTGTGGGCTTGTGAACATTTTCATATGTTTCTGTACGGAAAGCATTTCATCCTTGTCACTGACCATCAGGCGTTGTTCACCTTTTCCAGAAATCCGAAAGCAAGGATGCCTCTTCGCATCGAAAGGTGGGGGTTGAAACTGCAAGGGTATGATTACACTACTGCGCATAAGCCAGGGAAGGATCAAAACCCTGCAGATTCCTGCTCACAAGTGCCATTACAGCATCACAATGCAACATCTAAAGTGGGTGAAACATATATCAATTTCACAGTAAAGTCTAGCACCCCTCCAGCTCTATCCATTGAGCAGATCACTGCTGCTAACATTGCAGACAGAGACATGCTCACACTCAAGGATATCTTTGCAATGCAGTCATGGAGAAAGCATACAAGACCGCTCACAGATGACGTTGAATGTCAAAAATTCAAAAATTTGCAGGAAGAACTTTCTGTCACTCAAGGTATCATACTAAGAGGTCCGAGAATTGTCATACCTCAGTGCTTGAGACAACAAGTCATTGAACTGGCACACGAAGGACATTGTAGCCACCTAGAGAGCCCTCAGAGACCGAGTGTGGTACCCTCACTGCGACAAACAAGTTGAGAAGGAACTGAAAGCCTGTCAACTGTATAACTGCTTACCTCCCAAGACAACACAGCATCCGCCAAATATGTCTGACCTTCCTAAAAAAGCGTGGGAGAAAATTGCAGTTGATTTCTTTGGACCCTCAAACAATGGCCATCATCTTATGGTAGTTATTGAGTAGTACTCATGTTCTCCCTTAGTGGAAAATGTATCATCGACTACCCATGACAAAGTCATTGAGAGGCTGAATGATGATATTTTTACAGCTTGGGGTGTTCCCTCCACCCTCAAATCTGACAATGATACGCCCTTCAATAGCAGAGAGTTTCTTAGTTGTTTGATTGTCAAGCATAAGAAAACTACACCTTTCTGGCCACAAGCAAATGGTGTTGTTGAACAATTTATGGGCAGCCTGGAGAAAATGGTTCAGTGCACTGCGCTTGAAGGAATCAATCTCAAGTCAGCCTTATGTCCAGCCCTTCGTGCCTATCGGTCAACTCCTCCATTCTACAACAGGTGAAAGCCCTGCCACCCTGCTGTTTGGGAGAGCCATTTGGACAAAGCTACCACAATGGACCATGAGTCGCGTAATAGACACTGATGAGATTTGTGTCACCGACACTTCTTGCAAAAGTAAGATGAAGGGCTATGCAGATTAATGCGGATGCGCTTGGACACAGTTTTCAAGGAAGGAGGACGAGTCCTAGTCAAATAAAAACTGGAACGCAAGACTGGCACTCCGTTTGATGCTGAACAATTGAGAGTCGTGACAAGTAAAGGACATATGGTGACCTCTCAACGTCCTGGAAAGTCCATTACGAGAGACTCGTCACATTTCAAGCATCTGCCTCAATGTTTGTCGGTTCCAGACCTTACAAGTGAAACAATTCAAACTGAGTGCCCAAGTCAAGCATCTGAGTCTACATCTATGATGCCTGATAACAGTGCCATTCCTTCACATTGTACGACTCGATCTGGAAGATTGGTGCGAGCATCTCGAAGACTCATTGAGTAACTGTAATGTTCATATTGTTATTTAACAAAGGGGGAGATGTAGTGCTGTGTGATTATGTGACGGAGGACTCTGGTGGTCCTATGCGTACTCCTTACAAAGTTACATAAACAGTTGGGATGTATTTTGGTGTGTCTGGGTGTGGTTAATAAAGTTTATGGCACAGCGCGTTTAATTACCGGTTGCAAGCAGAAGAATAAAGATGTGTGTAACAGAGCTAGGTATGTGGCGTAGTCATTTGTGTGCTCCAGAACTGGCGTGAATGCTACAGTGTGCAGCACCATTGCTAGGAACCTCCAGACTGTCCTCACCCTCTGCTATGTCATGACATGACCAGGAAGGCTGCTGCAGAGTGGAGCGAGAACACAGCATGTCATGGCAGCTATGGAGGGTCTGTCTATGAAACTTAAAATTAGGAAAGCAAAAAAGTAATGGATGGAATTACTCAGGTTGCATAGGAGTCCACACTTTTTATGACCAATATGTGTCTCAAGACAGAAACCAGCCACACACAAATCAGCCTTGGTCCTGTACCAAAACAATGGTTTGGAATGTGCAGGAAGTAATTGCTAGTGGCTGAGGCTAATTACATCCATTCCTTTTCTATTTTTCTTCAAGGAAAACCCAGGCAGTCACAACTGTACAATTCTGTTAATTAATTTCTTACGTGGTTAAATAATATTTAGACTAAATTATAAGATAGATTATTTTTAGCAACTTTCTGGTGATGGGCGTGTATTAACTATGATAGTGATAGTGGCCCTTGAATGGGCCTATGTTTGTTGCCGTACATTGAAAGGAACTTCATTCCAAGATGGCCACTGGAGGGAGTTTTTAGTTTTCCTGTGACTGGTGAAAACCGATAAAAGAGTCTTTAATATTTCATATTTGCAATCAGCATCCCATAGAATTATCTTCAAATGGTCTTAAAGATGTATCGAAAGATGGGGTTTAACACAGCAAATTTAGAAATTTCATCCAACACAAGCCTTGCAAAGACCATTGTCCTGCTGACTATCGTCCACCGCTTTTTGGCTATCTGGAGAATACACAAACTATGTTGATAGCAGGACTGCCTGTGGCTATAGAAATGATTGACTTAATTGAAGCTTCTAAAGATGTCCACATGTTAGCATATGTGACAGAAGACATTCACACTCTGCACTTGCGGGATCTGGACTGTAACACAGTGACAAGGAAGACCCAAGAGCTTCTAGGCACCTCCAAAGTGAGCTGGCATATTAAGGGGAGGGCTCTTCAGTCAGCAACTGCTAATCTTATTCAGGAACACAAGTTCCATGAGGTTCAAAAAGGGGGTTGCGCCTTCACAGTGAAAGCTGCTCAGTTTTGTAACAGGTTGCCATCTGATCTGAGAGCTTTGATAGACTTTCTGAAATTCAGGAAAGCATTGAAGACCTGGTTGTTCCCTAAATAATGAATGGTCATGATGTTGTACTGTTCTTTATTCTTCTTTCTCCCCTGTAGACAATTGCTGCTTTTAGTGACAGGATACCAGTCTGGTCACAATGCGCTTTATGAATAATATAAATAAATACAATAACAAAATAATAATAAGGATTGCTACTCTAGGAAGCTAGACTTTTTATACTAAAAGATATGAGAAAATGTGTCATTGAAATGCAGCCACTACATGTCTATTGAGGCAAAAGATCTGGTTTCAGGAATTACACATACTAGCGGATAATCTCATCAGCTTCCATGTTTGCCAGAGCCAGCTAAGACTCTATCAATATATTTTATTGGAGTTAAAAGAAAGCAAGATAGTTAACAAAAGTATCAAACAAAATATATAAAGCATTGTAGCATTATTAAAATAGACAATAATATTGTCAAAACAGAAATACAACAAGCAATGGCAAAGCCAATAGTTCTTGCCTACACTAGGTATTAGCTTTGTCAATGTTTTGCCCATGTTGTACAGCTGTGCAGCTGCTGTACAACATAGCTGTAAGTTGTTATTTTATTTTAAAAGCAATAAAAAGTGCTATGATGTGGCCACTGCTGGCCTTGTCACAGCACTTTTTTTCTGTTACGGTAAGTGGGAAGGGGCAACACCATAAACAACGGAAAAGAAGGGGGGTCGGAGGGGGCAACACCATGGACAACGTAGGGAAAGAGGCAGGTGGGAGTACCACAGAGGGGGAGAAGTGCACGAGGGAGCCCGCTGGATAAGACGCAGTCTAGTAGAGTGCTTAAACACAAAGAAAATATTTAGACCTAAGGAAATGACAGCGCAAAGGATACAAGTAATGCTTCTAGGTGTCAGACATGTCACAAAAGCTACTGCAAATGAAGTCAAGTCCAACTGCACCTGTCTTGGGGAAACACGGCTCACCAGCACCACTACTGGTTCAAATGGGTCACCAGGGTCTTCACTTGTCCCAGAACTGGCAGCATCTTACTGAGAATGGCAGGCAGAGGCAGTCCACCGGTAAACATCCAGCATCTCCTTAGGTTTTGTCACTGGAGCTGAAGAGAACACAGGTAAGAGATAAGGCTGAGGATCACAAAGAACAGAGTGTTGTAAACAAAGGAAGATCCTACTCCAGGGTATCTTTAGGTAGTATTTATTATGATGGTAAGTTCAGGAGTAGAAGTACAGAGAGCCCCACCAGGAGCAGCCTTCCTGCTGCTCAGCCCATACACCAACTGCCAACCTCACTCACCCAACATTCCACAGCATCATCACTCATACAACATTTCACACCCCACTCACACTGGCTGAGCAGCAAGTATAACACATCTCCCTTCTTTACAGTGAACAAGAACACAATGCAATGGTCCAAAGAAAAGTATGCATTGGTAAAAGGTACATGTTCAGAAATAACATGAGAAACCATTGCAAAGACCTGGAGATGATTAAGGGCATACAAGTTAAGATCAAAAGCAAAAAAAATGTAAATGTAAGTCCGTTTTTATATAGCGCAGCTACTCACCCTTACGGGTCTCAAGGCGCTGGGGGCCGGAGTGGAAATTAAGTGAGCTATTGCCCAGAGTCACATGGTGCTGAGCTGAGCTGCCGCCGGAGCCGGGGATCGAACTGTGAACCCTGTGCTCCGAAGTCAGCTGCCCTGGCCGCTGCACCACACCTCTCCACTAAAGCAAATAAAGCACAGTACAATGGGCATGCAAGTAAACATCAAAATGCAAAGGAGACACAGAAGAATGTAACAATATGCTCGAATGTTAACAAAAGATATAAAATGATGGAAAATGACAATGCCCACCCATGCACTCACATTAATGAAAACAACAAACTAGACAAGATAAAAACAGTCTTTAAGAAAGCAAAAAGACTACACTTACCCAGATCCTCTCCCTTTCCACACAAAACAAACAAACATCTTCTACCTTTCCACACAAAACCAAACAAGCCCACATTCTACTACACCAAGCATAACCGACCAAACCCCTTATGCCACAAACATACCAGCTGGCCAGGCTGAAATGGACATGAACACACAGGGAACCGAACCTCAACGGTGCAGTAGAAATCACCCCACAACAAAACAAATACACTAACGTAAGACCATGCCGCAACCACACAAGAGTGGAAGGTTTGGTTAGGCCTTTTTCTCCCCCCATTGGACTCTACACCATGTTAATGTGTGAAGGGAGATTATTATTGTTAAAAGATCTATAGGAATCCCCAAATTTGCCAATTTTCTCCATAGGGTCAATCTATCTACACTATCGAAAGCAGTTGAAAAATCAATAAAAACACAATATAAAGTTTGAGCATTTAACGTAACATATTTGTCGAGTACTGTTTGGAACACAGCGATGTTATCCAATGTTGAATGCTTTGGACGAAACCCAGCCTGAAACATAGGGATCACTTTTCTCGAAAACGCCCAGTCTTTTAAGTGTTCCAAAACGCAAGCTGCAAAGATCTTGCCGATGGCGTCGAGAAGAGCTATTTGTCTGTAGTTTGCAGGATTTGTTCTTGAGCCTTTGTTCAGGAGAGGGACCACCACACTCCCCCGCCAAGATTCTGGTATTTCCCCACTTTTCAAGCAATGTTGGAAGAGTGGGGCTAAGAATTTACTCCAGTCGTCTGCGTTTTTTTGTAAAACTTTAATAGGGATCTTGTCTGGTCCCATCACCTCAGATGACCGGGCAGAGGATATAAGAGTAGAAATTTGTGAGGCTGAGATTTTTCGTTGGTTCCTGCTCGCTTTGGCTCTTCAGCGCTTGATACTGTCTGGGGAAGATCAGATGCTGATGATTAGGTTTATAAAGCCTTAGAATATACTTTTCCCAGTCAGATGATGATACTGGTGTGGCTTGAGCATATTTTCGTAACCCCATTTGTGCAGAGATTATGTTCCAAAATGTTTTATTATTTTTGTGTTTTACCGCAAATTGGATGTCGACCCAGACACGATCTCTTAGGGCTTGCCTTTCTCTCTCCTTTTTCCGTTGTTGGAGTTTTTTCAGTTTCCTTATTTCTCCTTGTCTTACCACACAGAAAGAACGAAATTGAATTCTAGTCAATTTATTTAGTTGTCGAGAATTATTATCGGCTTGTTTTCCTTTTGGACGTATTTTAACGTTTTCACGCCTTGCTGTGTTTCCTTGGAGAGAGGCAACTACCGACTGTATAGTAGCTTCAAATCTATTTATAGGATTGCCTACTCTATTTGCGGATGTTAGCAGAACTTGGGAGATTTTATGGTTTATTTTACTGATTGTTTTGGAATTCCAATGAATCCTTCCAGTTTTGTGATTTATAACAGCCCGTCCTTCCAAAGAGCGAAGAGACCACGAAGATGTATGCTGTGTGAAAACGTCAATTTCTACAGAAAGTAGTGTGTGGTCGCTTTCATGGGTATATTGGGTAGAAAATGATTGGACCTTCGAAAATAGGTCTAAACTACATATAAAATAATCTATAATTGAGGACTTAGTTGGACCCAGTCTGGTATATGCCGCCGGAATATCTCCATCAATTCTCCCGTTTAATATAACACCGTTAATTACTTCAATAGGTGACAGGAGCATTTTTCCCCTTTTATCTGCTTTTATCTTATCTGGAAAGACAGGAGTTGGTATTAAACATGCTACTTCTTCTGGGGATTTCCCCCTATTATTAACTAGTGCATTGGAAATCTTTCCATTGAAGTCCCCGGCCATTATCATCATTGGATATCCCCTTACTTCTAAGATTAATTCAATTTTCTTGAATGCTTTGGTCAAGAGATGATCTTTTGAGGTTCCTGGCGGGAAGTAAATGTTAAAAAGTAAGAGATTTGATGGAGGCTGCATTCTTTGTTTCCGGCACTTAAAGCTAATGCATTGAACATTTGGGAGTAAGAGCTCAATTTCTTCCGGGTCCCAGTCTATCTCCTCTCTCAATAGGATTGCTAGGCCTCCTTTTGCATGGCCTCTTCTAGAGGCCTCTGCAGCTTTAACAAACACAAAATATTCTTTTTGAGAAAAAGTCGCCAAGGACCATGTTTCTTGCAGTAACACAATAGAAGGTGAATTTTCCAGAATAGAAAGCATCTTGTCAGAAGTCTTTCCTGCGATGTTCCATGGCACTATTAATTGTCTATCGCTAAAAGGCAATTTCAAATCCTTGCCCGACTTATTCCTGTTCAGAGATCCCGCTATCCATGCCCAGGAATTTTCATCTGATAGCGGCTTTTGCCTTGAGTCAGAACCATTCCAAATTCGCCGAACTCCATCTTTTATGGAGATCAGCAGAGAGCTACCTTCCACGGACTTCCTTTTTTCACCTCCCGCGCACTGCTGGTTGAAAGTATTGTTAGTATTGTCTATAACTTCTTTGTCATCTCTAAGTTGGACACAGGCGGAGCTGGCCTTTTTGGCTATGGCGATATCGAATCCGTTTTTATGAAGAATGTCTTGTTCAAACAAACTAGACAAGATAAAAACAGTCTTTAAGAAAGCAAAAAGACTACACTTACCCACATCCTCTCCATTTCCACACAAAACAAACAAACATCTTCTACCTTTCCACACAAAACCAAACAATCCCGCATTCTACTACACCAAGCATAACCGACCAAACCCCTTATGCCACAAACATATGGGCTGGCCAGGCTGAAATGGACATGAACACACAGGGAACCGAACCTCAACGGTGCAGTAGAAATCACCCCACAACAAAACAAATACACTAACGTAAGACCATGCCGCAACCACACAAGAGTGGAAGGAACGCCAATACAAGTGGGTGTTACCAAAAGTCAACCACATAAAGGTGGTAGACGCGAGTGACTCTTTCCCAGTCAACTCAAACACCACACCAAAAGGGTGATTTATATAAATCAACCCACACCTACAACAACAGTGGTAGACCCGAGAGGCTTCGCACCTAAAAGCCTTCTCACACACACACACACACACACACCAACAGTGAGGGATCCACATATAACCACTCACAACCACACCATAGGGGTATCCTTGAGTGACTCAAAACATAAGAGCCAACTAAAACACCATACCAACAGGGTGACTTACCTAAATCAACCCACACCCACAAAAATAGTGGTAGACCAGAGAGGCTTAGCACCTAAAAGCCTTCTCACACACACTCCACCAACAGTGAGGGATTCACATACATGCCCCCACAACCACACCAAAGTGGTACCCAGAGAGACCCACACCCATCCGCGCCATAACATCAAGAACAGTTATCCACCAAGCACGTATACCCCTACCCAGGAAGATAGTGCTTAAACTTCACAGTATACAATAGTACGCTTTAAAACCTACAAGAGACAAATATATAAATATACTCAACCAACGAATTTTCCCACATACCACATTAATGTTATCAACCTATAACGAACTACTGAGAGAGATTTTCCCAATTTTTCCTGTTCGTCATGACCCCTTCAACTTGAAAAAAAAACCAGTCTGTAGCCTCAATCGTGGCTGGGATGAAACATTATCAAAACATCAAGATCCACCATATGGGTAATGATCTAAATGATGAAGTAAAGGGCCTATAGTGGATGGGGGAAAAAGATTGTGTTCCTATTTCATGATAGGACATACACAAACGTTGTTTAAATACCCCTCACACATCAAGGACCCTTGATGTCATGCTTCATCATTAAGGTCTTCCATTCCACTGTGGGATGGGCGTGCTACAACCAGCGACTGCGCGGGAGCACTTATCTAAAAGACTATGTGTGGTGCAGGGGTGGTGAGAAGAAGGGTCAAGGGGTGAAATTAAAGGAACTGGCCTCATGGACATAAAACAATTTAATAGGTCATTGAGGCTGAACCTGTTAAAATAGTGATTTGGAATAGTCATGCATATAATGAGCTGACTTTCTAAAGTCAACATGTTTCGAGCTCAAGGCTTCTTCATCAGGACTAGAAATCCTTCAGCGCTCACTTATTGTTTTAAAAGTGAAAATAATCATATACAAAGAATCTGCAATTATTCATGCAGTATAAAGTACCTGTTTGTACTTCTAAATGTAAATCAGTAAGTACTATATGTTAATAATGTATGAATGGGTGTATTGCCCCATGAGCCTCAGGTACGGATAAGCAGGAAGAAGTCACTCGTTAATGCTGCTAGACAAGATTTTGCCCCATACTGCTCGCGGGTGAGCAGTATGGGGCAAAATCTTGTCTACAGCATTAACGAGTGACTTCTTCCTGCTTATCCGTACCTGAGGCTCATGGAGCAATACACCCATTCATACATTATTAACATATAGTACTTACTGATTTACATTTAGAAGTACAAACAGGTACTTTATACTGCATGAATAATTGCAATTCTTTTGTATATGATTATTTTCACTTTTTAAAACAATAAGTGAGCGCTGAAGGATCTTCTTAGTCCTGATGAAGAAGCCTTGAGCTTCAAACATGTTGACTTTTTAGGAAAGTCAGCTCATTATATGCATGACTATTCCAAATCACTATTTTAACAGGTTCAGCCTCAATGACCTATTAAATTGTTTTATGTCCATGAGGCCAGTTCCTTTTAATTTCACCCTTTGACCCTTCTTCTCACCACCCTGCACCACACATAGTCTTTTAGATAAGTGCCTCGCCGCAGTCGCTGGTTGTAGCACGCCCATCCCACAGTGGGATGGGAAGACCCCAATGATGAAGCATGACATCAAGGGTCACTTTGATGTGTGAGGGGTATTTAAACAACGTTTGTGTATGTCCTATCATGAAATAGGAACACAATCTTTTCCCCCATCCACTATAGGCCCTTTACTTCATCATTTAGATCATTACCCATATGGTGGATCTTGATGTTTTGATAACTACTGACCTGAGGAGGACGTATCCACCGTTAGTGTCCCTAGGGGCACTACCTCTTCTCTCCCTAACTTTGTTTTTTTGGGATGAAACATTGCCAAGAGGGATTAAGAGCCAGCGCAGGAGTGGTTCCTCCTCCAACCTAGAGCAATAGCGATGATGCCACCAGTGACAATGGTGCTGTGCCTACAAACCCCCAACCCAAGACCACAACTTACTTTTATTACGCATACATTGGAAAATGAAACAGCCAACATCCAATGGAAAACAAAACCATTGACAGACTATTGCATTAATAGAACTACATTGCCATAAGTTTCAGTACAGGTACTTGACCCCGCACAGTGACAACAAGACTCTCCACTCAGGCCCGACAGGAGATACAGAAACGCAGTCTTCATCAGATCTCCATGACTGCGCTGGGGCCGCATGCCGACACTATAATCTTGTATGTTTCTCCTCTCAAAATGAGCGTTGCTCGGGGAAGGAGCAAAATAGTTGCCGAGCAAACATGAACCAGAAGCTCAACCAGCTGCAAAGATGGCAGCACATACACTAGGAACGTGCCGGGTGGCTCCAGTCACGTACACGCTGTACAGCGTCATGCTCCAGGGTTCCTCAGCAAACCACGAGCTGCCGATGACGAAGACCTGGTGCACGAAGAATAACCGTTGGGGTGAGTGAGTGTGCTCACAGGTTGTCTCGCTGGAGTTCAACGCACCTCTCTCGTCACGGCACCACAGCAAGACTCTGCATCCTTGCGAGCATTTTGAATAGGTAAGCTTTATTCAAACCTCGCGCTGAGATAACGGTCCTCTGAGTCTCTTTCCCTGGAGATGTCCACACTAGAGCACAAACCACCTGACAGCTGCCAATTCACAAAACAAATGAGCCCATTGCCGGTCCAAGAAAACACATGGGCGGGTATGAACTTCCCTTTCCCTTTTTTTTCCTTGTCGCTCTTGCCAACACAAACTCTGTGAAAGTGTACTTTCCTTTCCTTGTTTCTCTTGTGCTGCGAACACAGACAGCACGCTGATCACAACTCAGTGGTCAAAATACACATACAGTGCTGGAAACACAGCATCTCTCGTAACTGTGAAATACATCTGGCTGATATTGTCACGTCAGATCCTCCCACACCGCGGTTGCGGCAGACCGAACCAAAGGTCATAGGTGTGACAACCCTGGGCATAATACTTTGCTACGCTCACGGAGCATGCAAAGTTTGTGTTACTAAGCACTTCGCAAATTGCACGTAGCAGAGTAAAAAACTCTGCTAATCGACGTAGCGTAGCAGCAGTATATTAAACACATACAAATGCTTTGTTAAAGCAATTTTCTATACTAAAAAGCATATAACAAATTCACAAAAGTGAACTTTGACAATGAAAATATCAAGCAATGAGAGAGGTGATGATTTTGGGTTCCCCCTAACCTAGGGGAGGACCAACAGATGCTTTGAACACAAAAAGCATATCATGTGAACGATTCAGTGGTGGTCCCTTCCTCCTAGGACCACCCCAAGCACAGTTATGGGCAAAAATACAATCCCAACCAAAGGCCCTGCAAAGCATTATGGGACGAGATTAGCAGTGGGCAGTGAATATTATAGTGTCCAATATCAAAATAATTCTACAAAGAGCTGCAGTTCAACTAGTCGTTACTAGATGTCCCTCACGAGTCAAATGCAAAAGCATTGAAATTATTAATACATCAAGCTGCAGTACCACTAGTCGTTACTAGATGTCCCTCACGAGTCAAATGCAAAAGCATTGAAACCCTTTCATGAAGCTTTTGCATTTGACTCGTGAGGGACATCTAGTAACGACTAGTGGAACTGCAGCTCTTTGTAGAATTATTTTGATATTGGATACTATAATATTCACTGCCCACTGCTAATCTCGTCCCATAATGCTTTGCAGGGCCTTTGGTTGGGATTGTATTTTTGCCAATAACTGTGCTTGGGGTGGTCCTAAGAGGATGGGACCACCACTGAATCGTTCAAAAGATGTGCTTTTTGTTTTCAAGGCATCTGCTTGGTTCTCTCCTAGGTTAGGAAGATACCAAAATCATCACCTCTCTCACTGCTTGTTAATTTATCGATTTCACTTTTGTGAAATGCTATATGCATTTTAGCATATAAAGACAGAGATACTTATTTTATCTTAACTTGAACTGTGCAAGATGCCTTTGGCAATTATTGTACAGTGCAGTCAAGCACACAGCTACGCACTACGCAATTTGCATAGCTACGTGTAGTTCAAAATGTACTTCACGTAGCTACGTGAAGTGCTACTACGCAAACTACGCCCAGGGTTAGACAGGACACCAACACACCAGCTTAATTCACAGCAGGTCCACTCCCACAAGTCCCAGATGACACACAGCAGGATCTGGCACGCCCGGGTTGGGGCCGACCGGTCTTGTGGTCACTGGTGGCGCTCAGGGCTGCCAGATTGCTGTTACACACACTGCGCTTAGTTTCAATAGGAGGTCCTTCATCAAGAAGTTGCTTCAGGCTTCAAATTCCAGTAGGTTATGTTTCCATTTGTCTTAGCTTCCACCATCCAGTTATCAGACGCAGGTTCTTTTAAAAATCGTCGCCAAAATGTTGTAAACAAAGGAAGATCCAACTCCAGGGTATCTTTAGGTAGTATTTATTCTGATGGTAAGTTCAGAAGTAGAAGTACAGAGAGCCCCACCAGGAGCAGTCTTCCTGCTGCTCAGCCCATACACCAACTGCCAACCTCACTCATCCAACATTCCACAGCATCATCACTCATACAACATTTAACACCCCACTCACACTGGCTGAGCAGCAAGTATAACACAGAGCACCACGTGGGTGAGGCAACAACATGCAGATGCAATAAAAGGACGGAGGACAATGAGGGAAAGGAATAGAGAAGCATGTGATATCCTCACTATGAGGTAATTCATTATTCTGCATTCTTCGTTCTGCATTCTTATGTGTCATGTAACCCGAAGTGCATCTTACAAGCGGGCTCCCATGTTCTGTGTTCCAGCCTTGGAGGATGGTTGTCCGTTAGGCGGTTGACTTTAGAACAGCAGAACTGGGCGGACGCTTGTGGGTGGGCTCTTTGATTTGGATCACAAATACATTAATAAATGAGCATTGGATTTACCTACTACAGCGTGTTTATTAGATCCATCACACTTCAACATTTGGGGATGACTGGGAATGTATTCACAGGAAGATCTGATTTTTTTTTCCTTACTATTTGGAGCCCGTCTGCAATTTATCCCCGCTACAGATTGGTTCTTGACTGGTCATTTCCTTGCTGCGGTGCCTTTCTTTTACTTCGAGATCTTCCGGAATCGTTGGAGTCCTAATTGGTTGCTGCACTGTTTGGGAGCTTGATTGGGGCACTGATCGCCTCATTACGTTTATGAGGTGGTACAGTGCTATGGCTTGTACACTGTTTTTAAGACGCGACGTGAATATAGCTCGTGAATTGTTGAGAATATGTGCTGTGCGTTCGCCGCTACCGAGCATTGCCTGTCTCTAGGCAACGCGTAAGCTTGGAAGCCGGCACATGCAATCTGCTTCACTGGCAACTAAGACGCTCTATTTGGATCTTCGTGCACGTTTGCAACCAAGCTTTGCCCGTCTCCAGACAACACTTGCCGGCACGTGTGCGCTGCTGCACGTGTTTTCTTTTTTTTTGTTTCCAGGCAACCAAGACGCTTTGGTTGGATCATCACACACGTTGTGTGCAATTGACTGGCTGAATTTGTGTTCTCTCCATTATTTATCAAATAATTCTGTATGCATCACTTTAAGAAGCCGCCTTTTGCTTTCAAATCTCCTGGCAGTACTCACTGGTGACATTTTTCTTCTCCGTTTCTTGCTTCTTTTCTTTGCTGATTTTTTTTGTTTGTAGTTGTGCTATGCCTGGAAGTGGTAATGTGCAACTACCTCCTCAGCCAGGAAAGCCTAAAATGGAGTGGAAACATTGGGCGCACGTATTCAGAAACAATTTGGTTGCTATTGATGGGAATAATTACAGCGCTGCCAGGAAGTTTGTTATCTTGTACAATGTCTTGGAACTGAGGGTCAGAAAATATTTGATAATTTGCCTAAAATTCAAATCCTAGAAGAAGATGTAGGAGATGCTGCGAGTGGAATGTGTTTGTGGAAGCAGAAAAAGATTGGCCTTACATTTCTCAGATTAACCTAGAGTTGCACTAGAGAGATTTACTTTTTACTCACGAAAGCAAGCATCTGGCGAAAGCATTGATCAGTATGTGGCTGCCCTTAGGGTCTTGGCTAGCAGTTGCAAATTTGAGAATGCCAAAGATCAATATCTTAGAGACCAAATTATTTTAAACTGTAATTCTAAGAAAGTTCGTGAACACCTTTTATGCGCCACTACTCCTACTCTTGATCAAACACTTATAATTGCCAAAGGCATAGAACACTCTCTGGAATCAGTAAAAGCGTTGTCAGGCGCTTCTGGTGGTGTGGAAATATGACTGTGAGTGTGGTTAACAAATTACAGGATAAGCACAAACCCAAAGTTATAAAATTTGCAGCGTGTTATAGACGAGGCTCAGTTAGTCATTTGGCAAACAGTCTTGGTTGTCCGGCTCAAGGTAAAAGATGTACTAAATGTAAAGAAATAGGTCAATTTTCGAAAGTATGCAAAAATAATACAACTTTTAAAGTGAGCTGTGTTCCCGATATAGAACAACAGTATGACCACGTTGAGAATTAAATTAATTCTTTGACAATTTTAACTTTGGGTACCAAACTACAGGAAGGTAAGGAAAGGTTAACCAATGATGCATCTTGTATAAATGAAGTGGTTTTAGTAGCCAGGAGGAATGGGACATATTGTAGTGCTAAAATAGGTAAGGTCAATGTCAGAGTCATAGTGGACTCTGGTTCACCTGTCACTATGTTATCAGAATGTTCTTTCAAGTTACATTGGTGCAATACCTTGCTTACAAAAGCTGCCATAAGAGCCATTGTTTATGGTGAGTCTGAAATAGAGACAATAAGGTTTTTTGAAGATATATTACATTTCTCAAGCAGGGAAATATTTTATAAAAAATATGTGGCTGTGAATGGAAGGGACATCATGGGCTGGAATGACCAAGGGAGACTTGGTATTGTTTTAAGAGCAGGCACAAATGTTCCAGTCATGTCTCTTGAAACTAATGATAATAATATTGAACATATAATTTCTAAATATCCAACAGTTTTTTCGGATGACATAGGCACTGTCCAAGGGTTTGAGCATGAGATTATTTTGAAACCTGATGCAGTACTGGTGATGCACAAAGTGAGAGATGTTTCTTTATCTGTTAGGGGGGGATTTGAGGAAGCATCTTGATCAGTTGTGTAAGGAAAAGATTATTGAACAGGTCAATGCTGCTGAGTGGATCAGTGCGGTTGTTATCGCTAAAAAAAAAAAATGGCCGATTCGGCTGTGTGCTGATCTACGTTCCCTTAATAACAATATCATAGTTGATTGCTACCCTTTACCAAAAATAAATTAACTGCTATCTACCTTGGAGGAGGCTAAAATCTTTAGTAACATTGATCTCAAGTCAGCCTACCACCAGGTACCTCTTAAAGAAGAGTCACAAGAACTCACCTCATTTATTACACCATTTGGGGCCTACAAATACTTGCATTTGAAATTTGGTTTGGCTAGTGTATTTCAAAAACGTATGCCTACCCTCTTCAAGGATGTACCTGGCGTGTTAGCCTTTCAAGGCAATATTCTTATATTTGCAAAAGCTGTGTCTGAACATAATTGCATTTTAAACACAGTGTTAGAAATAATATGCAAACAAGGCATGACAGTGTCAAATGATAAGTGCACATTTATCACCGGCAGTGTAGAGTACTTCAGGCACAGCATAACAGCTTATGGTGTTAAACCCAAGGAAGGGAGGTTTCTCCTCCGAGCAATAAAGAGGAGTTGAAATACTTTTTAGGATTAAGTGATTATTGTTCCAGATTTGTTTGTGGATCCGCCACCTTTATGGAACCATGAAAAGGATGCTTAGAAAAAAAGAAAAAAAAGAAACATTTGTTTGGGGTCTGGATGAAAGTCTTTTTGTAAATTAAGGATTTATTAATTAAAGTTCCGGCTTTGAAATCCTACATTAGTGGTCAGCAATGTCTTATAACAGTGGAAGGTAATGCGTTGGGTCTTGGTGCCATTTTGTGTCCAAGTGTAGATGGTTTGGAGGCCAATATTGCCTTTGCCTCCAGGGTGTTATCTGATGTGAAAAGACAGTACAGTACTATTGAAATGGAGGCACTTGCATGCACTTGGGCAATTGAAAAATGTAGAGCTTACATGTGGGGCACCCCATTTGTTCTATTCACTGACCACAAACCCCATATTTATCTTTTATAAGACAAAGGCACACCCTCGGCATCATCACGACTTATCAGAATATTGTCAAAATTACAAGAGTATCATTTTCTTGTTAGATATATTCCTGGTAACACCAATACTAGAGCAGACTGTGTATCCCGTTTTCCCATTCAGGTGTATGGTGGATCCTTTAGTGATGTGCAAAAATGATGGCCAAGTGTGAAACATCTTAAGGGCGATTTGTATTGTTTTAGTCAACTCTCTGAACAGCTTATTGTGGAGTCAAGTATATTATTACGTGCTGGGAAATTTGTAGAACCCATTGCTTTGAGGGCAAAAGTTATAGATTTAGCACATAGATGACATTTAGGATCTACTACCATGAAGAAATCCTTAAGAACCTGTTTTTGGTGGCCATACATGGATAGAGATGTAGACAAATTTGTGGATGCGTGTCAAGAATGTATCATGTCCAACAAGCATTGGAAAGTGAGGGATACCCCACTCATTTCCATGCCCTTGCCTCAGGCCCCAGGGTCTAAAGTTGCTCTAGATTTCGCTGGACCTATATAGTTTTTGCTGGATGGGTCCAAGTACTTAATAGTGCTTAAAGACTACTTTTCAAAGTGGATTTACTATCATTGTGTAGCAGAACCCACCACTAGTGTTGTTACTCAGTTTTTGGAAAACATTTTTACTCTGGAAGACTCTCCTGAAGAACTGGTTACTGTCAGCGGTGTCCAGTTAATTTCTGAAAGGATGGAGTTATTTTTAAACAAGAGGGGCATCAAGACATCATAAAATTGCATTGTACATGTGACAAACTAATGGTGCTTTTGAGAGGGCCAACTGCCTACTTAAACAGGGTATCCAACTGCCATTTCTTGTGGCGAGTCTGTTAAGGATTTTGTCCAAATGAAAGTATGCAAAAGACACACAATTGATGGAAGGAATGCAGAACAAATCAAAACATTCACCCCCAGTCAAGAGATCTGGGTTAAATCCATCATTCTTTTGCTCACCATGCCACCCCAGTTTAGACCTGGCCATATGCAAATCAGTCTTGAACCTGTGCCTCATGGGAACAGTCCAGCCCGAACTGCCAAGCCAAGTCCTCCCTGGACCGGAAACAAGCATCCTAGGACTGGTTTCAGGGTTTCACCCCTCATCAGCCAGATAGCTTGAATCCAGTGGCACAGTGAGCCCGGGACCCACGTCTGGGCATACCCGGCGCACTTAGGGTGAGAAAGCAAAAGACACACAATTGATGGTCCAGGGAGGACCTGGCTTGGCAGTTCGGGCTGGAATGTTCTCATGAGGCACAGGGTCAAGACTGATTTGCATATGGCCAGGTCAACACCATGCTGGAAAGCACTGCATTTCAATGGCAGGGTTATTTTTTGGAGAAGGAGGAATGATTTTAGAAGCAAGGGCAGAAATATGTCACACAATGCTTCAGGTCACCAGCACACCTAAGAATGCTGTTTATCACAGACCAATATGTCTCAGGAGTCTAGTGGCCTCACCACCAACAGGTCATCAGTGCTTCAAAACATAAAAGTTAAATGAAACCTCTGTAGAAGGTTAAAGGAATATCATCAGTATTAATCGGCTGTCTGAAAAAAGAGGCATGCACATGGGGCGTGAGTCATTTCTGGCACTTCTTTTAATGTATTCCTTTAAAATTGTATTTTTAGAGATGGTTCAGGTCAAGCTTCAGTGAGAATTTTGAGAAGGTCAATTAACATGCCAGAATTTAATTTCGTTGTAGGGTACAATCCTGGTAAAGGCAAAGCTATGGCAGATTAGAAGGCAAGGTGTCCTGTTGAGGGACGACAATAGGCAGAAAACAGCTGATAATGTGGACACTGAGAGGATTGTGGCTTTGTTGAAGGATGGATGCCGGACACTGGAGGAATGGAATAAGGCGTAGTAGGGAGATGAACTTTTAGCCAAGGTTAAGCAGAATTGATAGAATGTCTTGGAGCTAAAGGTAAGTATAAGGAACTCAATCATGTTTCAAACAGTTATCAGTATTTGGATTAGCAAAAACGAGATTTGTTTCCTTGGATGCTCTGGGATGGACACAGGAGTGTTTGTAAGGAATTAAATCCTTTCAAAGGAGAACAGCAATCAAGCATGTATGCTCTCTGTTGTATTAATATATGTACGTATGTACATAGTATTTCTATAGCATGAACGTAGCCAAAAGGCAGTGGAGTGCTGTACAGGGCCAAAGACAAGCATAAAGGCATAAAATCAACGAGTGATAGGACAGGTAGTGGGGTTGTGAACGGTTAATGCATTATAATGCAATGCTCTTTAAAGAGGTGAGTTTTCAGCTCTTTACTAACTTGGAGCAGCTTGGGGGCGCTTCTGACAGATAAGGGGACTTTATTCCAGATAATGGGGGCACAGAAAGAAAAGCCTACTTACTGCCTTGTTTTGGATTTTTTTTTTACACTTCCTAAACTGAACTCCGATGTTATCCTGGCTGCGGGTGTGCTGAGAACTGTCCGAGATGATGAGACTGTCTGCAAGACGAGAATGGGTGCTGGCAGTGATGGCTTTGTAAAGGATGAGGCTGGTTTTGAAGATGGTGCGGGCATATAACCCCAAGTGTAATGGGACACGGGCAGCGTGAATAGAATAAAGGGGTGTCTCTCAGAAAAATACTCTGGCCTGGGAGATATGAGAAACAGATTTGAGGGAGCCTCAATTTTGCATCATGCATTGCATTTAGGGAATCGCAATTTGTGATTCCCTAAATGCATTCGCAATTTAAGTAATCGCAAATTTTGCGATTTCTTAAATTGCGAATTTGCATTTGGGTTGATGCATCCCAAATGCAAAATACCGGTCACAAAGGGGCAGATTCTGTGAATCTGCCCGTTTGCAGAACGGTATTTTCGTTGATGCATGTGCCCCATAGTGTTTATTTAGAGTCTTAGGGCTCGGATTCTTCAGTGGGTTCAGACTCCACTTATAACTAGGAGTCGCCTGCTTGCGGTACCGCTGTGTAGGATAGCCTGATGTACGACCTTATACATTTCTCGAAGCTTTGTACATCATGCTGCCTTGTTGATTCATGGTTCCTTTGCTACTTAAGGGTAAATTGTGTCTCAACTATTGTCAGATCTTATGTATTGGAAATGTGAGTTTGTGATTAAATTTAACTGCTTTGGGGGATGTGTGGGGTATGGGCTTTGGGGTTGTGGTAGGAACGCTAGAGAATGCTGGAACCTACTCTTTTTCATTGTTTTTATTGACACTGCGTGTCTTTTACGTAAAAGATGAGAGAGTTTAAAAACAATAATTGTGATGGCTTATGAAGAACACTTAGAACGTAGGTATACTAAGGTCAGAGTTAGGCAAAGTTATTGGAGGCCACATATGGATGAACAGAAAGAGGCATCCAGCCTTGTTGGTACTATAGCATGCGGAGAAAGCAATAAATGACATACATTACAGAGGTTCCAAGGAGTTCACGGCTGAAGGTGGCAAAGGATATCAAGGGCTGATTGACCAGAGGGGGACCAGGCTTATAATTGTGTTGCTGGATTGTTTTAGCAATTGATCGGAGGTAATTTTGGAACATCAACAAAAATGTTTTAGGTTTAACAAGGTGTCCATACCTAAGAAGATGATCATTCTAGAAGATTCAGACGAGCAACGGCGTGCAATGTTCCATAAAAATTAATCCTTTTTGAATAAGTTTGGTGTTACATATTTAGGTGCTGTGTTTTATCATCCCAAATGCAATGAGAAGCTGTAGAGCGTGGATAGGATACATTGCACAACTTGTGTTGTTTAATGGGAGATTGTGACAAGATGTTGGAAGTACTGGTATGGGTGCACATGAGATGGCATTCAAAGGTGTGATGGGGTCAGATCATTTGATGTATTAGGGCACAAAGCAGTGTATTGAAGCCTGCATGGATGAAAACTAAAGGTTAGGTGAGAGTAATAGGATTAAACAAGCATTTGCAATGCATTAGGTCTCGCATTTACGCCTGTTTAAGCTATTGGCATTGTAAATGACAATGCCTTTTATTTGTTTTAAAAACCAAAACATAAATAAAAGGCAATGTCATTTACAATACCAATAGCTCAAACCTGCGTTAATGCGAGACCTATTGCATTGCAAATGCTTGTTTCACTTGTCACAAGTCCCTGTCACTGCGCCGTTCTGAGGAGCACCTACTGGTTTGTATGTGCATGTACATGGCCGGACTGGGAACTCAAACCAGCCCTGGCAATTTGGTCTGACCAGCCCCCGGATGGGTACAAGTGTGAAAGACTGCTGCTTTTGTTACTGGGGGCCGATATTCCAGCACCGCTGCAAATCCGACCCCCAGTAACAAAACTGGCCTCCACTGCTGCAAAACCGGCCCCCACCCTTCCAGCCTCCCGGGGAAACGCCCGATGACCGCTACTGCCAGACTGGCCCTGTGCCTATATTAATAGTAAGAGAAATGTGGCTGCCCGCCGCCCCCAAAGGGGGCCCCCATAAAAGGGCGGCCCTTTAGTGCCATTGCGGCACAAGCCTACCCCTCGTCCTAGCTGCAGAGGGCTTCCGCCTGGAGCCCGCGGTTCGGTGGGGGTGTGGGCGTCACTTCCGGTACGCCCAGGGGGGGAGGGAGGGTATGTATACCCCCCTGACCTTCCCAGCGGCCTCTTTGCCGCCAGCCTCGCCGTCTCGAAGGTCGTCCGGGTCCCGCCGTGTCGTCGTTGCGCCACATAGATTGGAGTAAGTGTACATCCTCCCCCCCAGCCCCCCTTAGTCAGGGAGGGGAGGACAGCTCCTTCGAGGGCTCAGGGCAAGTCGGTAGGGTTTGAGGGCTGGGGCACACAGATTAGCAGCGCGGTCTGGGCGGTCTGGGCGATGCAGTTCGATCCTCGGCGCCCGCTGGGGGGCGGGCGCGGGTACAATGGTGCTCGCTGCCCGAACAATGCCGCGCCACTGTGGTGTATCACCGCGCGGAATGAGAGCGGTGGATTTTAAATTTGTAGTGAGCCACGGATGACCGAGCGGTCTAAGGCTCTGCGTAGAGCTCGCAGTCTTCTCCTGGAGGCGTGGGTTCGATCCTACTTCTGGCAGTGTCTTTCGAAACCATGCTGAAGGGGGAGGGTAAACCAAGGGTCGGTGGTCAAAATCTCGCCGGGGCTTCTTAGCAGCTACACGGGGCGTATGACTCGGCGCAAGGCCCTGGGTTCACCCCCTACCCACCCACCCATATCACAATGTGGACTCCGACGGGGAGATTAGCTCTCCGCGTTTGCCTGCAGTGCTGCAATGCTGACGGTGTGGTTCAATCCCGGGCCGGAGCTACAAACGTACGTGCTCGTCTCAGATGCACGCCAGCAGGGTGTTTGTGAGGGCAGCGTGTTAGGGAGAGCCCGCCGCACGATCGGCCCGTGCAGGGGGGGGCCATGATGTTGACGGCATGCTTGCTCACACCCCCTCTTCTCCCCCCCCCCCGGTACCGGATGGGTGCAATATCACCGGGGGTGCAGGGTGGATGGCATGATGTCATGGTGTCGACGGCTGGCTTGCGATCTGAGGTAGGAATAAGTTTACATTTCCCGTGTCCCTGCCCGTGTTGCGTGCGTGAGGGGAGACCTACCAGCTAGCCGATCGTCGGTGCCAGGGCGCCGTGGCTAGGGCGCGTTTAGGGTCCTGGGGCCCATGGGGGGCTATTGCTTTTGTGGGATCAACAGCACAATTCCATAGGGGCCATGGCAGCGCCAGCTGGAGCAATGGTCGGCGTCACGGACCCTCAGGAAGGGCTGGACGCGGAGGGTGGTGATCAGCAAGCGGTCTCTTTCTTATTACCGCTTTAGTGATGGGCTTTGCGAAAGGCGTGTGGGTGTTTGGAGGTGGTGCATTCTTGGGGAGCAACACTTATCTACACTGACAATGGTTTGATTTAGAGTACAGTTCAAGCTAGTTGCTCCGCAGAATTTGATGTTATGCCATCGCAAGAATGGGACCTCTCAGGAGGAGGTAAGTGGCCCACGTTCGAGCGGCAATGATGGGTGGGGACCATGTTCGAGTCCCGGTGCCGGTTAGCCACTTTAGGGCACACAAATGCAGGTTCCTTTCGTCCAAAGTCAGTCTGGCCTTGGGCCCTGTTTATGCATGCGTTGGTTCGTTGCAGCACATGTTGGTCCCAGTCCCTGCGCAGGCCTTCCTGTGCAGGGTGCCAGAGCACGGAAGAACACACACAGAGTACGCAGAGATTGAAGCATACGTGTGTAAATAGATATTGGGAATGTTACATAAGACAGAGCACTACAAGGTGTAAGAGTTAAGTCAAGCATACGGGCAGGCATAATAGTTATAGAGTGCCCGGTATGGAGAAGCACAGGGTTAGAATTTGAAAGGCTAACACCACTAATTGGGGACCACTCACTTACGCTTGTTTTGTTTCTAAGCAGGTCGGGACCGGACGTTTCAGCTGCTTACGCCAGATTGAGTCTTGGTGCAGAGGCACCTCGCAGGTAGAGGGGGCCCTGACGTTGAGGGGCAGCTTCGCTGGGTCGTGGACCGGGCAAGGGCGCTGTGCAGGTAATGGGACTCAGCCGCATACTCTGCCCCCCCTCCCCCCACCCCCCCCCTCACCCCGCCGCTAGATTTACCCATCCCGCACTCACCATGCCAAATTTACAGCCGAATGCGCGGCAGGAAGGCAGGGGAGACAAATCGAGGTGGTCGCATGGCCTTGCATTGGCCTCAGCTAAACGATTTTATTTCCCCACCGCAGCTCATCCGGACATCCACGGTACTCGCAGCCTCCTGGGGACCACTGGGACGTCTCCTCAGGACAAGGGTGAAAGCAACAACTAGTACGTTCGATCAGGTCACGAGGGCAGGAACTGTGTTGAAGTAAGTACCTGGGAGGCACTGGGCGGTAAACGCGCCGGGGTCGAGGGGCCCATGGGAACGGCTGCTCTACGGCTGGGAGATTTTGCTGCTGGCTCAGTGCTGGGACTCACCTTTGTCTTTTGTTTTAGGGCACGGCTGGGCAGTCGGCCAGACAAAGTACAGCATGAACAGCCAAGGGACCCCCGCCCTCTTATTCTCGCAAGTCAGCTGTGTGGATGAGTCGCAACCGAGCACGTCCCAGGATTTAGTGTGGGGGACCTTTATGGCAATGGCAAAAGCCAAGGGAGTGGAATGGGCTCAAGAGATGCTTGACGCCTGTGGGCAGGAGGATTCCGGGGTGTCACTAGACCAACCGTCAGGAAGCCAGGCAGGACCAACCGAGCAGGTGCCTCTCAGGTCAAAGCGGTCACGACGGCCCACCAACAAAGACTTCCCTGCGGATCCCCCCCCGGCCAAGGCCAGGGTGGTGGCTGCGCAACAGCCTCCAGCGCCGGTGGCTGCTCTTGCTAACCCCCCCCCCCCCTGCCACAACGGGCGACGCGAACATTGTGAAAATTGGTAAGGCAATGGACAACATGTTGGCTTTGATTAATACATTTCAGACACGCTTGGACAGATTGGAGGCGCCCCCTTTAGTTGTGAACGCAGCGCTGGTGCCCAGGGTGCCACCTTCAATTACTCAGGTCTGGGCGGGCCAGGCTGGTGGGGCATTGCCTGCAAGCGAGACAGGCAGCATGGCAGCCGCCCCTGAGGCAGAAATTAACGTGATGGCACCTAGGCGTAGTGCAGGGCAAGATATGGTCCCCGCCAGCGGGGAGGGACAGCACAAGACGGCAGCGCCTTCTACCAGCAACGCTCCCGCATCAGCGGCTCCTCCTGCCCCCTCTCCCGTCCCTGCGCCCGCTTCACCGCTGGTACAGAACATCTCCCCCCCCCACCTGCTCACAAGTCTGTCCACCGCAAGTTTGGGCCCCCCGACGACTCCAATGGTAACAGTAGCTCCACTAGCGTCAGGGCGTTGTTCTCTGGCGTGGGAGGTGCCTCAGGCCGCCAAGGAAGGCATTTGGACAAGGGAATGTGTGGACATCTTGACCCTACTCATGCACAGCAAGGCAGGTTTAGACACCAGGAAGATGGGGGGGAAAGAGGAGGACAAGAAGGTGCCGTACCAACGCTGGCCAGAAAAAACAATAGAGAATTGGGTGGAGGCCTTCACGATTCTCTCAGCAGTAGTAATGGAAAGACACCCAGAGCAGGGCCCTGCCCTGATGCAGTATTCCCACACCATCCAACAGGAGGCTAAATTGTCGGGTGGGCTAGGATGGTTTTACTATGATCAGGAGTTCCGCAAGAGGATGTCATTATGCCCGGAACTAGGGTGGGACCAAAAGGAGATCCAACTCTGGATCCAACATATGGGTAGACCAACCACAGAGTGCAGGGAGAAGGGGGCGAAAGCGCAGAGAGGTGGTGATAATCAAGGGGCCTCCAAAAAATCAGGTAGGCGCGCCTTCAAACAGCCTTTTCAAACCCAGCAAGCGGGGGCCAGCAACAAGGGAATAAGAGGTTCTCATCCGGCACCTGCCGGTTATACAATGCAGGATCTTGCTCCTGGGGCAAAGGATGCAAATTCGCCCACAACTGCAGCAAGTGTGGGGCCGCACATCCGGCCGTGTCATGCAACGCAAAGCGGGATAGTCCCACCCCCCTGGTAAACAGAATAGTTAATAACGCAGTCAGGAACACCGCCCGGCGCCGCCCCCCTGTTGCCACCCAGCCCTGGTCTCCGCTCAACCAAACTTTCCCAACAAAGGGCCTTCCCCATCATACTGCAGAACCTCCTCCCGCTCCTGCGACAGTACCACAACACCAAAGACAGGCTGCTCCTAGCGCAGGGGTTCCTCGAAGGTTTTACGATTCCGTTCCAGGGGCCGCACTATAGCCGCGATGCAGATAATTTGAGGTCCGCCAAAAAACTGCCAAGAGTTGTAGGGAAAAAATTCGAAAGGAGGTGGCACTAGGCAGGGTAGCTGGCCCCTTCAACTCACCCCCACTGGAGAACTTTATAGTATCCCCGCTGGGTGTAGTGCCCAAGAAAGAACCTGGGGCCTTTAGGCTGATTCACCACTTGTCATACCCCGAGGCGATTCAGTGAATCACTGGCTGGAGGAGGGCATTTGTTCAGTTTCTTATTCCTCGCTGGACATGGCCATCGACATGGTGCGGAGGGCTGGCAAGGGGCATGGTTGGCCAAGGCGGATATAGAATCTGCCTTTCGCCTACTGCCAGTCCACTCCGTCCAGCCAGCACCTGCTGGGTTTCAAGTGGCAGGGTCAACTTTACTTTGATTGTTGCATGCCCATGGGCTGTGCGGTGTCTTGCGCGTATTTCGAGGCCTTTAGCTCCTTCTTGCAGTGGGCACTCCACTGGGAACACGGCCAGGAGGGAGTGACCCACTACTTGGATGATTTTTTGTTCATCGGGAGATTAGGGTCTCGGGAGTGCAGCGAGGATTGCGGTGCTTCCAGGACTTGGCGGCTCGCCTAGGGGTCCCCTGGCGCCGGGTAAGACTGAGGGTCCGGCGCAGGTTCTCACGTTCCTAGGCATTGAGCTGGACACCGTCAAGGGTGAGTCCAGGCTCCCTGCCGGGAAGGTGCAGGAGTTGCGCAAGGACATCCAAAGCTTACTGGGCAGAGACAAGGCACCCTTGGGCGAGATCCAGAGTCTCATGGGCAAGCTCAATTTCGCAGCTAGAGTCATCCCGGCGGGGAGGGTGTTCGCAAGGAGACTGGCTAGGGCCACGGCAGGCGTCCGCAGGAAACATCATTTGGTCAGGTTGGGAAATGGCATTAAGGCAGACCTGGCGACCTGGGCGGAATTCATGGTACAATTCAACGGAATTGTGATCTGGAGGGCGCCATGGGCAGGCAGCACTGAGCTGTGCCTTTTCACGGACGCCTCCGGGAGGGAGGGTTTTGGAGCCATCATGGGGGAGGAGTGGTGCGCGCAGAAATGGCCCAACGCTTGGCACCGGCGCAAGATCACAACCAAGATCACTGTACTAGAGCTCTTCCCCATCGTCATCGCCCTGCATTTATGGCCCTCTGCGCTAGCGAACAGGAGGGTGGTCTTCTGGTCGGACAACATGGCGGTTGTACAAGCGATAAATGGTCAGTCAGCTAGGTGCCCACTAGTGCTCTGCCTACTGAGAGAGCTCGTCAGGGCCGGCCTGCTCCACAACATTGAGTTCAGGGCTAGGCACATTGAGGGGGTCAAGAATGTTGCCGCTGACGCTCTCGCTCGTTTTCAGTGGCTCCGATTCCGGGAGGCCTGGCCGCGAGCGAGAGCGGAGATGACCCCCTTTCCAGCGCATCTGTGGCTCATCTTGCAGTGGAGCAACGGCTGAGGGAGATTAGGGAACGGTCCCTGGCACCAGGAAGAAGTACAAGGCCCACTGTGCAACGTTCTGGGGCGTCTCTGATATTCTGGGCACCAGCCCCCTTCCTTTGGAACAGAAGGTGGAGGCTTTTGTGGTATGGGCTAAGGACCAAGGGAGAAGCCACTCTTGGGTGTCCAGCCACCTGGCGGCAGTGTGCCATGACGAGAAGCTAAAGGGTGGGTCTGATCCGGCCAGGTCTTTTCGGTTACGGGCGGCTCTCAAGGGCTGGGCCAGGGAGGAAGTGAGGGTGCCGGACAACAGGGGGCCATCGATTTCCCCAGGCTCCAGGGTATGCTTGATGTCCTGCAGCAGGTTGCGCACTCTCCTTACGAGGCCAGCCTACTAGCAGCCGCCTTTTGTTTAGCATTCTTTGGGGCATTCAGGATGAGCGAACTGGTGGCCAGATCCAAGGCGGATAGGTCTGGGGATGCACTTGGCATGCAAGACGTGAAGCTGGTCGCCCAGCTGGTGCTCCGCATAAGAAGGTCGAAGACTGACCAGGCAGGGCGTGGGGTTGAGGTGATTCTTAACCCGCTAGGGGATCCCAGGTACTGCCCGGTCGCTAGAGTAGGGGACTACGTAGCGGTGCGCCCTGCAACACAGGGTTATTTCCTGGTACATGCAGACCTGACCCCCTGACTAAATTCCAAGTGGAGCGGGTTATGGGTGCATGTTTGGCGCGCGCCGGCCTGGCCAGCCCTGACAAAAGTATTCAAGCCATTCCTTCAGGATTGGGCGGCCACGGCTGCATTCAAGGCAGGCATGGAATCGGCAGGCATTAAAAAAGTGGGGCGGTGGCAGTCGCGCTGTTTTGAACGGTATATTCGCCCGTGACTGCCGTGTTTTGCAGTGTCATGTTCAAATATGATTATCTGAGCAATAAACAGTTGATAAACAATGGCGTTCGTTTCTTTAGGTGTTCGCGTATGGGTAATCGGCCATTCGTACGTGGCCAGGTTGGAAAAGTGGGCCAAGAGCAGGAACTGGTTGCGGGGGTTTCACAACACTCAATTTATTTGGATGGGTTTCCCAGGTATGAGATGGAACAGCATCATGAACCGGCTCGAGCAACGCCTGGCCCTGGGCGGAGCCCCGCCCAATGTCTTGGTGATCCATTTGGGGGGCAATGATCTCATGACCATGGGGAGGAGGGGATTACTCAGGGCCATTAAAACGGACTTTGGCGAACTAAGCAGGCGTTTGGGTCACTGCGAACTGTTTAGGTCGGAAATAACCCCCCGATTGCATTGGCGCGGCGCCAGGTCAAGGGAGGCAGCAGAACATTCGCGCAAGCGGGTCAACAGTGCTATGCGCAAGTTCCTGGGGCAGAGGGGGTTGGGCTTTATCAGGCATGAACTCATCCAGGCAAACGTTAAAGGGTACTTTGAGGAGGACGGGGTCCACTTGTCCCCGGTGGGGATGGACCTGTTTCTCCTGGATTTACAGGAATGTTTGGAAAGGGCAGGTTGCAGGTAATAGGAGGTGCAGTGGTGGGGGCCCTGGCTGCGGCGGTGGCCGCCCCCAGGGCTGTGGCGGAGTTACAGGGCGATCTGGAAGCAGTCCGGTACAGTAAGGGTACCACTGCGGCAGACGGGTACAGTAAGGGTACCTCTGCACGGCACAATAGGGGTGCCAGAGCCAAAGACCAGGATCCTCAGGGCAGGGTCATGGAGAACCGCGACGGCGCCCGTTAGTCCTTCGGGCGGTTGGGGGCCTGACCAACCGGGGGTTTGCCCTGATACGCTCCGCCCTGAAAGGGGCGTGAGTAGATGGTAACAAGGGACACGTGATCCAGTGGTGGATCAACAAAGGTAGCGCTGACCGGGCATACATCCCACAGTGCTGGCTCATCAGGCGGGCAGGGGCAGCATAGGTTGGACGGCTGCCTGCCCATGGATCACCCGTAAGATAACCCACCTTATTGCATACTCTTGTATGGAATAAACCTGCAACAGTTTTTCCCATAAACAAAGTGTCTTGTGGTTTATTATGCATGTTCACCTATGGGAAAGTGGGGGGATGTTGCCGGTATTGGGACTATGTGGCTGCCCGCCGCCACCTAAGGGGACCCCCCTAAAAGGGCGGCCCTTTAGTGCCATTGCGGCACAAGCCTACCCCTCGTCCTAGCTGCAGAGGGCTTCCGCCTGGAGCCCGCAGTTCGGTGGGGGTGTGGGTGTCACTTCCGGTACGCCCAGGGGGGGAGGGAGGGTATGTATACCCCCCTGACCCTCCCAGCGGCCTCTTTGCCGCCAGCCTCGCCGTCTCCCTCCCTTCCTCTTACCCTCCGGCTGGGCTGGTGGGCAAAGTATATTGAATGTTTTAATGTTTACTTTTGTGTTGCAGGCGGAGTTACAGGGCGATCTGAAAGCAGTCCGGTACAGTAAGGGTACCACTGCGGCAGACGGGTACAGTAAGGGTACCTCTGCGCGGCACAATAGGGATGCCAGAGCCAAAGACCAGGATCCTCAGGGCAGGGTCATGGAGAACCGCGACGGCGCCCCGTTAGTCCTTCGGGCGGTTGGGGGCCTGACCAACCGGGGTTTGCCCTGATACGCTCCGCCCTGAAAGGGGCGTGAGTAGATGGTAACAAGGGACACGTGATCCAGTGGTGGATCAGCAAAGGTAGCGCTGACCGGGCATACATCCCACAGTGCTGGCTCATCAGGCGGGCAGGGGCAGCATAGGTTGGACGGCTGCCTGCCCATGGATCGCCCGTAAGATAACCCACCTTATTGCATACTCTTGTATGGAATAAACCTGCAACAGTTTTTCCCATAAACAAAGTGTCTTGTGGTTTATTATGCATGTTCACCTATGGGAAAGTGGGGGGATGTTGTCGGTATTGGGACTAAGGGACTTTCGTTGTCTTGGTCTTCTTCAGCGAGGCAAACAAAAGAGAAGATGGACATCGCCTTGCTTCACCAGTCTTGTTTAAGATAAAAACAGTCTTGTAGTGTTCTGAATGGCATTTTACTTAGCAAGAACCTGGGAGGTGCTCATCTGCCAACGATGATAAATTAAGTGGGTGTTGTACAGAGATGAGTGGAGCTTGGGCTCCTCTATATTTTCTATGACTCTGTGATCACTGTCTTTAATCAAGTGTAATGCGGCCTTTAAATGGTTATTCATTTTAAAGGTGCTGACATTTCTAGATAAAAAGGCAAACATAAGGAGATGATGGACGGAGCGCTGAAACTTTTCAGACACTCACCCCCAGTCACAGATCTGGGTTGAATCCATCATCGTTCTTTAGCTCACTTCGCCACCTCAGACATTTCTAGATAGTAAGCTCGTGCTGGCAAACCACATGGAAGAAACATTATTGTACACAGGCTGCTGCTGCTATGCTCGAGTTGAATTTGTTCTTCGAGATGTGTAAGAAATGTGCGCATGCGGTTTATATATATGCAACTTAGGATAAGAATACAGTGTGCAATTTGATGTTGTAGAGAAAACATTTTTTTCATTTGTGTGCTGGGTGAATACTAAAGAATGTGGCACTTTTCTGAACAGAACAGAAAATATGACGTTTATTTCTTTTATTCGTTATCCATGAAAAATATGTGGAGAATAGTGATTTGGTGCTTATGATTTTATTTCCTTAATTGCAATATGGTGTTGCTGCAGCTGGTATGGTAAGGAGTATGTTTTGTTGTGCTGGGTTGTCCCAGAGTTGGATGACAGGGTGCACAGATATATGAATGCTGTAATACTGCAAGGTGTGAGAGTATTTGGTAAGTGGTTGCAGGTGTGCTCTTGTGTGTACGATTCTCAAGAGGCCATGTTGGTATGGGATGAGTGAGGGGTCACCTGCAGCAAAAGGTGGAAGAGGAGTACCTCAGTTTTGGTGTTGCGAAGATGGGTGGGGAAATGATGTACCAAACTTGTTGCAAGAGGCAAAAGTGTAGTACACTTGGGTATGAAGATGCAAAATTGAGGAAGAGTGGTACACTGTTGCATAAAGAAGCATGGGGTAGTACCACATAGTGTGTCAAACTGTGGATGAGTAGTATCCTGTTAGATGTGTTTTCTTGGAAGAGTACCCTGTGTTGTATGTCACTCACAACACTCTACGCAACACCCTCTAAGCCACTCCACTCTGCTCTACACCACTTTACTCCACTCTGATACTCTATGCCACTCAACGCTACTTCACTCTACGCCATGCCACTAAACTCATCTCTACTCTACACCACAACACTCTACGCCACTCCACTCTACTCTCCTTTACCCCACTAACTTTTAGCCATGCTGAACAGCAGCCACGCTGGTGTACAACATGGCTAAAAGATATTGGCAAAGCCAGTAACTCTTGCATAGGCGAGACCTACTGGCTTTGCGACTGCTTGTTCTAATGTTATCACACAGGACCTAACAGATTCAGCCACTCAATTGCCTGTGATTTTTTGTTGTTGTTAATGTTTCGCTTGTTTTCTGTGTGGTTACTCATATGCTAATGATCAAAACACACTTGTTGACAAACCGATATTGGATGATTTCTTTAGCGTGCCATAGTGCATACAGGGAGCCTCCTCCCCCACCGTGTTCAGATCATTTTGTTTACAAAATGTGGCTTTAGTCTCGTTTCCCACTTCCGATTTACTGGCAGGGGTGTTTGAATGGGGGACATTTTGGTTAGGTTACCTATGCCTTTTTGGTTAAGCTATGTATGAAAAGTGCAGTTGTACAGAGCATTCCCACAACTAGTTGCACAAATTCCCAAACAAATCAGCAGGCATGTATTTGAATATACATCGCTTTTTGTCTGTAGAGCATTTGAAAAGCAGTTAATGTTAAATAAAAACGTCCATGTGGAAGAGCATTGCGCTCTAATACGTACAACATTTCCACATTTCAAACAGGCGCAGCTATCAGTGGTGCAGCAGCTGCAGTGGCACCAGGGCCCAGAGGCTTATTAACCTCTGATTAATGTTGTATTTTACTCCCTAACCAACAGTGAGAGGGCCATTTTCACTGCTTGCACTGAGTCTCAAGGCGCCCTTGCTACGCCACTGATTTCAAACAACACTTCACGGGTTTTGCACAATATTAATGCGGATATTAACTACACGGGCGTCTTCGGGCAATATTAAACACTAGTGCCTTTCAAACAGAAAACGAGTCGGCAGTGCACCCATTTAATACAACACACAGCTAGCTGCCAGTGGTTGTCTCAATCAGATTAGTTCGTCTCTGGCTATTTTTCCCTTTTTCTCTAGTGACGCTTTGTTGAGGAAAAAAAACCTTCCTCAACCTTCGACATGTGAATTTAATGAAACACATAGCATGCTTTTTGCTTTCTTGTGCTGGTGTAAATCAATAAAACAAAACAGTTTAAATAAAACTAACACAAGATTTCACTTTCACATCATGTACTACCAACAACCCTAAACATAACAGAAATATCACAAGACTTGCACGGCGTAAGGATGGTAATGAATACGCTTCCTCAAGTAAAGTCACCGAAACAAACAGCATGACAAGCTTTGCTCTGGACATTATTTTTATAAATCTAAAATCATTTGAGACACGGTCCATATTAACGAATTACGCAGTTCATGGTTTATTTTTATTTTATGAAACTGGCTTTACCCGATATTTCACTGGCTGAGATGGCCCACATATCCCCGATTTAAATGTACAATGTTCTTCGTCGGCATGTACATTTAATCACCAGTTTTTTCTGGGCACAGGTTGTTTTATTTTTGAGCGCGGCTGCTTAAGTGAAAGCGGACCGCGCTGCAAATTAAAAAAAAAATAGTGCTTACTGACTCATGAAGGAGACCGTGTAACGCCACAAGTAAAAGATCCAGTCCTCATGGGAGGTAACAAAAGGCGACAGGGCGGTAACAAGGAGGGACTAACAAGCCTCATTATCAATCGGAAGCCAGCATTTACCAAGGACAATGACACCAGCCAATTAAAAATATGGGACGAGAGTAGGCGAGGCTTCCACAGCATACTCGACTACTGCATGCCTCGCAGAGCGAGCAGCGCATGCGCTGCAACGCTAGGCTTGACCTAAAAACTAGGGGTGTGGGGTGAAAGCAAATAAGTATTTTTATGATAGAAATTGGAGGTAGGCTAATGTTGAAAAATCCCAAGTACGGTCGAAAAGTGCAGTCTCTGTATTTACAAGTCAAAATGGTTCTGATATTTATACATTTGGCATGAATGACTTATTAGTCAGAAAACGGCACAAGTACTGTTACAATTGAGACTTGTCTGCATGGGTTTTCACTCACCTCTCACATTTGATATTATATGACTTTTGAATTTTATGCAACGATTCATGGGATTTATGCAAACTGTACAAAATAATAATTTAAAAAACCAAGCAATTGTCAATACAGATTTTGATTAGGGAAAACTATTACTGTTTTGCAGCCCTGAAGAAGTCATGAGGCACTCCCTCACTGACGAAACACGTGTTGGCTGGCTACAGAAACAAAAGAAGAGGCCAATGGGCAGAAAATATAAGAAAAGCAAGGAGAAAGAAATTGTTTTCATTTTTTTACTTTCTAATACTGTACTGAAAATTTAGTATTTGAATGAATTACTGTGTGCTAGAGTTGTGCATGTTCATTGTCCGATCCTTGTGTATCGGGTTTGGGGAAGTTGGGTGAATCACTTCCTCCTCTTCAAGCACCGCATGGGAATTTCACACACAATTTTGAAACACCAAGTGAGATAAGTCTTTTAGCGCCAGATACCCATACAATCACCCATTTGTATGGTCATTGTTGGGTGTGCTGAGTGATTTCACCGTTTCTTCTGTTCTGCTGGGCGCACAGTTGTCTATTGCTCAGCTTATGAAGTTTGATGCTATGTCCTGTGAGTTTGTTCCATTTACCCAGATTACAATAAGCTTCCAGCATCCTCTCTTTCTTTATAGGAGAGTGTAAACCACTGTTATTTTGTATGTAGTTGTTTTGCACAGTAGCAGGCTTTTTCATAAATTAAGTCTACTACAAGTAAGTATCTTAAGGTGTCCTGGTGTGCTGGGTGCGTTGCGGAGCACGCTCGAAGGAGGGCTGCTAGGCTTTAAAATGCAGTTATTCGATTTAAATTAATTGAATTCCTGTCTCTATAGAAAGACCTTTGTCGTGATTTACTGTTGTGGTGATAACTCCCACAGCACTACTGTCCATGAGGACACAAACTCTTTGGTCCTCACGTATAAACACATTTTCCCACAGAACAAGAATGGGTAAAACCCCTTCATATATCATGTCCTTTGTGTTGTATTGTTTGCGGCTTCAGTAAAATAATATCGAACCTTGACAAACTAAGTAGTATTTTTGCATTCAAAGAGGCCAAATTATCAAACCAAACGTTATCAATCTCAGAAAGATGAAAAGCCTAGCTCAGCCCTGCTGGCATTCTAACGTTTCACATGCCGGTTGCATGCGTGCACACACAACTGTCAACCTTTAGGTAACAACACGTTTTGAAACCACTGTTGCTACCTCACTGCAGTCATTCGCTCTAACAGCTCTCTGCGAAAGCCATACTTACACAAATAGTTTATAAATTAAATGACTCACATTTTCCGGCCTAGTCTTCTGATGCCTCCGATGCCAGAGCGTGAAAACGGTGCCTGCCAATCAGCTGACTGCTCTGAAACACTCCATCCTGCGAAGCAGCCGTGCAACAAGCGGACGCATTGTGCAGGGGAATACTCGGCTGCGCGAGGGAGGCCGCAGTGCCCGCGAGCATTCTCCATGGTTGATGCTAGTCAGCTGAGCGCCCTGCGCTCCATCAGCTGCCCTCTTTATTGGCAGCCATCTCATTTCAAAGGCAGGATTGTGTGAGCGCGGTCCGCAGTGTCGCCAGGGGGTGCCCGTCTAAGCGAGCGGGAGGCGCCATGGGAACGTCCAGTTTACATTGAAGAATAGTAAAACTGATTCCTGGGTGTGGAGCCGGGCCTGCACTGCCCTAACCCTATGAACAGCCCAGTCGAAAACTTGGGGAAAAAGCTTTTTCCCCCCTAACAACAGCTTTCGTGATACGCAGTCATTTTGTTGTAAGTTAGGCTCGCCCACAGCCTGACAGTCAGGGATCATAACTAATGGAGAAAACATGTTAAAGTGTTTTCTTGTTATATTTACTGTTTAAGATATGCATTAATAAGGGGACAAATACGGGCTTTAGGTGATTTTCATTATTTTTATACTTGCCAGTATATTAAAATATTAGTCATGTCGGAACAAAACCTATTTACGATATGGCCGCAGGACCGCCAAATTCAACTTTCATTCCTAGTGCCTCCGAATTCGAAACAAGCATTGGCAACGGCACTAGGTCTGGCTTACAACTGAAACTGCAAGTTGGACCTTTTGGCTTTGCCAATGCATGGCTCTGTTGGCGGCTGCAACTACTGCCTTCGGAGCAGTGAAACCTGCCAGGCCTGCTTGCAGTCATGCTCACCAAACAGTTGTATGCCTGGCTAGTGAATTAGTCTTGAACGCAGGGGCGGCTCCTACGTAATGGCGGAGGAACGTCCCCCACTACCCAGAGCCAGCAGATGATAAATAAAATGATAATCACACAATGGTATTATCATTTTATTTATCGCTGTCTGAGCCAGGCTCAATGAGTATAGGAAGGGAGCAGACGTAGTGTGCACTTTTAAGTGCGCATGTCAGTATGGCCGCCGTCTTAGGCCGGCCAAACCGACATGGGCACTTGTGTTTCTTCAACCCAGCTTGGTTGCACAGCCGGGTTGAAGAAAAGCCACAGGCTCCCAGGCACTGTCTGAGAGGCAAACAAGGCTGCTCAGACCAATCCTGGCTCTGCTCACATGCTAGGTATAGCATGAGAGTAGCGTCTGGATTGGGTGGGGAGCCTGTGCTTTGAGGCCCTTCCACTTCTGGGCCAGGCGAGAGGAGCAACGAGGCAGCGTCTGCGGGAGCAGAGCGGCAGGTAAGTCTTCTTTGTTTTTATTTTATTCCCCAACCCCCACACCCCTCCTGACCACCCTACCACTTTAGATAGGCGACCGCCACTGTTCTTGAGTGCTTCTGGTAGTGCGTGACTGCTATTCTGATGGGTGTGATAATATGCTGGTAGTGTGAGTGTGCTAGTAAAGTGTGTAAGTAAAAATGACTTTTAGTGCTTAATTTTTTTCTTAAAAAAGGGCCAGGGCCCTTGTCAGGAGGCAACTGCAGCTTGCACCACCCATTGCTCCCACTAACCCTGCCAAAGACAGTATTTTCACTACTAGCCATCACACTCATTCAAGTGTGGCGATTCAGTATTGGTGATTTTAATGTATATTTAATTATTAAACAATAACAGCTGTACTCCTCAAATAAACAAGACAAACAGCGCCACCATGTGGCAGGCAGTCATAACAGCAGGTGCTGACAAAGGGCAAGTGCCGAGCATCGGAAACTACCGGCTCAAATTAAGCACAGTTTCCAGTATTGTGACTAATGCTCTGTGAGGGGGTGGGAGAGTACTTCTAGCAGTTTATGACCACTAATCTGGAAAGAATATGAGACTACTGTCGGTATTTAGGATGTTTTGCTTCGCCACCATAAGGACTTTTATAGCTTCTTTGTGTTCTCATTGAGGCAATGGCTGAAGATATGATGTGAACAAATTTAACAATGAACGAGTCTTACTTTTCAAACAAAGTGATATCAATCCTTCCTAAGAAGAGTCTTGTGCTGCTTGTGAGCCTTGTCGATCTGCTTTCCCTAAAGAGGGTGTCCAAATATTGGTGGGGGAGGGGGACAATTAATGCTCCAGGGTGTCCATGCATTAACGTTTCTGAACCTTGCTATAACTCCACCCCTGCAGGCATCACTGACCCCTGTCCCCACAAAATATAGACAAGTGGTTGTGTTTACTTAAGTCATCAAGCTTCATTTGGAGCAGTAAACAGAGTCTCACCCCGTCTTGCGGACACCTTAGCACTCGCAGATACTCACCTCTGCTTGGAGACTCTGCCTCCGCACTCACACGAATAGCACTGCAGCAGTTTCTAGAATCTATTTTCCCAAAGCCACCTTTGGTCCTTGGAAAGCATATTCAGAAAGTGCACAAGTGTAGCAAAATGCCCTTTATGCACAGGGTGGCATTTTCTTCCTTTAGCCATTTGATGCCTGCTACCTGTCTTTGGTCACATGTCTGGGGTGGATGACAGTTGGACTTTGTGTATTCCCCCTAGACAGCCACACACAATGGGAGCTTAGGTGTGACTTTATGGGGCATCCTGGAAGGATGGGAGGGAGGAGCGGGATCCAGCCTCACTTCCACCTGAATAGGCTGTGCTCTGTCCCCACACAAAGGGCTGCTTACCCCTCACCCCGTGGTGAGTCTGGAGCCAGGGCAGGAAGGGCAGGACCCCTGTGCACTTTTTGAAAGGCCGGTCTCTGAAGTCTCCTCCACTTTAAAGGCACCACTGGGTATAAGTACTGGACCTCAGAGACCACCACTTCAGTACACTTCTGGACATGTGAAGCCTGTTCTGGGAAGAAGAACTGCTGTCCTGCTGAAGGGACTGCCATTCTGCTGGACTGCTGTTTTGCTGCACTTCTGCCTTGCTGTGCTGACCTGCTGCCATCTTGCCTGGATGAGGGGACTGGACCAGCATCACTTGTACCCACAGTAACTCCAAGTGCGAGCTGGCTGGCCTCCTAATCTGAAGTCTAAGGGACATAAAAGACTTCCAACCAACCTGCTTCTGCCATCTCTTAGTCTAGCCTGCCAAGTGGTGCCAGCCCAGTCCTGGAGCCTTGGAAGTGGGCCTTGGTGCATCAGGACCTCGCACCGCAGCTTCGTCGCATCACAGAACCAACGCGTTTCCTCAGCTGTGCAAAGCATGTTCAACTCAGATTCACACAAACTAACTGGGTCCCTGTAGCCGGCACACGCTCCATCGATGTCAGCCTGACTTTTGACTTTGTCTCGTCCGGCACGACCAGATATCCCTGGTTGTTGGTGCTTCCTGTTTCTAAGCGCTATTTTACAGTTTATTGTTTAAACATTTGTAACTCAAGTTCTACATATTGAATGTTTGTCGTTTTGATCTTGTCTTATTTATTAAATTAAGTTCTATTTTTTCTAACCTGGTGTGGAATCTTTTTGTGTAGTATTCTCACTGATTTACTGTTTGAAGTGTTGCACAAATACTTTATGCATTGCCTCTAAGTTAAGCCTGACTGCTCTGTGCCAAGCTACTAGAGGGTGAGTACAGTATAATTTGGGGTTGCGTGTGCCTTATCCTAGCTAGGATTGTGGTGATTGTTTGCCCACGGGTTATACCCCAGTCAACCCGTAACCCAATATCTAACACTGCAGAACAGATTTAATCCAAACTACAAATTGGCACTATTTTGAATAAGTTCTAGTTCCACACCAAGTTTGTTCTAATTTTGTTCTGTAGATCTACTGTAGCAAAAATAAAAATACATACGTGAGCTAGCAGTGTCAGATGGTGAATTCTGAAACTGAGAGCTTAATTCAGTGACCCTCCCGCCCCCCATTGCAGTGAGTGAGCAAGCATACAGTTTTTCTCAGGGGGTTCTGTGGAGACTTTTCAAGAAATGTTTGGAAAAAATGAGGTCAAACAGTACATTTTAGTTACCAAGTGTGTAGGAAAGGGCCCCTTTTTGACATGGTCACCCCCACTTTTTGCTTGGTATCTGATGCAATTTTGACAGAAGTGCACTGGGTTCCTGCTATCCAGGTTCCCAGTGCCAGATCTCTTCCCTAAAACTGTACAATAGTTCCCCCAATTGACAATACCTTTAGCACCCCCTGAAAGTTCCTAGTACATGGTACCTAGGGCAGGGAAGCTAAAGAGGATCTCTATGGCCTGAAGCATGTATTGTGCCACCCTAAGAGACCCCTCAGCAGCAAAAATGGAAACTGCCATTACAGGCTGCGTGCCATGGTGAAGAGAAAAGTGAAGACACAACATGGCACACCTCCTGTGTGCCATGTCTGCAGACACCCCTACCGCAGGCCTTACAGCCCTAAGGCAGGATGCACTATACTACATGTGTGGATGGACATATCTGCATGAGCATATATGCCCCTGTGATGTCTAAGTCAATTCTTAGATATTGCAAGTGGATAGGGAAGTCATTTTGAGCACATGTGCTGGACACTGGTGATTACGAATTCCCCAGCTACATGATGGCTTCACTGAAACTAGAGATGTTTGGTATCAAACATCTCGTATTAATAAGCCCACACTGATTCCAGTGATGGATTTATTAATACATGCAGGGCACCTTAGAAGTGCCCCAGAAAACCTACCGACTACCTGTGTACTGGCTGACTGGTGCAGACAAGCCTGCAACCACAGACAGGTTTCTGAACCCCTGCAGGCGAGAGCCCGCGCTCTCTGACGCAAGAAACAATGCCTGCTCGTGCCAGAGGTGTTGTCACCTCCTCCAAGCAGGATGGCTAAGTAATCAGCATATTAACAACGAGGGGGGAATGGGGGTGCTTATAGGTCCAGCATACAAGCCCCTAGAACATATCAATTCTATCAAAAGAGTATGCAGTTCCTAAGGACAAGAAAATTCGAAGGATTGGTCGGTATGTCTTTATCTGTCCAAAGGTTGGAGCTGGAGTCTCCTCCTTTTGGAAATAGGACCCTCACACACTCAGTTGGGTGTTATGCTTCCTCATAGGGCTTGCTCCTTGTCGGACCGGCGCTGCAATGCCCAATGGGCACACTATAAGGGGCTCTTTATCGGAGATCTTTTGTTCCCAAGCCGTAATGTGAAGTGCAAGTATAGGGCGTGGAGTGTAGATGGGTGTTTAAAGTGTGTGAATAGTGTAAGGAAATTTAAAAGCGGACAAAGTAGTCCTCTAAAAAAGTTTAAATCTGTGACTCTACTTAAAATCAGGATTAGCCTCCCACCGACATAATGTTTAGTGGTTGCTAATACAGAAGGGTCAACATGTTTCTTGCTGCGTTAGTCACAAAAGTGATAAATTAGCAATTCATCAGGACCGGAAGTCAAATTTCTATCTACACAGTGGTTGGCGTCCTCGTTAGTATGAAGGGTAAACAAAGCACTAGAGCAACCTAAATGTGAAGTACCTTGTGGTAATACCGACCCGGGTGGGTAACCAAGTACATCAAAATCCTGGCAGAGGGAACGCTAAATTGTAGCGGCTGTTCTGATGCGGCTCAATCGCCAGACGACATACCCTCGCTCTACCAGAGGATAGGTCGTCCGGCGAGTGAGCCGCTTCAGAACCGACGCTATAATTTAGCGTTTCTAGATATTCTTGAGTGTGTCTCTCATTTACTTCCTCTGTGAGTACAACAAATGCTTAGCACTACCCGCTGATACGACTGACTGCTCGCCCATACTACCACAAAAGAGAGCATCTGGGATATCATTTGTCCCTCTATATATCAATTGGGGTTGGCCTGGACTCTTTACACAGTGTACTTCGTTTTGGTCCACTATTTAATGAGCCAGCTTCCTACATCAAGTTGCAAAAATGCTACAGGTTATGCAGACAGCAGTAAGGGTACCTTCCCTCACACTGACCATTTAACTTTCTTTCAATAGGTATCACTCTCGCGCTGACTCTCCCTTTCTCTGTCACTCCTTTCTCCTCCTTCCTAGTCAACATCTTTCTGTTTCTCATAATGTTCCCTTTCACTGTTCCAATCACACTTACTTTCACTCTGTTTAAGTCCTTCCTTCCCACTTCTCTTACAAGTGTGTCTCTAATCATGGTTCTCCTGCACCCCCGCTTACACTCCCATCTCACTGTCCATATCCTCTCCTGCAACCAGGTAATGATCATAACGACGAACTCTGCAGAAATCTGTGCTGCTGCTTTCCACCATTGTTTTGCAGCAATTTCAAATATTAGGAGTCTTGGGGAGGAGGGGGGCAGAGAGGGGACGAGAGCGAGGGAGATATATCCCATTGTCTTGTGTAGGCCAGAAACACATGGCAAAAATCAGCCCTGTAGTGATGGCTTGCATGGCAGCTTTTTCAGCTTCTCCACTCGCCTATATCCATGCTTCACTGTACATCACATCCAGGGGCAACAAAAACATGATACGGACAAGTATGTTGCACGCCATGCACGTACAGTATGGATCACTTTCGGGAGCGGCAAACAGGGCTATAGAACCCCCGCCCCCCGGTACTGCTTATAGAGATCAAACCATCCCAAGAAAAAGAACCCAGGTTGTATCAAAAAGGGTCTGATGCTGCAAGGGAAGTCTAGAAGAAACACCCGAGTATCACACCATCAAACATCTTGTCTCTAATACATGTGCAGGTGGCTACAGGTTTGCAGAAAAAGATGACTGTATGTCTCATTGGTCCAACAACCCAAAGACAAGTGTGCAGCTTTAAGATGGCAGTCTCCTAAATGAGCAGAGACCTGAGTCAAGTGACACGTTTATTGAGAGGTCCTGCACTGGGCTTGTTTACTGTTTCTTACTGCGAGAAGGTGTCCTAGAACCTTTTGAGAGCTTTTTGATGGGGGGCAGGGGCAGCACGTTTAATAGTATTATTTTTTATAAGCAGACCCGTCTCCAGGATCTTTTATCTCGATGGCCGAAAGGTACATTTTGGTGGGCCATAGCAGGTCCACGTTTTGTAGCAGGTAGCCTACAAGCCCCAGATTACATCATATCTACTTCCAAACAAGCACCATAAAACAAACAATAGTTTCCGTGTGTATACAGAGCATGTAGAGGTTAGGGTAGTGGGATGTGAGGGTGAATTTAGGGTTTAGGGGTGGGTAGTGGTAAATTGAGGAAAGGGTCATTTTCAGGTTTAGGAATGGGTAGTGGCAAAGGGATGTATGGGTGATTTTAGGGTTATGGGGTGGGTAATGGTAAAGGGGTGTAAATATTTTGTGTGTTGTAGTCTTAGTTTGCTTCTATTCATTTATTTAGACAAACACTGAATACCAATGATTTGTGTGTTTAAAGCGTAGGACTGGAAACAATGTCAGTGATTACATCCTACACACAGGCAAATGCTTCCGGTACCTAAAGATTTGCGTGGGAGAAAGATTCCTAAATTGGGTGGGGCCTAGACAGAACTGCTGGAATTGAGATTCAAATCACCAACTCTCCAGGCTGCAATCCTCCTGACCTTTGCACAAGAATTTGAGGACACTATATTATGTGGAAGTGTTAAAACCACAATTTTGCCATCTTGGACAACTGAGTAAAAGGAGTAAGGATGGTAAGCAAGGGTTGGTTAACAAAACAGTAATCTACAAGAACTGGTGGCACAGTAGAGACTCAGAAAGTGAAGGTGTGCAGGAGAAAATCGTCGAGATCAAATGTTAAATGTCCAAAAGCAGTGAGTGAAGCAAGGCCTACCTCCAAACCTCCCATGAGATTCACATTAACCTGGGTTAATCTCTCCTTATGTCTATTAGTGCAACTACACAAAACACAACACTTTGCAGTGCTGCTGGCTGTGAAGTAGAGCCAACAGCAACTCATCAGCACAAGCACCATGCCTGCAACTGGCTCACAGGTTGGCCTACATCAACTTTATGGTGTTTGCTTTTTTCACAAGAGTTTGTTGCCACTTACCGCATGAGATCAAACCCAGTGTGCTACACTTCTTCTTTCAGATTCGAGCAACCACCTCCAATATACAATTACATATAAATGGTGACCACTGATACCACATTAACTTTTCTGCCTTACCACCAATCAGAGACTAAAAAAGCAGATTCAATTTTTTCTGTTCTACTTATGACAGTGTCCCCAAACTTTTCATTGATAAACTCCAATTTCCCTTCTGTAATATAAATTTGAGAGCATTGTCCCCGAGTGCCTTAATTCTGCACATTTCTACTCTGGTTATAGCGTAGAATAGAATGCTCAGGGGTGTAACCAGGCCATTGCAGCCCATGTGGTGCAGGGAACCCCACAACCCTTCAGAGGGCCCCATTCATCACCATTCATACCAGGGCCAGTAAATATCTGTGAGATAAGGGATGCTCAGGGGCCTCTCATCATATTCTGCAGGGGGCGCCTCATCATTTTATGTTACGCCACTGGGAATGATCTGGCTCCATCAGGGTCCAGGTGATCCCACCACACCAGTCTACCAATCCCACTACGGTCCTGAGAAAGGTGCACTGTGTTCTCACATCGCAAGACCTCCAATAGATGAGGAAGAAGTTACAGTGTTCAGCTGTGTTAAACTTGGGGGGAGGGAGGAGTCCTTACTTCCAAGAGTCTTCCTCCCTGGTATCTGTCAGTGGTGTAGCCAGTGTGTCATGGGTCCTTGTACAAGAAAGAAAATGAGACCCCTGTTTGAACTGTAAAATACAACAATAATCAAGGTTGAGTGGCCCCCTCTGGGTTCTGGGCCCCGGTATTACTGCACCTGCTGCACCCTGTTATCTCTCGTCTTCTGCTTACCAGGGTACCTGTCCTATCCTCACCCCAACATCCCTAACTTCCACCTAAAGTATCCCATCTCTCTAAAATAGATCACTGCCTCACAGTCCATATACTGCAGCTCAGTTTTCAAACATTTGGGAAGTGTTCCTTAAATCCACCCCATAGGGTTGCGCATAGCCAGGCTTGACTGGAATTTTAATGTTCCGGCTGGTACAAAAGTTAGCAAAATCACCTACGGCCTATATTGTTTCCCCTATCATGCTTAAAACAGTAAACATAAGAATGCAATTGAAAATGTGTTCACAGTCGCAGATATTACCTGATTGATAATTAAAGTAAACAAAAATCAAAAAGGGATTTTTAAAATTAAAACAAACGATTTTACATTAAATTCTATTTATAGATCATGGCCGAGCCTTTGCATAATCTCAAAAAACGTGAACAAATGGTAAGTACTTTTCTGTGGGAAAGGTATCAGCCCGACCTACACACCACACAGCTATGGCTCCACAACATTTTCTTACCTGCTTTGAACTTTAAAATCAAACTTTGCCTCACAGCAGGATCGGAGAAAACAGTAGGTGCAGGGCTCCGCGGCTGTAGCATGCTTAATTTCGGTCCTTCTGGTTGGAGAGTAAAGGCGAGGCCCACAGAGTAGCAGGCTTAGCATGATGGCGCCCCAAACACTAGTAAAAGTTGCTCTGTACCCGAAATAAACAGAGCAGCTGGAAATCCGAAATCATCATGTTCTAAGGAAGGAAATGTCTTGTTACTTACCGGTAATCTTCATTACCCCGAATAGGGTCCTCCCCGTCCCAGTCCTTACTACGTGAGGCAGTCCTTCCTCCACCCAGCCAATCCAAATGCCAGAATTCAAAGTTTACATAAGCCCCTCCCACCTACCGCCATGCCTGTTATCAACAAGACTCCGACACAAACACAGCGGGAGGGAGGGAAGAGTACTGGGACAGGGAGGACCCTAATCGGGGTAATGAAGATTACCGGTAAGTAACAAGACATTACCCCCTCATGGGTCCTCCCCGTCCCAGTCCTTACTACGTGAGGAACTCACAAGCAGAGAACCAAATAAAAACGCAGGACACCAGGGATCCATGCAAAAATACAAAACTTTAATCAATAAATGATCAATGAACAGCAGCGTTCAAGACGCCAACAGAAAAACTGTCAGCAGAGGCATGTAAAACATCAAGCTGATAATGCCGCACAAACGTGTGATGGGACTGCCAGGTGGCCGCCCTACAAATCTCCTGGATAGAAACCCCCGCCGCCTCGGCCCAGGAAGCAGACCCAGAACGCGTCGAATGACCCTGCACCTGAGACGGAGGAGGCAGATCCAAAGACTTATAAGATTGGCAGACCGCCAAACGCCCCCACCGACTGATCGTAGAAGTGGAAACCTTCTTCCCCTTAGCCACACCCCCACAGGAGACAAACAGGGCAGGAGAAACTCGAAACTCCAGGGAACGTTGGAGGTAAATCAGGAGAGCCCTGCGAACATCCAAGGAAGGGGGAACAAGGGAATACCCCACAGTAGGCAAATCAGGAAAAATCACCTCCTGCTGCAAATGAAAACTGGAAGAAACCTTAGGCAGAAAAGCCGGATCAAGCCGCAAAACAACCCGATCCTGCAGGAACTGCAAATAAGGAAACGAAATGAGCAAGGCACCCAACTCACCCAACCGGCGAGCGGAGGTGATGGCCAGCAAAAAAGCCACCTTAGCGGACAACCACAACAAATCCGCCTCCATCAAAGGCTCAAAAGGGGGCAACTGCAGACCCCGCAAAACAGTAGGCAAATCCCAAGAAGGAACGATAACAGGAGAGACCGGCCGACGAAGCCGAAAACTCAGAAGAAGCCGACTCACCAAAGGGGCAACAACCTCCAAGGAGGCACCAGGACCCCGACAAGCACGAACCGCCGCCCACTGAGCAGACAAAGTGGAAGGGGAAAGGCCCTTTAAAAAACCATCCCGGAGAAAATCCAACACAGAAGTAGAATCCCCCAGCACAGGATCCACCCCATGAGAAGAACACCAAGAGACAAAAGAACCCCAATGACAACCATAGCACTTAAGGGTCGAAGGCCGGCGAGACAACTGGATGTCAAGAGCCACCACAGCGGAACAGCCCAAAGACTCCAACGTCAACCGCTCAAGAGCCAAGCCGTCAGCTGCAAACGACGAAGACAAGGCAGAGACAGGAGCGGAAACCGAAGAGGAGCCGGACTCAAAGGAAGCCGGACAAACCGACCCTCCGCCAGCCACAACAGGAGAGGAAACCAAAGGCGGCGAGGCCAGAAAGGAGCAATCAACAGGACTGACACCCTCCCCCCCCCCGAATCTTCTGCAGCACCCTCGGGAGGAGGGGAATAGGAGGGAAGGCATACAGAAGGCCCGAAGGCCAGGGAATCGAAAGAGCATCCACCGCCCAAGCCTGAGGACACATCACCTCCGAACAAAACCGGGGAGAAGAGCGTTGTGAGGAGAGGCAAAGAGATCGATCCAGGAGTCCCGAACCGAAGACAAAGGGACTGGAACAGAGGAAGAGAGAGATGGTACAGAACAGAGGATGGAAGGTTGCGGCTCAAAGCGTCCGCATGAAAATTCAACTGTCCCAGAATGTACACCGCCCTCAAGGCCAACAGATGAGATTCTGCCCATGCACAAAGCAAGGAGGCCAACAGGTTCAGAGACGCACACCTCGTCCCCCCCTGACGGTTCAAGTAACAACGAGCCACCTGATTGTCGGTACGAACCAACAGATTCGTCCCATGGAGATGAACCTGAAAGAACTGCACCGCCTCCCAGACGGCTGCCAACTCGCGCCAGTTCGAGGAACAGGCGCTGTCCCCCCGAGACCACCGACCCTTGGCCTCCAAGGACCCCAACGTGGCCCCCAACCCCAAAGACTGGCTTCTGTCGTCAACAAAAGGGGAGGAGGAAGACAAAACCGCACCCCCTTCTCCAGATTGGGAGTGCAAAGCCACCAGTCCAAGTCCCGAACCAGATCCGGAGAAAGAGGAACCAGAGTCTCGTAATCCACCCGGGAGGAGTCCTACCGAACCAACAGATGAGTCACCAAGGGCTTGAGATGGAGACGAGCCCAAGGAACCACAGCAGTGGTTGCAGCCATCAATCCCTGGACCCACAGCCAAACACGAGCCGGGGCAGAGGGACGACTCAAGAGATCCCGCGACAGAGTCTGCAGGGAAAGGATCCGAACAGGAGGGAGAAACACCACCACGAGAGAGGTGTCGAACAGACCCCCGATGAACTGAAGTCTCTGAACAGGATCCAGATGAGACTTGGCCAGATTCACCTTGAACCCAGATCCTCGAACAGGGCCAACATAGCTTCCACTGCCAGAAGAGCCTTAGGAAAGGAGGAAGCAGAGATCAAACAATCATCAATATAGGGAAACACGGAGAAACCCAGATGCTGCAAAACCCCCACAGCAGGAGCCAATACCTTGGTAAAAGTCCTGGGAGCAGTGGAGAGGCCGAACGGCAGAACCTGAAACTGGAAATGCATCCCCTTGACCGCAAACCTCAGGAACCGCTGACTGGCAGGATGGACTGGAACGTGAAAATAGGCGTCTTCTAAGTCCAGAGAAGCCAAAAAATCGCCCTCCTGGATGAGGGGAATGACGGACTGCAACGTGACCATCCGAAAATGATCCAACCGCACCAACTTGTTCAGGGAACGGAGATTCAATATCGGGCGGAAGGAACCATCTGGCTTTGGTACCAGAAACAGATGGGAATAGAACCCCAGGCCCACTTCCTCCACTGGAACTGGCACAACCGCCCCTTTCTGTAACAACATGGCGACGCCGGACAACATGGCAGACCGCCGCACCGGATCTCTTGACAACGGGGTAACCAGAAAACAATCCAGAGGGGGAGGGCCCTGGAAGAGAATCTGGTAACCCCATCTGATGACAGACAAGACCCACTGGTCGGAAATCAGAGGTGACCAACGGTCCAGAAACAAACAGAGACGAGCCCCCACAACGGCATAGACACTTCTGTCCCGCACCAGAGGGATTCTGCTGCTGCTGCAGTTGCTGAGGCCGGGACTTATAATGGAACACGGCCCCCGACCACGGGCCCGACCACGAAAGGGCTGAGAAGACAAAGCCCCCTGAAAACCCTGCTTCTGGAAAAAAGACTTCTTCTTAGGCACAGGCTGAAATGGCTTCAACAACTTCTTTTCCTCCGCAGAGCGCTGTACCATCGCATTCAAAGAGACGGGGACCCTCAAAAGGCAGCTTATGGACCAAGGCCTTCTGCGCAGCCTCAAAACGCCAAGGTCTTGTCCAGAGAGACCTCCTACCAGCCACCGCCGCCCCAGCAGCCGAAGAGAAGGCCCACAAGGAATCGAAAGTGACATCAGAGAGGAATTGCGCCAAGTCCTCCATTTGAGCCAACACAGGAGTAGGGTCCCCCTGATCCTGAAGACAGTCAAACAGCTTCTCAAAATCCTTCAGCAGGACCTGCGAGGCATAGGCCGCATAAGTGCTAGCACGCACCCCAAAGTGAGAAGCGGCGTAAGAAAGTTTGAGAGCAGACTCCACCTTACGCTCCACCGGATCCGTCAGGGAAGCCTCCTCCGAGGACAAAGAGGAAGAGGATGCGGAAGACTAAGATGACAAAAGAGAATTAACCTTCGGAATTGCAGGAAACTGGGAGTCAAAGTCCGCCAGGCGATACTGCTTCCCCAGAAAGCGCGGAAAACCCTGTTTATCCACCTCAAGCCACTCTTTAGTCAGGATATACTTCAGGACATCATGGAAAGGACGGTCATCCACCACAGAGGAACTATACTGGGCGTAAAACCCCTCATCAGCCAGGGACTTAGGGTCAAAACCAAGCACCTCCCGAATATGGACCAGCATATCCGAAAAAACCTTGCCCTGGACGTACTTTCCCTTAGGGGAATTGTCCATGTCCTCCTCATCATCCTTAGCCCTCTCCAGCAGCACAGACTGGACAGCTGAATTTATCAATGCTTGTAAATCAGCCCTAGAAATCTGCAAAACGTCATCCTCCTGCAGATCCAGGACATTATGCTGCTTGGAAACCGCCTTAGCAGGCACAGGTGAAGAAGCCCCTTCACTCATGGTGAGCAAAACCGGAGTAAACCAAACAGGAACTCACCACACAACAAAGGAAGTGCCCAGCAACCTCCAATAAATACTGCCCCCAAACACCAAGTCTCGTAACGTGAGACCGGAGAATGAAGTAAAAAAGGGCAGCCCTGTAGTCTTCACCCACAGCCACATAACGAAGAACATGGCCGCGGGGGCCGGACGCTGCACTAAAGCACCAGCGCCGGAACGACCCAGGGCCAGGACACCAGAGCTCCCCGCCCCAGCCCAGCACATGAGCGGGGAACGCCCTGACCCCAGAACAGGAGCGTGGCCGACCGGAGCGGCCACGCCGTGCTAAATTACAGTCGGAGCAGAAAAAAACCAGGCATGGCGGTAGGTGGGAGGGGCTTATGTAAACTTTGAATTCTGGCGTTTGGATTGGCTGGGTGGAGGCAGGACTGCCTCACCTAGTAAGGACTGGGACGGGGAGGACCCATGAGGGGGTAATGATTTTGTTCCCTCAACATGCCCCTAATGCACCTGCACTAGGGGTGGAGACAAAGCCCGCCTCTCTAAAAGAAGATGCTTGATTGGATCACCTTCAAGACAGACCTCGAGACAGAGACCCGGGCCCGATCACCCATCTCCAGTACCGGCAAACAGGAACTGCATGGGAAAACCCCACAACGTTCAGCCAACGACACAGAAAAGGTTAGCGGAATTTAACAGGTGCGTTTCACATTGGATTTTATGCCGTGACTGGGAGGGCCAAGTGTCATGTTTGGGCCTGGCCCACCTGCTAGAACCGGGCCTGTTTATAAGCGTGCTTGCTGCTCTCGGAAGCGGGAGCGGGATGTTAGTTTTGGGAGAAGAACCATGTTTTTAGCAGTATTTTAAAGACACGAAAATTAGATGTGCACAAGATTCCACAGTGCCTAAGATTTCCATTTTTAGCAGTAAGGTAGGAGAAAGATCTGCCACCTTACCTGCACTGGTAGATGCAAGGGGTGGCAGCAGGGTGAAGTGAGTGATGGAAAAACAGTTTGTTAACGTCACTGGAACTGCTTTTCACTACACCCTTCTCCATTGTCACACTTTGGGGTGGGGTTAGATAATCTGGCCCCACCACCTCCTCTGACAAGTTAGAAAAGGGTTGGCATTAGACTCACATGCTTTAAATATTCCCCACCATCAAGCTGGAGATCTCTGAGGGGAGCTGACCTCTGTATCTGTACACCTAACTGCCCAGAGTTCAGGTCACACGCGTAGTACACTGCTGTTTTCGATGTTAAACGAGTGTGTGTATGTTCACTGTTGCAGAACATCGATTATCAGGGATTTCCAGTTTGATGGAGGGGCACGATTATAGATTTATGTCTCATTGTGCATGGTTCTTGTCTCTTGTTGAACTGAACCCTGGGTCTCATTAGCATAAGGGAGATGCTTGCTGAACTAGCTTAAGAAAAAGGTCTCCTCTTAAGAACATGGGCAGAAGATGTTTGGTCGTTTCAGTCACCCTCTATCTACTGCCATTGTGGGAGGTTCTATGGTAGGACAAGGAAGACATGAAGCCCAAGAGGGCTTTGGGCTTTCTCAAGGTCACTTTTGGCAGAGAACTAATATGAGATGCCAAAGCCATGAGCATGTTCGCCTTCTTGTGGGCAAATTTGCCAAACATTAAACATCTGTAAAGGGGTGAAGACATGATTTGTTCATATGAGTGCAAGGTCTACCATGGTCAGCAGCGGAACGTTGGAGTTTTAGGGTATTGGGGAGTCTTTGGACATACATTTGTAAGTTTTTTTTTATTGTTGTTATGAGTTAATGGATTTTTAGGGTTCCGAGATGAGTAGTTGATATCGAGTACCACAATACAAAAATACTCTTTTCTAATTGGCAGAGGAGCTTTTTCTTCCATCGACCATTTCAGTACCGGAGACCCATGGTACAGAAACGTGATTAGCTGGCCGCAACATTGCTAGAAAATTTCGGGGTTGTGATTACAGGGTTCAGAAACTCAGTCCCCGGGTTTTTAGGATTAGGATGATTGGGCTCATAACGAGAAGGGTGAGGAGGACCCTTTCCTAAGTGTGGGGGGTCAAATCGAACCTTCCACGGGTGTTTAAGAATAGTAATAGAAAAAATTCAGACATGTATTTGCGGTACGACCACGTTACCCAGCCAGGCTCCCAGTGTGGTTCCATTGTATGACTGCAGGTGTCACACAACAAGCTTCTCCACCATGGTGATCAGTTCCCATGCAAGCTTTGTTTGCGAGTACTTGGTCCGCGGTACTGTGGTACCAATGCCAGTGAATGACGCTTGCAAAGGAAAGTTATCTTAGTCACCTAGGGGTTGGTCCCCTGTGAAGGCTGTGCACAATGGAGGGGTTGGCTTGCTGGTCAGAGGTGGGCCCAAAGCCTGGTTGGAGGCTAGGCCCTGCAGGCAACACTCCATTGTGCTCTGCCGAAGGAGGTGCGCAGAGAAGGGGTTGGCACTTTGGAGCGGTAGGCTCAGGGCGTTGCCAGAGGTCAGGTCCTGCAGCCAACTTTCCACATGGCTGTGGAGGAGTGGGCACAAGGACTGCACAGTGGTGAGGTAGCACAGCTGCAGAGGGGTTGGCCACAAGCAGAGGGCTTTCCCCATGGCCTTGCCAGATTCCAGGCCCTCCAGCCAACCTTCAACTGTGCAGGTCTGAGGCCTTGTAGAGTAAAGAGATTGCCTGCATGTGGTGGGATGGATGCAGGGTCTGGCCGGACGCTAGCCAAAAACATAGTTCAGGTAAAAAAAAATCAATTTAGAATACAAATTAAAAAAACAGAAATTCACTGAAATAAATAAAATGTAAGTGACATTATAGTTAGGTTTGGTGGTAAATTCTTAACATATTTAAAATAAACTGAAATTCATTTAAAAACTAAAGGTTGAAGTGATGTTATGGCCAGGTGTTAAGATAAGATAAGAGCTTATGTTTGAAAACCAAGAAACCACTGATATTCAACAGTTGTAGTTTGGTGAACTGTGTGCACCCGTAGATCCTGTGTTCGCTAATTCAAGCAAATGAGTTTATTTTTCAATTATACTACAATCCTCTGTGGATCCAAATCCATGGAGAACCAGAAACCTTCAAGAGTTCTAAACGTTTAATCCTTCAAATACCTCGTATTTATAACACAAATGTCTTAACTCATCTGGACTGAATAACACCATACCACAAAAAGGGTTTTTTGGAGTTAAGTTATAGTTTCATTCCAAGTTTGTTATAGTTCTATTCATCAGTTTTTGCTGTGGCAGAGGGAAAGGACTGCTATGGAATGGAAAATATATAAGATACAATAAACTATACATCAAGAAATGGACTGGTAGCTGCCCTTGCGTGATGGTGCTCATAGACAATATCTTGATGTGCTCTTCATGGTAGGAGAAATTCTGCAGGTGATTGAGGGCATGCCAGGCGACAGAGCCCCTGGGGCTGACAGTTTGCACAGTTTTATGAAGAATAAGCACACATCTTGTCTCATCAACTGCTGACTATCCCTGCAGAATTCAGAGGGACTACAATCCTTCTTCCCTTACTCTGGGAGGCTTTAACAGTCACTATCTTAAAGCCTTACAAGCTCCTTGAACGGTCAAACTCTTGTCGACCACTGTTGGTGATAAACATTGGTGATAGGATCCTGTCGGGCTACTTACGTTTCCGCAGGAACGTGATACAAATGATGAAGAATTCCCAACTTCACCTGGTCATCAAATGCACCCAACTAAGTCAAAGTGCAAATAATAACTCAGGGAAGAGAACAAGGGAAAACACAAAAAGGCTCCTCGTGACGTCCCAAATCTGAGATGAGATCACTGTACAATATAATAGGAAAATTCGGTAAGTATAAACTTAGTGTAGACCTTATGAATATATCTATTCTCTAATCTAGTGTATATTTCTGATTATGCATATACCTGATTATTCCCCTTCTTCTGTTTTCTCAAATAACTGAGGTAAGTTTTAGAGCATAGATGAGTTTGGAACAACAGAAAACCTGGATAAAAAATAAATGCAAGAAACATATGTAATGAACAATAGTATTTTGTTTATATGTCTGGAATTAAGTGCTTATAGAAATGGAACCCACCAAATGTTTTATGGGAACTGATCCATTAATGTCTTGGTTCATCACATAACTTAAATTCCCTTGACTGCAGGTAAATCATTCTTTTCAATAATTCATTCTTTCCTTGTTTTCAGGAATGAAGAATAAACCAAGGAGTAAAATCTAACCTTCATCCACTTGGAGCCCAAATCAGATAAGTAACTTTAAATATTTATAATAGAGGTCTGAATTCAATTATAATGTCATAAATCAGTTTTCAGCTTTTCTTCCTTATTTCTTTTCTTTAGGAGGTGGTGGAGAATAACCTGAAGCCTACCGCAAAAAGGAGACATTGATAGGGAGCCGGAATGTTGCAGGAAACAAGTTTCTTCACAAGGAGGACGCTGCTAGAACACCGCAACGAAGGCACGACGAAGCAATGTCCTTTAGGATACAAGAAATGCCAGGAAAACGCCGTGAGGACGCCGGGATCAAGGCTCGACGAAGAAATGTCCTTCTGAATACGAGAAATACCAGGAAAATGCTGTGAGGACGCCGCGATAATGGAGAACCCGACGGGAGAGGGCAACGCGACCCGGAAGTCAGGCGAGTAATCCAGGAAACTAGAAACTAGAACGCGAAGCGTTCTTTCGAGAGAGCGGCTTGCTTAAGTGCATTGCGGCCGGCTCTCGCGCATGTGCAGGGCGCGAGTCGGCCAATGCTGTAGTCCGACTGCCGCTCGCGCTCTGCAGTCCTGACAGATCCTGACTATACTAATAGCAAAGAGACTGTTTCCCCTGCTCCCTAAGCTTGTTAGAACTGACCAATCAAGTTTGTTAGAACTGGCCAATCAGGGTTTATACCTGGTTGATCCGTTTCACAAAACCTCTGAACAATATTTGCCCTCCTCTTTCAGATTGACCCACAACTCAAGGCTGCTGTGGTGCTTCTAGAAGCCGCTAAACCCTTTCCTTCTCTGGAGTGAAATGACCTGTTTATGCTCCTGGAGTGCCTTGGCTTCAGCAGGAACTTTATTGCTGGATCAAGCTGTCATACAATAAAACAACAGCACTGGTTCATCCGAATGGAACAATATCCCTCCCCTTCCCAATCTCTAGAGGTACCTACCAGGGTTGCCCCTTATGTCTCATCTTCACAATTGCGATGAAGCCCACTAAAGCCAGGTTTCACCAAAACCACTCTGCAACAGGGCTTAGCTTTACGGTCTGAGGCCTGATAACCTATCTATATGTGGATGATGTTACACTATACATCTGAGACTCTGAAATTAACATCTGACCCATGATTACAGAAATCATCCGACTTGGTTATCTCACAGGCATCAAGATCAACTGGTCGAAGCTTGTGATCTTCTCACATACCCTGGTTACTGCTGAGTCTCCTCTTGAGTACCCACTGGAGTGGAAGGATACTACATTGAAATTCCTGGGGATCTGAATCAGTAGGGACAGCAACATTATGTGGCACAAGAACTATGGTTGGGCCATCACTAGGGTTGAAGAACGGCTGAGCTTGTGGATCCACCTGACCTCGACACTGGCTGGTAGGACTGATATAGCTAAAATGGGCACGCTTCCCAGCTTTCTTTATCTTTTTTTTAATATCTAGTTTCCTCTCACCAGACATTTTCTCGATAGACTGAGATCCAATATGATTAAACTGGCATGGGCAGGTCAACAACCTAGATTGAAATTACAAATACTGCTGCTCCCCATTTAACAGGGACAACCTCTTGGTATCTGATCTCAAACTCCACTATTACAGAGTGCAGGCCTACTATGCACACTATTGGGACTATCCAACACCTTTCCAATTGTGTACAGCGATAGAGGCAGACACTGCACAACCATGTCCACTGAAAACTGTAGTCTGCTCTACTCCACGGGGGCCCCATTGCAGAGATAGATACTGTGGGAATTGTTCCTTTTGTCTCATTTAAATGTGCTATAAATTGGGCTTATGCTAACAAAAACTGTGTTTACATTGGACTCCATCTTGCATTGATGTCATAATAAACCACATAATGACTACTGTTGTTGTTTCTCGTTCTAAATAAAGAATTGTGTGCTTTACTTTAGTAAAATGAGAGTGTTCCCCAGAGATCTTTCCCTCACTGTACCTAACCAAGGACATCCCAACTGACTCAAGCTATCTTTACACAATGTATCATCTAGTATGCTCCAGTAAACTGTGAGAACTACTTAAATCCAATGTAATGCTGCCATGATAAAAATCCTGAAGGCATTCTGTAGTGAAATGTGTTCTTGCTTGCCTCTCATTGGTGCATATCCTGAAAACCATGCACTTGTGTAGAATGTAAGATGTCTTTGCCTCTAAATTCTGGTAATTAGTACTACATATATTGACTGGCTTTGCCGTTGTTGCAGCGGAAGCAGTGTTTTTTTAAAATCATCTTACATTCCACCCCAACCTCTATATAACTATTGGAAACGTAACTCTAATGACGGGCCCATAAGTCATTATCACACAGTTAGCAATATCATAGGTCCTCCAATGGATCTTTGGTAGAGCTAAAAGGGACCAAATAATGAAAGACAGAGATGCTATTCCCTCATGAGGACCTACAATGAAGAAATAGGCTAAACATCAGTAATCATCAAAACCATGTCAGATATTTTAATAAACTCATGAATGAAGACAAACACTAATTCTTATCTTATTTCTTATTATTATTTCATAACGTGAATGGTCAAATACATCATAGTAAGCACCTTTCCGTTCTCCCATTTCTAATTCTTTTCTCTTCCTTTTTCTTGCTTTCCGTTTCACATCTTTTGTTTTATTTTTGCAACATTTATAAAGCAGAATTACCATTAGTATGCTAGTAGCAATAGCAACTATTGGAGTTAGTATCCTCCCTAATAAGCTATTAGCAAATGTTAAAAACCAGTTACCTACTGAAGAGAAACCCTTACCAATTTTCTCCCAAGCACCATCAACCTTCAGTTCAGCTAAGTCATCATGTAAATGTGTAATTGTTAGATTTGGGGGTCTCTAGTTGGCAGAGGTAGGTACCTTTGACCAAATAGGGACCCTTGCGTCTAGTCAGGGTAAAATAACCCCTGCTCACCCCCTTGGTAGCTTGGCAAGAGCAGACATGCTTATCTCAGAGGCAGTGTGTAAAGCATTTGTGAACATATAGAGTAATCAAGTGACAACACTACAGATGGACACCACACCAGATGTATTTTAAAAATAAGTATCTTTTATATAGATTTAACACAAGACCACAAACGACAAAAATCCACAATACTGTACTTCAAAAATGGTAGAATTAACTTAGTTCTCTTAAGATGGTAAATGCGACACTTTGAGTTCAATGTACCTTTGGATGCGTTTTGAGTTCAATGTACCTTTGGATGCGTAACGCTATACAACGAAAGTGTTGCAGGGAAGGTGATGCGTCGGTTCCTTACACGCAAGAACGGTGATGCGTCGGGTCCCTACTGATGCGTAAGGTAAGGTAATGGTTCTTCTCTGCGAGCGGAGGTGATGCGTCGGTTTCTTACTGCGCTTTCGTGGCGATGCGACCAGCAACGCCGTGATGCGATGAAGATCCGGTGCAATGAACAAAGATGGCGTCTTCTTCTTGATGCGACACAATGCGTGCATGCCCGACGGCCGTGCGGCGACTCAACGATTCTTCAGAGCCGCGACAGGCCCTGCGACACGCTTCCCGGTGATGCGGCGGCGTCTGATGCGACGTCGGTCCTCTTCTCCGGCGATGCGAGGCGCTTCGGCAACGATGCGACAGCGGCGGCGACACTCTTCTCCGTTGATGCGGCGGCGTCTGATGCGACGTCGATCCTCTTCTTCGGCGATGCGAGGCGCTTCGGCTGCGGCGACGACGCTTCTTCTTCGTGAGTCGCACTTCCAGCTCCTTGCAACACGCAGTCCCTCAGAAAGTCCAGCTCAGCAGCAGGCACTTTACAGAAAGACTCTTGGGGAGCTGGTTGGTGAAGTCTGTTGTCCCTGAGACTTCAGCAGGAGGCAAGCTCTTCTCTCAAGCCCTTGGAGATCTTTTACAAGTTGATGAAAGTACACACAAAGTTCCTTTCTCCTTTCTTTGGCAGTCAGGCAACCACTGCAGGCCAATCCCCCAAACAGCACTCAGCTTAGGGATAGTCTCCTCCTCAGTTTCTCTGGTTCCTCTCCTCAGCAAAGGTTTCTTCTTGTTTCCCAAAGTGATCTGATCTAAAGTTCTGGGGTTTGGGTCCCCTCTTTTATACACAAAAATCCTTTGACCCTTATGGCAGAGAGGCCTTTGCCTAGTCCAAACCAGTTCTGGTCAGTCCTGGAGCACTTTGTTGACAAGACTCCTTCTTTCCTTTCACAGTGTAGGCCAGGGACATCAGACGCACCACAGGAGGTGGAGCCAGCATTGTGGAGGGAAGGCACAGCCCTATTCAGGTCCCAGGTGCAACTCCACCCACCCATCTACATGCAGATCTCTCTATTGAGCCCTGTGCTGACTCACCCTGTCTCTTGGAATCCCCCAGCCCCTGTCACTCACAAACCCAGACAAGGAATACACAACCTAGCAGAGGCAGGCTTGGATAGTTAGGCAAGAAAATACCTACTTTCTAAAAGTGGTATTTTCAAACACAGAATGTTAAAACCAACTTCACTAAAAGATGTATTTTATCATTCTGAGTTCAGGCATACTAAATTCGTTTTTCTACCATGTTCCCTGGGTCAGTTAGGATTATAAGATGTAATAATCAAACTGCCCATTCTGGCCTATGGGGAACAGGTAGCCTTGCAATAGTGAAAAACGAAAATGGCTGTAATTCACTATTAGGACATGCCACACACACCAGGGCATGTCCTACCTTATACTTACAATGCACCCTGCCCTTGGGCCTACCATAGGGGTGACTATTATGGAGAAAAGGGAAGGTTTAGGGACTGGCAAGTGGGTGCACTTGCCCAGTCAACATGGCAGTACCACACTGCACACAGGCTCTGCAATGGCAGACCTGAGACACACTTTTACAGGCTGCTTCTGTGGGTGGCACAACCAGTGCTGCAAGCCCACCAGCAGCATTTGGTTTACAAGCCCTGGGCACACTCAGTGCACTGTACTAGGGTCTGACAAGTAAACCAAACCAACCAATCATGGAATCACTAATCCATACATCAATTTATAACAGAGAGCATATGCACTTTAGCACTGATCAGCAGTGGTAAAGTGCCCAGAGTCATAAAACAGCCAACAGCAGGTCAGAAAAAATATAGGAGGAAGGCAAAAAGTTCCGGGATGACCCTGCAAAAAGGGCCAAGTCCAACACAACCCCCCTCCAGCCAAAACGCAGGGCAGACCAATCACTACCTTGATGGGCTTTCCTGCTTTGGGCGATAGAACCTGGACCTGGCCCGCAACAGCAGGGGCATATTCCAGTTCTACGCCAATCTGAACCTATTTGGATCCCTCTGTCCATACTCTCAGGGCCCACCAAGCTAATCCATGGGGAACCCTTCACCTCACCTGTAGACACCACCTGTGCAGCACCTAACCTTAACTTGCTCACAGGTGTGTCCCAACAGACAGTCAGCAAGCCACAGTGGCCACTGACAGTGGTCAGGGATGAGACCCAGGCCTTATGCCTCTCAGGGCTCTCAAACCTCTGTGGCGTCAGAGAGCGGGGGCAGTAGCCCCAGGTGCTTGGCACCCTTTGTCCACTCTCCCTCCTGTCAGGTCAGGTATGACATCATGACACTGACCCACCAGCCCCAGGCCTGTACCCGGCGGCTGGACTGGAGACTGGGGGGGGGGGGGCTTTCCCACACCCGGTCCTCCTCCTCCTCGTTGGGGCTCTGTACCCTCCCACCTGGAGAGGTACCCCCTTCCAGAATGCCAGGGCACCTGTGGCAGGTGTCATGCACAATTCGCCCACCAGTTCAGGGGTTCTATCCTGCAACTGGGCGTCCAGGTCAGGGGGGACACCCTGAACCTGGTCCTCCAATCTAGGGTCTAAACCCTCCAGTTGAACCGGGGTCAGAGGCAAGGACTCCCTCCCTCTGCACCCCCTTCCAGAGTACTGCCCCCTCCCATCAGGAGCGGTACCCCCAGAAGACAAACCGGTCAGGACACTGTCTACAGCTGCCCCTTCCTCCAGGTCAGGGGGGACACCCTGAACCTGGCCCTCCAACCCAGGGTCTGTACCCTTAGGCCGGACCTGTGCCTGGCAACCCAGGACTTCCGGGAGGGTACACCAACCCCCCTCAAGGGAAACACACTCCTCTAGAGTTGTGTAAGAATCTGCCTGGCGCACCAGGACTTCCTTGGGAGCACGCAAGGGTGACACATAACTCATGTGTCGTGTGACAGTCTGCCTGGCGCAGATCTCCCGGCCCCTGTCCCTCTGACAGTGCGTGAAGATCCCCCAGGACAGAAGTGGTGTCACCATGGTCCTTCACCGGTGACTCAGCCCTTCTGGCCACTGACCCACTGGTTCTTCCACTGGGGACTCTCTCTCCCTCTCACCCCTCACTCTGGACTTCTGCGCCCTCCACTTAGGAGTGGCACTGCCAGACACCAGAACTGATGGAGGCCTGCTTACAGACACTCCCAGTTCCCCAGACACTAGGGTATCCTCCTCAACGGGCGGCCCATCAGGACAGCCTAGGCTCCCTACCTGGTGTTCCCTAAAAGAACCATCCAGGCCCTGAGACTGGGTTTCGGGCACCCTGGGACACGCAGTCCCACACTCACTCCTTCTCCGCAGAGACAGGACGTGAGCCCCTACACCCCTCCCACTACCACGGGACCTAGCTGGGCTACACTGAACCTCTCCCACCACTCTGGGTTGGGAGACACCTGAGCCACTCCTCTTAGGGTCACTCCCCAATGCCTCTTCAGACCCTTTGGAATCCACCAAAAGGTCTGCCTCCATTGTGAGCTCCCTGGGGTCAGAGAACTCACACTCCACCAGGTGTTGGCATAGCTCTGGAAAACAGGGACTTACAATATGCTCTCCCACAATTGGATCACACAGCCCCCTACAAGGGTTAACCAAACTATCCTTTACCTCACCATCCAGTGCCTTGCACACGTACCCCACACCACTCTCCTGAGACTGGCAAGACAGTATCTGACTGTCTCTGTCACTCAACCCACACTCTTCTGGGCGGTCTCCACATTCACACACCAGGACTTCAACCATGGGGGAACCCCTCTCCCTCAAGTCAGGCGCCACATCTCTGGGTGTGTGTACTACTCCCTCAGCACTAGATAACATAATTTTGCTGCCACCATCTGAGCTGGACTCCCCCTCCAAGTCAGCAAAGCTCACTCTCTGAGCTACACATATTTCTTGTTGCTGGGCTGAGACACTCATGGCCTCAAGCTTCTCGAGCTCTAAATCAAGCTCCCTCATACTCAACTCATGCTCCATTTGCATCCTTTTTTCCTCTAGGGCCAATTTCCTATTTTCTAACTCCAGTTGCCCACCCAACTTGAGCTTGGCAAGCTCCAATTCGTGCATCCTGTTTTCCTTCCTGTCCGCCAACTCCTCTGGGGACAGGCCTTTGGCAGAAACACTGCTACCTACTGGGGAAGTTGCTCTCCTCCCCTCTGGACCCAATGGCCCCTCCAGCTGCTCATCTGCATTCTCAGCCCCATCCTCATTCTCAGGGGTATTCCTTGCTTCGACCCAGGCCCTCAGCGCCTTTTGGAACTCATCCTTCTTGGTGAGACAGGTCATAGCAACTTTAAATTTCCTGCAGAAGTGCTTTAGCTGTCTCACATTGTAGCATTCTAGTTTCTCCTCTTCCCAATCAAAATCAACAGATGCTATGGATGCTGCTTTATCCATGGTGGTTAAACTTGGCAGTTCTTGGCAAACATAGAAAATCCCAGGAAAAACAATCTACCAAAAGTATGTGGTCGCGTTTTGGTCTGCACTCACTAGTATTGTTCACCAATCACTGTACATGAGTCACAAATGCAAGTCCAGAATCCTCACCGCTGACCACCAATGTTAGATTTGGGGGTCTCTAGTTGGCAGAGGTAGGTACTTTTGACCAAATAGGGACCCTTGCGTCTAGTCAGGGTAAGGGGGATACACTACTAAAATAACCCCTGCTCACCCCCTTGGTAGCTTGGCACGAGCAGACAGGCTTATCTCAGAGGCAGTGTGTAAAGCATTTGTGAACATATACAGTAATCAAGTGACAACACTACAGATGGACACCACACCAGATGTATATTAAAAATAAGTATCTTTTATATAGATTTAACACAAGACCACAAACGACAAAAATCCACAATACTGTACTTCAAAAATGGTAGAATTAGCTTAGTTCTCTTAAGATGGTAAATGCGACACTTTGAGTTCAATGTACCTTTGGATGCGTAATGCTATACAACTAAAGTGTTGCAGGGAAGGTGATGCGTCGGTTCCTTACACGCAAGAACGGTGATGCGTCGGGTCCCTACTGATGCGTAGGGGATGCGTCAGTTCTTCTCTGCGAGGGGAGGTGATGCGTGGGTTTCTTACTGTGCTTTCGTGGCGATGCGACCAGCAACGCCGTGATGCGATGAAGATCCGGTGCAATGAACAAAGATGGCGTCTTCTTCTTGATGCGACACGATGCGTGCATGCCCGACGGCCGTGCGGCGACTCAACGATTCTTCGGAGCCGCGACAGGCCCTGCGACACGCTTCCCGGTGATGCGGCGGCGTCTGATGCGACGTCGGTCCTCTTCTCCGGCGATGCGGGGCGCTTCGGCAGCGATGCTTCTGAGCCGCGACAGGCCCTGCGACACGCTTCCCGGTGATGCGGCGGCGTCTGATGCAACGTCGGTCCTCTTCTCCGGCGATGCGAGTCGCTTCGGCAACGATGTGACAGCGGCGGCGACACTCTTCTCCGTTGATGCGGCGGCGTCTGATGCGACGTCGATCCTCTTCTTCGGCTATGCGAGGCGCTTCGGCTGCGACGCTTCTTCTTCGTGAGTAGCGCTTCCAGCTCCTTGCGACACGCAGTCCCTCAGAAAGTCCAGCTCAGCAGCAGGCACTTTACAGAAATACTCTTGGGGAGCTGGTTGGTGAAGTCTGTTGTCCCTGAGACTTCAGCAGGAGGCAAGCTCTTCTCTCAAGCCCTTGGAGATCTTTTACAAGTTGATGAAAGTACACATAAAGTTCCTTTCTCCTTTCTTTGGCAGTCAGGCAACCACTGCAGGCCAATCCCCCACACAGCACTCAGCTTAGGGATAGTCTCCTCCTCAGTTTCTCTGGTTCCTCTCCTCAGCAAAGGTTTCTTCTTGTTTCCCAAAGTGATCTGATCTAAAGTTCGGGGTTTGGGTCCCCTCTTTTATACACAAAAATCCTTTGTCTCTGAAGGCAGAGAGGCCTTTGCCTAGTCCAAACCAGTTCTGGTCAGTCCTGGAGCACTTTGTTGACAAGACTCCTTCTTTCCTTTCACAGTGTAGGCCAGGGACATCAGACGCACCACAGGAGGTGGAGCCAGCATTGTGGAGGGAAGGCACAGCCCTATTCAGGTCCCAGGTGCAACTCCTCCCACCCATCTACATGCAGATCTCTCTATTCAGCCCTGTGCTGACTCACCCTGTCTCCTGGAATCCCCCAGCCCCTGTCACTCACAAACCCAGACAAGGAATACACAACCTAGCAGAGGCAGGCTTGGATAGTTAGGCAAGAAAATACCTACTTTCTAAAAGTGGCATTTTCAAACACAGAATGTTAAAACCAACTTCACTAAAAGATGTATTTTATCATTCTGAGTTCAGGCATACTAAATTCGTTTTTCTACCATGTTCCCTGGGTCAGTTAGGATTATAAGATGTAATAATCAAACTGCCCATTCTGGCCTATGGGGAACAGGTAGCCTTGCAATAGTGAAAAACGAAAATGGCTGTAATTCACTATTAGGACATGCCACACACACCAGGGCATGTCCTACCTTATACTTACAATGCACCCTGCCCTTGGGCCTACCATAGGGGTGACTAATATGGAGAAAAGGGAAGGTTTAGGACTGGCAAGTGGGTGCACTTGCCCAGTCAACATGGCAGTACCACACTGCACACAGGCTCTGCAATGGCAGACCTGAGACACACTTTTACAGGCTGCTTCTGTGGGTGGCACAACCAGTGCTGCAAGCCCACCAGCAGCATTTGGTTTACAAGCCCTGGGCACACTCAGTGCACTGTACTAGGGTCTGACAAGTAAACCAAACCAACCAATCATGGAATCACTAATCCATACATCAATTTATAACAGAGAGCATATGCACTTTAGCACTGATCAGCAGTGGTAAAGTGCCCAGAGTCATAAAACAGCCAACAACAGGTCAGAAAAATATATAGGAGGAAGGCAAAAAGTTCCGGGATGACCCTGCAAGAAGGGCCAAGTCCAACAGTAATGTTGCTGATATATCCCTGCAAATCTCTACTCTTGTCAGGAATATATGTGCAACATTGTTGAATTTTCAGCATACTAAAGACTCCACCCTCTTTTGCCAATAATACATCTAGGGCAAGTCTATTGTGTAAACCACGGTTCTCATAGCAACCATTTCAGTATCAATTATCAAAAATCCACTAGCAGTATCCGTTGATAAACGATCAACCACTGTAGATAATTTTCCAATCTTTTGCGAATTTAGAATCACCCCTGCTGAAGGTATCAATGCTCCAAATATATATCCCACAATTTCTGCAGCACTTATTCCCCTTTTACTTCGTGTTAGTTTCTTTACATTGGTTCCATGTTTTTCACTAACATGATAGATCTTTGGGAAGACTATTCCCATATAGCAACACCCATACCACTGTTGTGATAAACTATAGTAGGCACTCTTACCACACACAATAAACTCCAGGAAAAATAGGATCAGTACCACCTTTCAAACCCCAACCTCCTGTAATCAGGAAGGTATGTTCGCATTCACTAGAACCAATGAAAAAATTGTTATATTCCGTTTTCTGCCTAAGTAAGCAAAGCTTTCCTCTATGAGGCCAATCCAGAGTCATTGCAGCATAAGTCTCACTCTTTTTATAATTACCTTCTTTATGTGCCCATGGTGGTTCTCTTGTTTTTTGCTCTGTAGCCTTTCTCTTAAACTCTCTAGGTCTGTCTTCCACAGTGTTAATAAAATCTATTTCTACACCATGTAATTTACAAGTCAGATTATTTCGATGCGCATATACTGTATCTATCGTTTTAGTAGTATGAAAAAACTCACCCATGTACTCAGCATTCCTCGCACTATACACTATATTCAAGTTCTTTCTAATAGGAACTTCAGAAAAGACTAGATCAAAATTTGAATAGTAAAATTGAAACTCCCCCTTACCATAGAACAAACTGGTTAGTACACTACACGAAATTCCATATGTTAGTGGAAGATGGTGATAAGTCACCCCTTCAGCCACAGACGTAGGTAATTGCATGCACACATAACAATCTCTCGCATCCATTGTATCAATGTACTCATAAAGTAGTTTAGTAAAAACATTTAATGAAAAATCGTTAATAGATTTGTCTTGATGTAAATCACTTCCTGTTAAATCTTTAATATTAATCTCTGGATCTTATTTCAGATCTCTTTTAATATCTATAGTTGCATGCTCATTATTTTTAGTAGAATTAACTACATTAATAAACATAAAATGTGGTACTATGAATGTTAATATCAACCACACAAACATTGTTATTAAAACACATGCAAGACAAACATTAAAACATTTTCGCTTAAACAAACCCTGATTCTGTTTACCAGTCTCAGTTTTAATTCTATCCATCCTACGAAAATCGAAAAAATAAGTCAAAAAATAAATTGCTAGACTAGTTCGGTTATGCACCCCACACTTTTAAAGCCTTGAGCTCTTCTCCACGTTTTGTCAGAACTTTTCTTCTGTTTCAGAACTTTTTCCAGGATTCATTTATTTTTGTAAATCTCCTCTCTCTTTTTCTGCACCCTTTTCAAATGAAACAGTTCATTTAGGGAGGTTCATATGAATGATTTTCTCTTGAACAGAACTCAAGAAATTATTTTCCCCAGTCATTAGTCGCAGCAGCCAAATACGTCCATTCTGGTGCTGTGTACTTCTTGCTTGGCATCTTTATTCTTTTTGTTCTTTGTACTGGATTTTCTTCTGTTTCACTTTGCTCAGATTGGCTAGATATTTGAATTACTGTCTCTGGAATATTTTCATTAAGAGAGTATTTCAATCTCAACTCCCTTTGGCCACTTGTCACCTTTCTTCGTTCTCTTTCCGTTTGCATTGTCAATTTCACTTGCATTTGTCTCAGTGCCTTCTCTTGATGAATCCCTTTTCCTTTTTTCTTTATTTCTTTCAGGGATCAATTAATCATTAGCATTATTAGTGACAATATCACCTTCTTGAGACCCAATAACTGGTGCCCACTCTACCTGTCTCTCAGCTTGACCAGGAACATTCCTTTGCTCACTTTGTTCTTTTTCAGTAAGCTCTTCACTTTCAAGTGGACTTGGGACTCTTCGGGTATAGCTCACATGAATCCAATTTGGCAAGCCACCACACTTAACAGCAATTGTTGTCACCAATATCTCTTGATATGGACCATGCCATCGAGGTTCTAGGCAAGATTTCCTTATGTGCTTTTTGACTAGCACCCATTTATCAGGGCATAGATCGTGACCCTGTTCTTGCTGTGCTGTTGTTGCAGCTTCTCCAACCTGGTGAGATACAGAACACACCACATCCGCCAATCCTTTACAATAATCTAGTACCAAATCATCAGTAATGTTCATCAGTTGATGTGCTGTGATTGCTGGCTGTCTCATAGCCCTCCCCATCACAATTTCATGTGGGGACAGTCCTGTTCTTCTGTCTGGGATACTTCTCAAGCTCATTAATACTAATGGCAATGCATCAGGCCATTTTAGTGTTGTGGATGCACAAACCTTAGCCAATCTAGATTTTATTGTACCACACCTGAAGCCTCAGATCGATAGGCACAGTGCAACTTTTGTTCAATTTGTAATGCTGCACAAATCATCCAAATTATTTCATTATTAAAGTGTTTTCCCCTATCAGATTCTAATGAGACTGGGAAACCGAACCTAGGAATTATCTCTCTAAGAAGCAATTTAGCAACTGTTAGGCTGTCATTACGTCTTGTTGGATATGCTTCAACCCAACGAGAAAACAGACAAACAATCACAAGGACGTATTTTAGCCCCTGACAAGGAGGCATTTCAATAAAATCTAGCTGCATTCGAGTAAATGGACCTGCAGCTTTGCCAATTCATCCCATGCTAACAACTGTTTTTCTTCCTACATTTTGTTGCTGACAAATTACGCATCTTTGACACAGACCTTCTGCAATAACTCTGAATTTAGGATTGAACCACACTTGTTTAAGAGCCTGATCAAAGCGTCTCTCCCTATATGTGTTGGTCCGTAGTAAACTCTAGCCATCTGTGACATTAAACTATCTGGCATTACTGGTCTTCCATCAGTATAGATCCATACTTCATCATCTGATCTTAGTGTGCAACCTGATTTAATCCACCCTTCCTTCTCTGCATCACTTGCTTCATCTTGTAATATTCTTACTTCATCCCATGTTTCAACAGATGAGAACATCAATCTACATTCTGTTTGATCAATTTTTTCTCTTGACTGCTGCACATTAATTGAATATGAATTTAAAGCACAAAAACATGCAATTTCATCCGCATAGCGATTGCCCACAGTAATGTATTCACAACCAGATCTGTGTGCTGGACATTTCACCACCCCAATTTGTGCCGGCAATTGTAGTGCCATCAGTAGATCCTTTACACACTCTCAGTTTCGTATAGGTGAACCCGAAGAGGTCAAGTAGCCACGCTGAGATCACAACTGCCCGAAATCGTGGACAACCCCAAAACCATATTGACTGTCCGTAAATATGGTTACTCTCATTTGTTTTGTTAAACAACAGGCTCTTGACAAGGCTTTTAGCTCAGCCACTTGCGCTGAACTCACTCCTTTCAACCATGAAGCTTCAACCACAGTCGCCACTGTGCAAATTGCATACGCAACTCGTAAACAACCTTCTGAATCTCTCAAACATGATCCATCCACATACAGTACAATATCAGATTCTGGCAATGGTGTATCTTTGATATCAGGCCTTGGTTTTGTATACAATTCAGTCACATCCAGACAATCATGATCTGCTTCATCCAAAACAACTTCACAGCCTGGAGTCAGTAACCATGTAGCTGGATTCAGACTCGTACATCTTATTACCGTAACATTCTCTGCACCCAATATCACTTGCTCATATTTTGTTAACTGACTGCTTGTAAGATTCTGTGTGCGAGTTTGTGTTAACAAAATCTCAACTGAGTGTGGTACATACACTTTCAAAGGATGATCCATAACAATTGATTCACTCTGTTCAAGACTCACACATGTTGCAGCAACTGCTTTTAAACATCCTGGTAATGCTGCAGCTACAGGTTCCAAAGTCGGGGAGGAATATGCCACTGGTCTCCGTGCTGTTCCATGTGTTTGTGTTAGAACCGACAGTGCGCAACCATCACGTTCATTACAAAACAACGCAAATTCCTTTTCAAAATCTGGCATCCCTAATGCTGGTGCTCAACATAAACTCTCGCAACTCAAGAAATGTTTTCATGCATTCATCATCAAGATGTATTTGATCTGTCACGTCTTTGTGAGTCAATCTCTGTAATGGCTTAGCTATCAATGAAAAATGTATTATCCACTGCCTGCAATATCCAACCATTCCCAAAAACATTTGAACTTCCTTCTGAGTTTTTGGTGGATTCATTTGCATAATAGTATTAATCTGATCTAGAGAGACTCTTTCAATGATATGATCCAAATAAAGAACTTCTTTTTTTACAAAATTGCAACTTTGGCGGTGACACTTTATGCCCACCTACTGCCAAATGGTTCAGTAGAGCAATTGTATCTGTCACACAGTCTTCTTTCGTCTTGGATGCAATGAATAAGTCACCAATATATTGCACTAGAACTGAGTCTTTAGGCATTACCAATGTCTCTAAACATTTCTTCAATATTTGATTGAAGATTGAGGGACTCTCTGTATACCCTTGAGAAACTCGGCACCATGCCAAAACACGGTTTCCGAACCGGAACGGTAACAAATATTGGCTAACCAGATGTAAGGGTATCGAGAAAAATGCTTGACACAGAATGATTACCGAAAAACACTCTGCATCACATGGAATTTGATATAGGATCACAGCTGGATTCGGTACAATTGGACAACAAGGTATAACAATTTGGTTTACCTTTCTCAGGTCCTGTACGATCCTATATTTCCCATTAGGCTTGCGAATTCCCATTATAGGCGAATTGCTTGGACTCCCTAAAATCTCTTTTAGTATTCCTTGTTCAATTAGCATATGAATCACAGATGTCACTCCTGCGATGGTCTCAGGACTCATTTTATAAGGTGGTATTTTTGGAAATTCTGCATTAGGCTTTACTGTAATCTGAATAGGAGCAACTCCTTTCATCAGTCCAATGTCTTTTCCTGTAAAGTCCCACACATCAGACAACACCATATCTTTCAATTCAACAGGCAAATCATATGCGGTAAATAATGGATACAAATCATTCACTTCAATTTCCTGCCTTGCTAACTTGAAAATAACATCTTCATCCTTTGTATGAAATGCTATTCCACCTGGAGTACAATAGATGGAGCAATTCATTTTGCAGAGTAAGTCCCTTCCTAGTAAATTAACTGGACTTGTGTCACACACAACAAATTTGTGTAGTTCTTGGAAATTTCCAATTTGAACCTTCATTGGTTTTGTTACTGTCGTTTTAAGCAATTTGTTCGAAACTCCTACAACTTGGATACTTTCTCCCGAGAGGGGCAGATTTGGGATTTCCACAGTTCTCACAGTGGAACGTGTAGCACCAGTATCTACGAGGAATGTAATAGCATTACCATCAACCTTGCCATCCACATAGGGACCTGACTGATCTACCTCTAGAGATGCACCAAGAACGCACTCTTCCTCCCCCCCTCAGGCACCATCATTGTGATGTATCTGAATCACTCTCCTCTGTTTGCATCAAATATTGTGAAGCCATCTGCACATTTGAATTCACTTGACCATTCGTATGAAAACCCATATTCGCATTGTATCTTTGTACTTGACCATTCATATCCTGATTTGGCATAGGAGCTTGTGGTATTTGTAAACCCTGACTTCTATCATTTGATACTTGTACTTGTGAATTTTGGTTTTGCATCCGATTCATCCGATTCACTTGCACCTGATGATTTTGATTCTGCATCTGATTTGAATCATATGTTCCTGATTCTCCTGTATTAATCAACAGACACCTACACTCGTGTCGCCAATGTCCGAATTTACCGCAAACATGACAAGGAAACTTCTTTTTCAACTCTTCTTTGCTCTGAAATTACCTCTACCTCTTCCCAGTGCCATCGGTATAATTTGCTTCACAGTATTGCCATTTGAAACTACACCTTTCATACCAGTAGTAGTCTGACCATTCCCTTGGTATGTATTAACTGAATCACCATTCAAGCATCCTCCTTTCTTTGCTACTTTCATTTGTGCTAACATTAATTTCTCTTTTAACTTTTTATGTCTCATTTCCATGTCATCACCGCAGTACTTCGCTTAACGAAGTATTTCGTCGATTGTCTTACTTTGCCAAAAGATCAAATGCTGCTGGATCATAGCACTTGTTTCTGGCCTCAAACCATAGACAAATCTGTATACAAAATTACCCATATCCTTTTCTGTGATATACTCTATACCACTGAACTGTTTAAACACTTGAAGAAGCCTCTCACAATATGCATGCATGCATGCATGCACTGATTCTTTCAACTGAGTAGTCCGGTCAACACTCACCCAATCTGTTTCTTTTGAAGAAATCTTCCCCTTCAAATATGTAATGACCTGATTATATTTTTTCATTACCTCTTCTAAAGGTGCTGTTTTTGGATCTCTTGGATATTCTTCTTTTGGCCAATCTACAGCAATTCTACACTCAATCCATAAATCTGTTGGAACCTACGATAATAAAAAGACCATCTAACTCTTTCCACAAGACCTTTGAGACTTTCACAAATCTCTCAACTTGTTTGTACCATTCAACAGGCTTTTCTCTCAATCTACTGAAATCATTCGTAAATGATAATATATCCTGTCTTGACCATGGAACATGAACAAAACCACCTCCAGGTACCTCTCTCACTGGGTATGCTGTAACCGCATCAACTGTTTCTTTCCCTGCTTCTCTCACAGGATACAATGGCAACACAGTATTCACCGTTGTATTTACATCTTCCTTCTTTTTAGCCCATCTTCCTTTCCATCTATCTAGTTCTCCCCATCGTTTCAAAGTACTTATTAATTCTTTGATCAGCAATCGCTTTCCTGAAACATTCAGATTCTCAAATATCTTTGTCTGTGAAATAAAATCTATAGGTCTTCTGTAAAGCTTTAGATTTTTCAATATCAACTCCATACATTTGTGCAACTTCAGCAATTGTCTCATGCAAGCTTCTTGCTTTTCTTGTAATATTTTTACACATAAACAACTCATCTTCTTGATATTTATTCAATCTTTCTGGACTAATTGTACCTGAAATCATTTCTTCCAAATCTACTTTTAATTTACTCACATCTATATATGCATCTTTATTTTCCACACTGCAACCAGGAGCTATTTCTCCAAACCATTCATCTAATTCTTCTGGCGATGGACCTAATGATCTCTGTATATCTTCACCTGCTTCACTTCTTGTCCTACTCGGTGTCTGTGAATGCATCACTCTCCTTTCATCTTGCATTAATTTCTTGGGATCAAGATAAATAACTCGTTTTGGTGTTTCATTCACCTTTTCTGAAATATCAATCAATAGTCCTACTTCTCCCGTGACTACACTCACATTTGTTTCACTGTTTTCATTTGATCTCTCATTAATTCTAGTTGTCTCTTTATAAATTGTATGAGGATGTTCATTACTCCTTTCCGGAACTGTTAAAGCATGTACTCGAGTAAGTCCTTGCCCATCATTATATAATGGGACTACTGGACCAATGGTCATTTGGACTGACAAAACATCTGGGTTCATTATCGTTTTTAATATCACTGTCTCTTCTCTATTTGCATTTTGAATCTGTCTCACATTTTCAGATGGTTTATTCACTTGCTCTTCAATTTGGATCAAAGGAGCACTTGGTGAAGCACTTGGTAAACCACTTGTGTTTGAATTATTCTCCTCCTCTTGGTATGGTGGAGGTCTGTTCATTAATAATTCATTGAAGAAGTCATCATCAATCTCATCCGTACTACCAATTAAATCAGTAACTTTTTCTTGTAGTACTGTATTTTTCTTTTTCTCTTTACATTTACCCCCTTCACTCGTTTCAGCTACCATAACATGAAACATTCTAGTTCCTTCAACAGTGTCTCTTCTCCACATTTTCTGACGAACATCCCATTTTGCTTCAGAATACCTACTCACTGTATTCTTATATTTATTCTGTTGTCTATCTCTTTCTCTTTTATATGCCTCTAATCCCACTCTTCAAGAGCTTCGTACTGCATAGGTCTTGGATTTGGACTCAAATGATTAATTCCTCTTCTCAGATTCTCTAAAATCCTAATATTAAAGGTACCATTTTCTGGAAAGGCCAAATTACCTTCCTGCTCTGTATATCTCATCCAATTTTCTAGCCAGGTACACGTATGATAACCCCTTTCTAACGCCATGTATGTTGCTGGCGTTCCCTCAGGAGCTATAGCAATTCCTTCTCTAATTGGTATCGGTTCATCCTTACTAAACAGTGTTTTCAACAATTTTAACAACTTCATATTTCTATACTATCTATAAATCGTATTAGTAATAAAACTTTAACAACTCTCTTCTGTGTTATGTTTTCTCTGCTTCCAATCAAAGTTATTTACGCTGTCCAATCCCAGCACAACTCACACTAACTAACCTATAGCAGTGCGGCACCTCAGTGACGTTTTTCTCATCAACTGACCAATACCAGCGCGGCTCTCTGTTACATCAGTATAACTCCTACTACTGACCCTCCCTTTACAAAATCAGCATCAGCATCTTTCCAAGTCTTTACGAACAATAACAAACTACATCAAGACTGCTTATCTGCTCCACTAAAAGAAATACAAAAGTATTTTCATATACTCCAAGAAAGTCTACACTCTAGCACAACCTCGACCAGCGCGATTATGCTCTCTTACAAGCGGAAAATTCTCGGGACTTCCTCAGTTGCGCTTTCTGAAGTGACCCAAATAAACCTCCACTATTTCATTCAACAAAGTTCCCAGTGCAGTAACTTTCAGTTTGACGACCGCCTAGTACCGCATCAACAGCAGACAATGCACATAAACTTAGTGCATGCCACACTAAGACTGCCCTTGGGCTTATCCCGGGATCTTGGGCATACGGCGGACCCGCTAACTTCTTTCCATTGAGGTCAGACAGACCACAACGTGACATAAAGGTATGAACTTAACATATATATTTTGAAACTGCTTGAATCTGTCCTATCTTTAACTCTGCCTCTTCATTCCCCAGTATTTTAGTCTAAACTAACCATATGATGCAACTACCAAAAACGGTTGCAGCGGAAGCAGTGTTTTTTTTTTTAATCATCTTACGTCCCACCCCAACCTCTATATAACTATTGGAAACGTAACTCTAATGACGGGCCCATAAGTCATTATCACACAGTTAGCAATATCATAGGTCCTCCAATGGATCTTTGGTAGAGCTAAAAGGGACCAAATAATGAAAGACGGAGATGCTATTCCCTCATGAGGACCTACAATGAAGAAATAGGCTAAACATCAGTAATCATCAAAACCATGTCAGATATTTTAATAAACTCATGAATAAAGACAAACACTAATTCTCATCTTATTATTTCTTCTTATTATTTCATAACATGAATGGTCAAATACAAGTACATAGATTACAATGTCATCGCTCAGATCCAATGTTACAGGATGAGTTCACAATAAGAAACAACTCATCAAAATACATCAACAGAAGGTATAGAGGAGTGAGAAGGAAAGAGAGAAAATCATTGCAAAGACAAATATGCAAGATTATCAGTTTTTCATAAAAAACCTAGTAATACAAATGCACAGAGTGCATTAGTCTGGAAAGCTAACCCCTCGACCGAAAGGGTATAGCACAAGCAGCATCACCAGCTGATGATGTGCAAAGTCATTAAGGAAAGTCTTTAGGTTTTGCAGAAAATCACACCAGCCAGAAAAATAGGAATCAGCACGGCATTCAGCATACCACGAACGCAGGGACAGGTCACTGATCTTTTGAACAAGCCAGCCCATGAACATTTTTTCACAGTCATTTTTATAATACATCACACTCTTATCGCCAATAAATGTTTCATTTTCTCTCCTCGCATCCTCATTGGTCATTTCGCATGGGGAGACAATCTTCCGAGTTCTACTTTACAAATATTTCTAAATGACTTTTGTCTAAACTACATTACATCAGCTTCCGAGGAAGAAAAGGAAGTCCTCAATACATAAGTTTATAAATGTTGAAACAATTACACTAGAACTACCTACCTCATCTCTCGCCTAGACAGGAAAAACCTAAAAAGTTCATTCAGAAATAAACTAATATCTGCATTCTGAGGAAACATTTGAAACTTTCGAAGGACAGGAGCACAGAAGCACATCCGCTAACATTTTCTAAGGCCTACATTATTTTAGCAAAAGAGAGAATTATTTCTAAAAGATTTATAAAGACTTTCACGACGAATAAAAGCTTTTTCTTCTGTGTTTGTTGTGTCTCTGCATTTTAGCAGACAATAAATCACATTCAATTAGACAGACAGGATAATCCTCATTATTCAATAAGTACTATTCATCTACGTTTATCAACTAGCATCTGTATAGTTTCTCATTACATTATTTTCATTACCTAGGGAAACATTTATCGAGTTTTCCCTAACACATCATTACGTAGTACACTATGTTTTCATGTGTTGATAATAATCCATCTTTATTAGTTTTATGTTAATTCACTCTTTCGGGCGGATTTCATTGAGCAGATTTTATTTACAAAAATCATGCTTCATCACCGTCCAGAGGATGTCTCTTTGTGGCTCTGTTGGGATATGTAAAGGACGTTCTAGGTGGGGGTTCCGAAACTGATGGCTATGCTGCTTCTTTTGGCAAAATGTAGGAAGGCTATCCATGGGGGCTAGGGACCCACTTCTAAGGTTAAGGACTAGCCGAGAGAAGAGAAGTGGCTTCCTGCAGAGAACAATTGGAAGCCTTTGGGATTTAATGCCACTTAAAGCCAGACCTAAAGACATCTGGAGCCCCCTCAGGGCCTAATGGCTACTGCAGAGAAAAACAGTAACCGCCCTGAACCTGTAACCAACGCAGCCCCTGTGGGACTTCAGGATCCCATCTGGGCGCTGGGACATTTAGCCACTAACCAAATAAATGTCTATAGCATTACAAATTACAGGGAGATGTATTACATTCTGGTGGTGTCTGGGTGGATGGTGCTGCCATTTTTGGGGTTTTGAATTTGCAAATTGGGGATAGGGTGTAAGTACGATATTGTTTTCTCATCATGCCTCTGTGTTTCTCAGTTTACCTGATCCATGAACTGATTGCCTATGTGGTTGAAGTATCTCGATTTTTGGTTTTATGGAAACTAATTAACAAAAAACAGAAATGGACTATAAAGAAATGGATAAACCGGGGGGCGTGGCTAGCAGCCGACCAAGATGGCCGCATTTTGAAGGGGCTCCGGTGGCTCACAAATTAAATCCCCTGTACAAATATCCGATCCCACACTAGCCAGCGATTAGGCAGGCACTATTGGTGTCCTGGACAACTCGGAGAGAGTGTGTGGGCCGAACCTGTGCCAGTGGCAGGGGACAAACACGAAGACTGTAGCTGTGAGGCGCGGCCTGCCCTCCGGAGGCCCACGCCAACAAAGTGATCAAGGGCGGCCGGGAGACACGTCGGCAGACTATGGCCGGCGATTGAGATCAGTGCCCGATTGTGTGCGAAGTGGCAGGGCAGATATCATCGCCGTTCCCCGCCCGACTCTGTGGGAGATGAGTCGACGATGACTGGCCTGGAAGTCAAGGCAGCCATGGACGGGGCCGCAACTCATGGCCGGGACAGGAGAGATTTGCTCTGCCCCAGGAGTTAAGGTGACCAATTGAGGAGGCGTTAAACGGTTGCCGCCTGAGGAGGAGAGGTGGTGATGGGTGGCCGTTTGTTGGGACGATGCTGAAATACCGAAGGTGAGGAGCTTCAGATGTGAGGCAGTTGGGCATGGCAGGAGCAGCGGCGGGCCCGGAGAGAGCCGTGCCCGGGAGGTTGAGAGGCCTACAGCAGGCTGCATTGCCTGGATCTACCCTCTCCCCCAGCGATTACACCATTGGTAGGCCATGCCGGCTCTGTGCACCGAGGCACATACCTCTGCCAGCCCCCCGGGTTAATATACTGTGCCTGTTCTTCAGGTAGGAGACGCAGGCGGAGCCATTGCACCTTAGGATTGACTTGAGTGGGACACCCTGGGGAGGCCCTAAGTGGTATCGAACAAGCTTTATTATATTACTGGACTGACTGCTTGAGGCTACGGTTCACTCCCGGAGGAGTGCCCATCACCCTGAAGGGTCCAGAATTGGGCCCAGGAGTACAGATCTCCAAATGCCGCCTCAATCACATTACCGACCTGGACGATAAACAGCCCAAGGGGCGGTAAGCAGCAGTGGCACGATTACTTACCTATACAGGATGTCCAGGAATAAAGGAGCATGGGCGACACACCAAACAAAACTAGATAAATTCGCACATTCCAAACTGTATTCCCCAGGCGCGCAGAACAACCACCGCCCACTGGCCCAGAAGGCGCCCCAACATTGCAAGACATAATGGCGGCAACTCAGGGGGTGTGCACGGTGTTGGAAGGTAAAATAGACGCAGTGATGTTAGAGGTTAACCTGATGCATACAGACACCCGTAACCTCGGCTCACGCGTCAAGACAACTGAAGACTCTATAATCACACTCCAGACCTCCAATAAATCACTGCAGAAGCAAGTTAGGAATATGTTAACCACTACCGCTACTCTAGAGATAAAGTTTGAAGATTTTGAGGGGAGGGCCCGCAGAAACAATGTCAGAATCCTGGGAGTGCCTGAGCGAGCGGAGGGCCAAGCAGCGGATCTTTTTGTTGAGCATCTGCAGCCGGGAAACCCCTCTAAGTTCTTCTTGGTGGAATGGGCCCACCGAGTGCCGGGGGGCCTGCTGCGACCTGGAGCTCCCCCTCGCCCAATATTGGCACAAATATTCAACTATAGGGAGAGAGAGGTTGTATTACAAACTGCCCACTCTCGCCCACCACTCAAACTCGAAAATGCTACGATAACATTCTTCCCGGACTTTACGATTAAAGTGCAGAAACTACAGCGCTGCTTCCTGAAGGTCAAGAAGGCCCTAAGAGATAGAGAATTGAAATATGCGATGTTATTCCCAGCCAAACTCCGGGTATTGGCAGAGGGTAAGACTTGGTTTTTTGATACCCCTGATGAGACATCGGACTGCCTAGACGACTTGCGTGAAGTAGGGAGTCAAAGATGCAGGGTCACAGAAACAATGGACCACAGCGAGACAAGGAAGTCAGCAATGCTGTGAAAGACACTCCCATGACTGTGGTACCGCAGAACCCCTTATCTTGGATCAGCCAGAATTCAGAGACACTTTAGACCTGCTGCATGATCCCGAAAATTTCAGTGACCGGACATGGTCCGATTGATCTGTAACAAGTGCGGTAAAGACGAATCATGATGGCGGGCAGCTGCCCCTGGTTGGGTCCCATTCCCCGGCAATGGGGCATAGGGAATAGGATACACAGGCGCTCTGCAATGTTGGGGGGTGGGGAGTTTTAAGTCCACAAGGCAGGGAATGGGGGTTGAGGGGGTTTTGCGTTTAAAATGTTTCTTTGTTTTTTGTGTGATTGTATGGGCGGATAGCAGAAACAGCAGACAACAGTGTACATCACAGGTATTTGGGCACCGTATGTTAGCACAGACCTTTACTGGATTTAATAATAGACATGGTTGCTTCCCCTGGTTCCTTGGTGTTTAGGGACCAGCTCACTGCAATATGCTTGAAGCCGGCTTTTAGCCGTGACGTTTCGAGATCTGACATGAAACCTAATGACAGCAATTCAGATAACTTTTAGTTTTAAATTCCTCTCCTGGAATGTAAATGAGCTGGGGGATAAGATCAAGAGAGCGGTAGTGCTGCAATACCTGAAGCGACAATCACCAGACACAGTCCTCCTCCAAGAGACACATCTACAGGTAACATCCTACGGGGCCCTAAACAGGTGGGGATACAAGTTTGTGGCACACGTGGGCTATTCTAGGGGCTCGAGGAGTAGGCATCCTACTCCGCAATTCCTTCCCCTTCACCATTCAACAAATCATCCATGATCCTCATGGGTGCTTTGTGGCGCTCTCTGGGCACTGGGAAGGCAGACTATTAATTATTATTTCTCTCTGCATTCCACCATGGCTACACACAGCAGCGCTGGCAGACTTGGGCTCACTCATTGTACAACTACCACAGGGGGAGTTGCTCATCGGAGGTAACTGCAGTGCAGCTATATATGGGGAGCGGACTGGTGGCCGATGCAACAGCGAGACCCCTCGGGCAAGGTTCTAGTGGATTTTTTGTCTGCTTTGGGCCTGGTAGATGTATGGCGTATACGTAACCTGGACGCCAGTCAATATATGTTCCATTCTGGTGTGCATGGTAGTTTATCACGCATAGATTATATATTTGGACTGGCGGCCCAACTTCCAACGTTTAGCGACATGGGTTTCCTCCCCAGGGGAATTTCAGACCACTCCCCCCTCTGGGCGATCTATGGGAAAAGGGTAGACCCAGGAGGCCGGATTGCGCCACTTAATCCTTGGTACTTGATGGTGCCTCATATCGAACTGAATTGCAAAAGGCCACGGACTGATACTTCCAAGAAAATTAAGGCACAGTAGACTCAACCCGAGACCTATGAGAGGCCATCAAAACGGTAATAAGAGGTCAGGGAATCTCATTAATAGTGGGCCACAAAAAAATAAACAGCGCAGTTAGAGGCGTTGGAAAGGGACCTCCACCTCCTCGAAACAAAACTGATAGCAACAGATCTCAATACAGTGAGACATAATTTGATTACTAAGCGGAAAGAATATAGAGATATAGTAGAAGACGCGGCTAGAATCAGATATCGGGACACTCTGCATCACTTATATGAAGTGGGTGACAGGGCAGGAAGACTACTAGCTTGGCTGGATAAAAGGGAAGCAGCATCAAAGTGGGTATTCCAAATTGTCACGGCAACGGGACAGGCAAGGCATAGCTGACGCCTTCGCAACATACTACGTGGAGCTATATTCTTCATCGATGCGAGTTACTACAGACGCTGCACGAGACCTACTAGCCACCCTTAAGATGCTGACTCTGACGACAGGGGAAAGGGATTTATTAGAGGCAGATATCACCGATAGTGAAGTGACCCAGGCCATCCGGTCCCTAAATGCAAGAAAGGCAATGGGCCCCAATGGTCTCCCGATCGAACTATTTAAACTAACAGCGTCCAAGATTGCCCCCCATCTGGTGAAGATGTTTAATGAAAGTTTAGTGGCAGGAAGGGCTGCCAGAAGACCAAAGTCTTGCTAATATTGTTGTGCTTTATAAGGTGGGAAAACCACCAGACCATTGTTCCTCCTATAGACAGATTTCTTTATTGAACGCCAAAGTTAAGATCTTGGCCAAATTGTTAGCAACTAGACTAGTCCCTGTGATAGGTATATTAATACATCCCAATCAGTCAGGCTTCATGCCTGGTAGGAATATTGCATTAAATCTGAGGCGCCTACATGGAGTTCTAGGGAGGGTGAATTTCATTCAGGAGGACGCTTTGATAGAATCGCTAGACACTAGAATGGCCTTTGATATGATGGAGTGGCCCTTGCTCTTTGCAGTTTTGGAGAGACAAGGTTTTGGCCCAAAATGTTTGTCCTGGGTACGTCTCCTATACACAGACCCCCTGGTGCAAGTAACGGTAAATGGAGGTAGATCAGTGGTATTTACCTTGCAGAGAGGCATGAGGCAGGGCTGCCCCCTCTCTCCAATGATTTTTGCATTGGTCCTAGAATCCCTGTCAGTTTTTTTATTATTTTTAATTTTTTCATTTATTACATTTTCCAGAATACAAAAAAAGAAGAAATACAAAAAGAACAAGTCAGAAGGACATAAACACAGGGGAATTTCGTTTGCCACCACAGGGCAACAATAGGAAAACAACATAATTTACAATCTGGATTAGAGCATTATTAATATAGGCACTGTTCAGTTATAGTCCAGAGGGGGAGGGTACGACAAAAAGCATGGCGTAAGAGGAAAACTGTGTCTTCAAGCAAAGGGCATTACATCATGTAGGATGGACCCGACATTGCATAAGCGGAACAGAACAAGAAGGAATCGCATTAACATAATCAATCTGTGTGTATATAAGGCACTACTGTGCAACATACAGGTTCATACTCATTCCGTCTCCTCGGGGTGCAAAAGTAAGTAAGATCGAAGCGGCTGACAAATGTTTTTGGGCCTGGAGGTGAGTGGTTGCAAGGAAGTGTAAATGTCACTAGTAGTGTCACAGTGTATTAAATCTCTCATCCAGGCCTTAACTTTTGGAGTTGTGGGGCTAGTCCAGTGTTTAGAGACTTGCCATTTAGCAAGGAGCAAGGCAACAGCAGAGAAGCATCCCTGGCAGTTTGGAAACGAGGAGATCCGCTTATCAGGGGATTAAAATGGTCAGAGGATTTGAAAGATCGAATTTCCTTATATGCCTATGACATCCTTCTGTACGTGGCGAGCCGTTACCCCTCGCTTCATAGGTTACTCCACATTTTTGCCCTGTACCAACAATACTCGGGTTATACCATTGATTGGGATAAATCTGTGATATATGTCCCGTGTGTCGACATCCCGCGCATCCTTCGATCCTATGCAGCCAAAGTGGTGACAGAAGGGTTTCAATATTTAGGTATTTATGTCACCAGAGACCTTACTGTATTCCATAACCGTAACCTAGAACCTCCCCTGCGATGACTTCAAGATGATGTACTACATTGGAGGTCCCTGCCCCTGACATTGCTGGGAAAGGCTTCCCTTTATAAGATGATGGCACTACCTCAATTTTTATATGTTCTTCAAAACACACCATACCTGGTCCCACCAGCATACTTTCAAGCAGTAGAGGCAGTGGTGAGAACACTCCTTTGGGATGGGAAAACCCAGAGAATAGCTTTGCAAAAGTTAATGAAGGGTTGGTATGAAGGAGGGATTGCACTCCAGGCACTTCAGTATTACTATTGGGTAGCACAACTGACTGTAATTAACCACTGGGTCCATTTGCCACATGACGAACCAGCCTATCATATGGCTAGGCATAATATGCCAACATGGGGCTACCTCAGAGCTATATATGGGGGAAAACACAACACGCCATTAAACACCCCAACCTCAGTGACTGTTAAGGTTTGGCACAAAACATTGGCGGTGCTAGGTTGGTGCAACAACATTACACGAGCCACACCATTGTGGGACTCAACACAACTAGGCCTGTTAGCGGGATATCAAAGCTTTGATAAATGGGACCTTATAGGTATCTTGCGAGTAGGTGGGCTATGGTCTAATGGAGAGGTGAAATCCTTTATTGAATTACAGCGGGAATACGAGTTGGCACCTTCTGAAACATTTCGCTACCTCTAGATACGACATGCACTACAGCGGGCCATACCACCGAGGGAAGATCTTCCTGAATCCTCCCCAGTGGAAGACAGACTGCTAGATGATTACATGCAGAAAAAAGCAGTATCTTTAACATACCGGAAAATAATAAATAACTCTCCAGAAACTCTAGCGGAGCTTAGAGAGAGGTGGCTGTGGGACCTGGGGCGTATGGAGGATGATGAATGGTTGGAGGCAATGGTATCCACTAGAGAGGTGGCCATACGCTCACGTTTTTGATTGGTTCAATTGAAAATCCTACACAGAGCATATTACACTTGCACGACACTGGTTAAAATGGAAAATTGACCTCGCCGCAATGCCCCAGGGCCCGTGGCCATGAGGGCACTTTTTTTCATGTGCGGTGGGACTGTCCGGTGATCCAGGAATATTGGAGCGAAGTGATGTCGTGCATCATGATACTATGTACAGATAATGTTGAGGCCACACCCCAGTTATGCCAGTTGAATGTTTGGGAAGCGACAGATCTAACTACAGGGTAGCGACTATGGGTCACGTTGGATTTCATGGTCGCGAAACGTAATATAGCAAGAAAATGGAGAGCAGATTCTAAACCGACTTTGAGAGATTGGGAGACAGATATGGATTGGTGCATGCAAGCAGAAAGGGTGACTTACTAGTAGAGGATGCCCCCAGAAATGGTCCAAGATCTGGGGGATTTGGAATACAACTAGGGGAATGCTCTGTGCTCCCGTCAGGGTATCTGCCCACTTTGAAGAAGACTGACAGCGTAGATGGGGTAGTCTTACCCCACGAGATGGGAAGAATAGCAAAATGTGTTTGAAAATATACGAGGGGGGGTCCTTGTTTCTGTGTTATATATGATGTACTATATTGCTCCGACTGTGAAAATTATGCCAATGCTATCATGTTTTTCTATTGCAATAAAAATAATTTTAAAAAAAGTAATGGATAAACCTTTATGAAAGGGCTCACAGTTGGCAAATGACAATGATGTTTTCCTACGCTCTTTTGTCAAGACGGTGCCTCAGAACTCTAAAATCTAACGTATGCAGAAGTTTCACTGCTGGAGAGGAAGTATCTAGGATGAAAATTATCAAGGATATTGTTTGGTTAATAAAGAGACATGCAACCACATCTAGTTTAAAAAAAGACACAAAAAACTCCAAAATGTGTTCTTATGAACACCTGTCGTTATGGACCACTATATCGGATTCCTGAGAACAAAGCACCTGAATTGCACTAACTCCGAGGGCCGAAGTGATAGCAAATCAAAAACGCTGGCTTGAAAAGAACGAAGTTCAATTCCATTGGAAAGGAAGGCCTTCTAGTAGGGCAGAATTTTGTTTTTTTACTGCCCTCAAATAAGTTTTTTATCACAGGGATTCAGATTCTGGAAAAAATACTTTTGTGATGGATTCTTTCTGTATGATGCAGTATCTGCAAGGTGTACCTTAACTCCTTAAATGCGGCTGTCAAACCATTGCTGACTGTCGCACTACCTCTCCAGTGCGGCCATCAGCAATGATTAGACACTGGGTGGAGGCTTGAGGGAACCTTCAGTGCAAGCATCACAGGCTTCCTCCTTCAATTTCCCTGTTGAGGGCTAGAGCAGGATCGCTCCTGCTTCAACCCACTTTCCTCTCCATCCATCAGAGCGTCAGCATGCTGTCCAGCATGATGACATCCCAAGCCCCACTGGAGCAGCAAGAAGGAAAGGTGAGTTGTTCTGTTCATGTCTGGTAGAGATATCCCCCCACCAGGGAAATTCTCCCCTTTGCAGCGATGCCTCGTTCAAAGTCATTCATGTTTTGGATCTATGAGCAGGAGCCAACTAGCACCAAGGATTTTGTGTTTTTATAGGGTGCGGCTGCACTATCAAAGATTGGGGGGGGCTATTTTTTCAATTTGTGGTTTTCCCTTGCCTAGTGGGGCACGATTTTTCCAAAGAGGGGAGCACATCTACGCAGCAAGGAAGGGAAACATGGCGGCCATTTTGAGTTGTTTAGAATTAGAATACAGCAGAGGAGCAGCACAAGTTAATAATGCATTCCTACCCGTAAACCAACACAACCTATATCTAAATCCCAGCTGTTGTATTATTATTTAAACAAAGGGAGCCAGGTCGAAAATGCCCCCCAGATCCTCCTCCCTTTACTTTTGGCCCTCCTGCCTTTGCGTGCATAAAGTGCATTTTCAAAAATGTAAACATGTAAGAAGCGTCCTTTCCATTGCTGAAAGGTCGGAGGTAAAGGGTCAAGCCAAGCCGAGGAGACACAAAGCCTAAAAAGCGTCATTGCTATAAACATTAGTTCCGACCCAAACCCAGCAAGGGATTCATCCACCCCCAACAACATAAGCTGAGGTGATGGGGAGATATTCACCTTCAAGACTTCCCCTAAGAAGCCTACGATTTCCAAACCAAGTGATTTTAAGCTGGGGCATGAGGAGAACATATGAACCAAGTCCGCATTAGAAGCATGACAGTCCATTTAGCGATATTTGCTGGGGTTATATATAGATCGAACAACGTGTTGTAATGTTGTGATTGCAGGTTTGAGGCACACAAGATTGACCCTCCCATTTCAAGTGATTTCAAGAAACCAGAGTCCTCCATCTCAAGCCTCTCATGCCATTTTTCATTGTGCTTATCCAGATCGTCTGGGACCACTTCTAGCAAACATAGAGGGGCGAAATAGAGGGGCGAAATAGAGGGGCAAGTGCTTTTTATTAATATTTCCATGAGGGGAATCCGATCAAAACCAGCTGCGCCCCCAGCCTTTCTCATAAGGAAATCCCGCAGTGTAGATATTTAAAAAAATCCAGAGGCCCAACGTTAAATCTACCACTGACCGCCTCAAATGACGCAATAAGGTTCCCCGAGAGAAGATCTCCAATCCTACTGCAACCCCCTCGTCCCCATCTAGCTGATCAGTTATCATGAAATATGCCGGGCAGTTGATCATTCCTGAGCAGGGGAGTATATCTACTATATCTACCCACCCCCAGTTTTTCCGGACGCTCACCCAATTTCGAAATGCAGCAAGCAGAGTCTTAAAGCAGGTCCGTTTGAAGTAGCTCGGCTCAAAAAACTTCAAGAGGCAGCCGTGGGCTGCAGTACCAATCAAAAGCTCATAAATTGAGGGTACATAGCATGCTAACCCACCATCTGTTACCCTATTATTAAATAATGGGCCATAATATTGCAAAGCTGCAGCTAAATAATATAATCTAAAATGGGGAGCCACCAGCCCCCCCTGTCTCTAGGTAAACACATGAAGATGCTAGCCCTCCTGTTCTTCCCATAGGCCCAGATGAATCTTGCCACCAATTTATCAATTACTCTAAACCATTCATTATTAACCTCCAAAGGGACAGTGCGAAAAACAGCTTTGGAAGAAACATCATTTTGACCAGAATACATCTCCCCATTATAGAAAGTTTCAAATTATCCCACCGGCTGAAATCCTTCTTAGTTTTCTCAATAATAGGAGTTAGATTTAGATCGATTATATGTTCCAATATAGAGGTAATACAGATTCCCAGATATGTAGCTTCCTCTACGATCCTACTATCAGTGGCCGAGGTATGTCTATTAATCAATACCTGAGTTTTGGCTCTATTTAGCAGAAACCCTGATTGACTCCCAAATTCTTCTGCAAACCTCTCCACAGAGCGAAGAGCCCTGTCTGGATCACTGGTAATTATTGCCACATCATCAGCATAGGCCAGAATTTTAGTATCCCAGCCCTGTAAACTGACGGGCAGAATATCCGGAGAGGTTTCTAGCTTCATGAGAAAGGGGTCAATGTATAATGCAAATAGCAGGGTGGAAATGTGACAGCCCTGCCTCGTTCCCCTTTCTATCAAGAAGGGCTCCGACTCATGCCCCTTTATTTGTAAGCGAGCTGTGGGATTAAAATACATTGCTCGTATTGCACTAATGAAATCCCCCCCCCCAGGTCGTTTACTGCCAAAACCTGCCAAAGGAAATCCCACGACACCCTGTCAAAGCCATTTTTGTCGTCAAGCAGGGCCACCCCAATAGGCTTTACGAGGACCTCGGTGGCATCAAACAAAGAGGTAGCCCACTGCACATGATCCGAGGTCCCTCTGCCTGGGATAAACCCATGTTGCCGGACCAAAACTAGCAGCTGTATCACACCAGCTAGCCGGCTGGCAAAGATTTTAGAGTAAAACTTCACATCACTATTAAGTAATGTAATTGGCCTGTAAGAGCCCAGAGCTGTAGGATACTTACCTTTTAAAAAAAAAAAGATTATATTTGCAGTCCTCCAGGACCCGGGGGGCAAAGCCCCAGCTCTAACTTCGTTAAATAGCCCCAACAGCTCCTGGTAAATTTCTGCATAAAACACCTTATAGAACTCAAGGGGAATGGAGTCTGCACCAACTGCCTTCCCCGATGGAAGGGCACAAAGTGTTGCCTGAAACTCTTCTGGTAAAATGTCTGCCCCTAAAAGAGACCTCTCCTCCAGGGTGATTCTACCAGAGAGCCCAGAGTCACCATCATCTAGGACCACAGGGCTGCTAGCGGGAGAGGCTTTGTAAAGATCAGCATAAAATTTCCTGAAAGCCTCTCTAACCTCGCAGGGATCTGTAACCATACTGCCTTGCATATTCCTTATCTTGCTGATATACCCTGCTAGTTGCTGTTGCCTTGCCCTGACTGCAAGGAAGCGCCCCACGCGTTCACTATATTCATAACGATCCTGATCTTTGGCCAGGTATTTCCCTGCGATTTTCTCGGTGGAAGATTCACGAAGGCAAGCCTTGGTAACAGCTATCAGATTCAGCACAGGGGCAAGATCCTTCCTGGTTTCTACAGCACTGATCAGTTCTGCCTCCAAGATACTCAGCTTTTGGTATTATTCTTTACTATGTCCCAGGTCCCGCTTCTGTTTAGCGATGCTAAAACTCAGGGTTTCCCCCTTCACTGCAGCTTTAAAGGCGTCCCAAACTATTCCGGAGAGGAGCTCCCTTTGTTCAGATCGAGAAACCCCATAATCCAAAGCTTCATATGACTTACGTATTCTGGGTCCAAAAGCAGATCCCTCTCAAAGGACCATTTTCTGGGTGTGCTGCTTAGCCCAGCTAAAGAGAGCTTAAGGATAATTGGGTTGTGATCCGACATCACTCTTGGGAAGAGTTCAACCTGAGCCCCAATGATCAATGCTGGTGAAACCAAAAAATAATCCAACCTGGCAAACTTCCCATGGGGGCTGAGTAGCAAGTGTATCCAGGCTCTGGGGCATTCAAAAAGGGCCAAACATCAATCAAGCCAATGTCCCTTAGCAAGTTCCCCAGAGATCTAAATGTATGCGGCTTACGCCCGACATAGCTTTCTTCCCTGCCACCAGGACCACCTCTAGACCCAATTAAATTAAGGTCCCCACACACTAGAAATGGGGCGGATCAAGATGGCAGCTCAGTTGCTAAAAAGTTCAACAGACCAGGGTCATCTAAGACTGGGGCATAAATTGAACATAAAGTAAAGGAGCCACTACCCGCTCTGCACTCCAATTTTGCTCATCTTCCAAACTTGCCTGCAGCCTCTCGGCCAGGGATAACAGTGTTTCCTTTAACTAGGATGGCAACCCCTTTGGTCTTAGTGTCCTGTGTTGTATGACAAGCTCCCTTCAGCTCTAAAGAGTTCAATATAACATTGTCGTTCCAGGCAATATGGGTGTCCTGCAGACATTATACATCTGCTCTTAAAAATCTAAGGTCCTCTTGAACTCGTCTCCTTTTGCCTTTATCGTTTAGCCCACAGATGTTAATGGACGCAATACGGAGCTTAGCCATCGCTCATAAAAAATATCCTAACCAGCAGGGTATCCCACCAATGTTTAACAGCTACCAGGCAGCCGTCCCATCTTGTATATTGAATGAGGCCTAGTCTCAAATGAACCTGCCTTTCGCCACACGAGAAGATGTTCCCCTGACTGAATTCATAGTCACATCGCCACTAGTCCTTCTGTAACTCAAGGTACATAATCAAACTTATAGAAACTTGCTGCACTTTAATTATCACACCACCCAAAAGCCTAACCCCCACCCATCCCCGACAAACCCCCAAAACCCCAGAAACACCCCTCCTGCTGACCCAACTCCCCCTGCCAACACCACCCCCACAACTGAAAGCAGCCAGACCACACAGATCTGTATGATGGAGACCAGTGGTTGGCACCGCGGGCCCCTCCCCCAAACCCCTCCACTGCAACCCCCCACACCAATGCAATAATGTGTTATATAGTACAATACCATTAGGAAAGAGAGATCCCATATATTAAGCTAAACAAAACCATTCATAGAGAGGACCCCGGGAGTACGCATTGCTTCTATCTGCCAAAGCTTGACACAGATACTCTCTGGCTTGAATTTCGAATGTAAAAAAATTAATAGTCCCTCTGACAATTGTTTTCAGTCTGGCAGGAGCCAGCAAAAAAGCTTCAAAACCAGCATCTTGAAAAGGCTTGATCAACTGCTGCAGGCGCCACCTACGCTCTACAGTTATATGGCAGAAATCAGGGCGTACAAAAAAAGAGGATTCTCTGTATGTACGTCTTGCATCTGGGTGAGCCTTCTCAAAAATGGCTTGGCGAAGCAGGAAATTGCCAAAAAAGACTAAAATAGCCCTTGGCTGTCTAGGATCGCTGCTAGCTTGGACAGACTTATTCCGAGCAAATGGGAACCAGTGGACCCTGGACTTCTGACTCCCAGTTCCATCCAGAAAGCTCAAGAAAGGCATTCCTGAAAAGGTCCAACATGAAGGAACGAATATCATCCCCTTCCAGGCCTTCATCAATCCCAAGAAAGCGGAGATTATTCCTAAACTGCCGGTTTTCCAAGTCCTCAGCTCACACTGAACGTCAGTCAGTTGGTATTATGCGATTTAGCTTGCTCTTTAACAGCTACCACATTAGTCTCCAGAGCTGTGGTCCTATCCTCAATACAGCTGAGACGCTCACCGAACTCGGAGCATGCCTTCCCAACCTTCCGGATGGCGCCTTCCAGCTTTTTCGTAGCCTGCCTTGCTCTTTTGCTGTCAGCCCGGGTCTTAGCCCGATGCTCTTTGACTGACTCAAAAATTAAGCCCAGAGCTGGGTTTGAAGCTGCAATCCCCGCTGATTGTGAGGCGGACAGAACTGTTTCATCCAGAGCCGTCGCTGCCTCTGGGGTCCCGAGTTTTTTTGTATGGGAATAGTCCCATTTCAGCCTGCTTCCGACAGAATTCTTCACTCTCCTCCTCCGGGAGTCTGTATTATCTTTAAGACCCTTCTGATTCTTTGAGCGTTTGAGGGCTGTCTCAGGCGCTTCGAGTGTACTGGAGCCAGAAGAAGTTGAAGAGTTGCCTCTGGTCTCACTGAGACCATTAATATCAATGGGGTAACCCAGTTACGCACAGAACCTGGGGATAGTTACATTAAGCGAACAGTGGTTCTGCTACATTCTTTTTTTTAAAAACTTTTCTTCATTAATACCCACCGGTGGGGGATTTGCATGTAATGAAAAAGCAACCACATTAATTCTCCAGACTCATCAAGTAAACCAAACCACTACCAAATAATGAAATGTGAATAATTCATATGTATTAAATTGTGCAAGGCATGACATATAAACACACAAAGGACTATTCATAGGTTATTATACAAAAAACACATTGAAATTACAATACGTGGATACAAACAATTATATACATGAACCACAATACAATCAAATCAACAAAAAAATGTTTACATATAACACAATTGATTACATCAACGTGCTCCTCCCCTTCATCCTTTTTTTTAAAGAAGACTATTCAAGTGAGGTTGCTTAATTTGAGGAACACGGTGAGCTTTAACCAAGTCTTGTGCCTCCTTTTGATAATGATTTATTCAATACACCCAATTCTCCCTCATCACCTCTTAAAATAGACTTTATTCTTTTTATGCAGGCATCACACAATTTGGTCCTTAGTCCTGATGAAGACCCTGTAGTGATGATTACCAATTTTACACTTATTTAAGGGGTCGAAACGTCGACGTGTATGAAAATCAAACGTCATAGTCCAACTAAACTTGAAATTTATTGAACACTTTTTATGTTTAAGCTAGGACGGTCTCCCAAGATGATGACGTTGATGTGCTAATCCTATGCTTAAAAACTTTGATAGAAAAGCAGACATTTGAGGTGAGCAAATCTAGAGTGCCGCTGGTGTTGAGGGTGCTCTATACAGAAGCTGCCTTCCACCTAAATTGGGAACTACCCAGAGTTCTCTTCTTCTTTTTTGCATAATTTATGCGTCACTCTATGCCTGCAAGGGTATTCTTTTGACTTATACTGGGTGCTCCCTTGTGTCTGGACAAAGCTAAACCTCTCTGAAGAGCTGTAAGGACAGTAAAACCCGTGTCAGGGGGGTGCTTTTATTCATTTCAGGTTGGCTTGGATGGTATTTAGCCAGTCCAAAGCTGTAATACTGTGCCTGGAGTGTTAAATGGCTTTTGTCATTTAACAGCTCGGCATGGATAGCACTGTGCTATTCCTATGCTTAAAGACTTTGTCCCTTTCTATCTCGGTGTGGATAGTACTGTGCTAATCCTATGCTTAAAAACATTGATAGAAAAGCAGACATTTGAGGTGAGCAAATCTAGAGTGTCGCTGGTGTTGAGGGTGTTCTATACAGAAGCTGCCTTCCACCTGAATTGGGAACTAACCAGAGTTCTTTTCTTCTTTTTTGCATAATTTATGCGTCACTCTATGCCTGCAAGGGTATTCTTTTGACTTATACTGGGTGCTCCCTTGTGTCTGGACAAAGCTAAACCTCTCTGAAGAGCTGTAATGACAGCGAAACACGTGTCAGGGGTTGCTTTTATTCATTTCAGGTTGGCTTGGATGGTATTTTGCCAGTCCAAAGCTGTAATACTGTGCCTGGAGTGGTAAATGGCTTTTGTCAATTAACAGCTCGGCATGGATAGCACTGTGCTATTCCTATGCTTAAAGACTTTGCTGTAGAAATGGCAAAAGACTTTGTCCCGTTCTATCTTGGCGTGGATAGCACTGTGCCAATCCTATGCTTAAAAACTTTGATAGAAAAGCAGACATTTGAGGTGAGCAAATCTAGAGTGTCGCTGGTGTTGAGAGTGCTCTATATAGAAGCTGCCTTCCACCTAAATTGGGAACTACCCAGAGTTCTCTTCTTCTTTTTTGCATAATTTATGCGTCACTCTATGCCTGCAAGGGTATTCTTTTGACTTATACTGGGTGCTCCCTTGTGTCTGGACAAAGCTAAACCTCTCTGAAGAGCTGTAATGACAGCGAAAAACGTGTCAGGGGTTGCTTTTATTCATTTCAGGTTGGCTTGGATGGTATTTTGCCAGTCCAAAGCTGTAATACTGTGCCTGGAGTGGTAAATGGCTTTTGTCATTTAACAGCTCGGCATGGATAGCACTGTGCTATTCCTATGCTTAAAGATTTTGCTGTAGAAATGTCAAAAGACTTTGTCCCTTTCTATCTGGGCGTGGATAGCACTGTGCTAATCCTATGCTTAAAAACTTTGATAGAAAAGCAGACATTTGAGGTGAGCAAATCTAGAGTGCTGCTGGTGTTGAGGGTGCTCTATACAGAAGCTGCCTTCCACCTAAATTGGGAACTACCCAGAGTTCTCTTCTTTTTTGCATAATTTATGCATCACTCTATGCCTGCAAGGGTATTCTTTTGACTTATAATGGGTGCTCCCTTGTGTCTGGACAAAGCTAAACCTCTCTGAAGAGCTGTAATGACAGCGAAACATGTGTCAGGGGTTACTTTTATTCATTTCAGGTTGGCTTGCATGGTATTTTGCCAGTCCAAAGCTGTAATACTGTGCCTGGAGTGGTAAATGGCTTTTGTCAATTAACAGCTCGGCATGGATAGCACTGTGCTATTCCTATGCTTAAAGACTTTGCTGTAGAAATGGCAAAAGACTTTGTCCCGTTCTATCTCGGCGTGGATAGCACTGTGCCAATCCTATGCTTAAAAACTTTGATAGAAAAGCAGACAATTGAGGTGAGCAAATCTAGAGTGTCGCTGGTGTTGAGGGTGCTCTATATAGAAGCTGCCTTCCACCTAAATTGGGAACTACCCAGAGTTCTCTTCTTCTTTTTTGCATAATTTATGCAACTCTCTAAGCCTGCAAGGGTATTCTTTTGACTTATACTGGGTGCTCCCTTGTGTCTGGACAAAGCTAAACCTCTCTGAGAGCTGTAATGACAGCAAAACACGTGTCAGGGGTTGCTTTTATTAATTTCAGGTTGGCTTGGATGGTATTTTGCCAGTCCAAAGCTGTAATACTGTGCCTGGAGTGGTAAATGGCTTTTGTCAATTAACAGCTCGGCATGGATAGCACTGTGCTATTCCTAGGCTTAAAGACTTTGCTGTAGAAATGGCAAAAGACTTTGTCCCGTTCTATCTCGGCTTGGATAGCACTGTGCTAATCCTATGCTTAAAAACTTTGATAGAAAAGCAGACATTTGAGGTGAGCAAATCTAGAGTGTCGCTGGTGTTGAGGGTGCTCTATATAGAAGCTGCCTTCCACCTAAATTGGGAACTACCCAGAGTTCTCTTCTTCTTTTTTGCATAATTTATGCAACACTCTATGCCTGCAAGGGTATTCTTTTGACTTATACTGGGTGCTCCCTTGTGTCTGGACAAAGCTAAACCTCTCTGAGAGCTGTAATGACAGCAAAACACGTGTCAGGGGTTGCTTTTATTAATTTCAGGTTGGCTTGAATGGTATTTTGCCAGTCCAAAGCTGTAATACTGTGCCTGGAGTGGTAAATGGCTTTTGTCATTTACCAGCTCGGCATGGATAGCACTGTGCTATTCCTATGCTTAAAGACTTTGCTGTAGAAATGGCAAAACACTTTGTCCCTTTCTATCTTGGCGTGGATAGCACTGTGCTAATCCTATGCTTAAAAACTTTGATAGAAAAGCAGACATTTGAGGTGAGCAAATCTAGAGTGTCACTGGTTTTGAGGGTGCTCTATACAGAGGCTGCCTTCCACCTAAATTGGGAACTACCCAGAGTTCTCTTCTTCTTTTTTGCATAATTTATGCGTCACTCTATGCCTGCAAGGGTATTCTTTTGACTTATACTGGGTGCTCCCTTGTGTCTGGACAAAGCTAAACCTCTCTGAAGAGCTGTAATGACAGCGAAAAACGTGTCAGGGGTTGCTTTTATTCATTTCAGGTTGACTTGGATGGTATTTTGCCAGTCCAAAGCTGTAATACTGTGCCTGGAGTGGTAAATGGCTTTTGTCATTTAACAGCTCGGCATGGATAGCACTGTGCTATTCCTATGCTTAAAGATTTTGCTGTAGAAATGTCAAAAGACTTTGTCCCTTTCTATCTGGGCGTGGATAGCACTGTGCTAATCCTATGCTTAAAAACTTTGATAGAAAAGCAGACATTTGAGGTGAGCAAATCTAGAGTGTCTGCTGGTGTTGAGGGTGCTCTATACAGAAGCTGCCTTCCACCTAAATTGGGAACTACCCAGAGTTCTCTTCTTTTTTTGCATAATTTATGCATCACTCTATGCCTGCAAGGGTATTCTTTTGACTTATACTGGGTGCTCCCTTGTGTCTGGACAAAGCTAAACCTCTCTGAAGAGCTGTAATGACAGCGAAACATGTGTCAGGGGTTGCTTTTATTCATTTCAGGTTGGCTTGGATGGTATTTTGCCAGTCCAAAGCTGTAATATTGTGCCTGGAGTGGTAAATGGCTTTTGTCATTTAACAGCTCGGCATGGATAGCACTGTGCTATTCCTATGCTTAAAGACTTTGCTGTAGAAATGGCAAAAGACTTTGTCCCTTTCTATCTTAGCGTGGATAGCACTGTGCTAATCCTATGCTTAAAAACTTTGATAGAAAAGCAGACATTTGAGGTGAGCAAATCTAGAGTGCCGCTGGTGTTGAGGGTGCTCTATACAGAAGCTGCCTTCCAACTAAACTTGGGAACTATCCAGAGTTCTCTTCTTTTTTTGCATAATTTATGCATCACTCTATGCCTGCAAGGGTATTCTTTTGACTTATACTGGGTGCTCCCTTGTGTCTGGACAAGGCTAAACCTCTCTGAAGAGCTGTAATGACAGCGAAACATGTGTCAGGGGTTGCTTTTATTCATTTCAGGTTGGCTTGCATGGTATTTTGCCAGTCCAAAGCTGTAATACTGTGCCTTGAGTGGTAAATGGCTTTTGTCATTTAACAGCTCGGCATGGATAGCACTGTGCTATTCCTATGCTTAAAGACTTTGCTGTAGAAATGGCAAAAGACTTTGTCCCTTTCTATCTTGGCGTGGATAGTACTGTGCTAATCCTATGCTTAAAAACTTTGATAGAAAAGCAGACATTTGAGGTGAGCAAATCTAGAGTGTCGCTGGTGTTGAGGGTGCTCTATACAGAAGCTGCCTTCCACCTAAATTGGGAACTACCCAGAGTTCTCTTCTTCTTTTTTGCATAATGTATGCTTCACTCTATGCCTGCGAGGGTATTCTTTTGACTTATACTGGGTGCTCCCTTGTGTCTGGACAAAGCTAAACCTCTCTGAAGAGCTGTAAGGACAGCAAAACCCGTGTCAGGGGGTGCTTTTATTCATTTCAGGTTGGCTTGGATGGTATTTTGCCAGTCCAAAGCTGTAATACTGTGCCTGGAGTGGTAAATGGCTTTTGTCATTTAACAGCTCGGCATGGCTAGCACTGTGCTATTCCTATGCTTAAAGACTTTGCTGTAGAAATGGCAAAAGACTTTGTCCCTTTCTATCTTGGCGTGGATAGCACTGTGCTAATCCTATGCTTAAAAACTTTGATAGAAAAGCAGACATTTGAGGTGAGCAAATCTAGAGTGTCGCTGGTGTTGAGGGTGCTCTATACAGAAGCTGCCTTCCAACTAAACTTGGGAACTACCCAGAGTTCTCTTCTTTTTTGCATAATTTATGCATCACTCTATGCCTGCAAGGGTATTCTTTTGACTTATACTGGGTGCTCCCTTGTGTCTGGACAAAGCTAAACCTCTCTGAAGAGCTGTAATGACAGCGAAACACGTGTCAGGGGTTGCTTTTATTCATTTCAGGTTGGCTTGCATGGTATTTTGCCAATCCAAAGCTGTAATACTGTGCCTTGAGTGGTAAATGGCTTTTGTCATTTAACAGCTCGGCATGGATAGCACTGTGCTATTCCTATGCTTAAAGACTTTGCTGTAGAAATGGCAAAAGGCTTTGTCCCTTTCTATCTCGGCGTGGATAGCACTGTGCTAATCCTATGCTTAAAAACTTTGATAGAAAAGCAGACATTTGAGGTGAGCAAATCTAGAGTGTCGCTGGTGTTGAGGGTGCTCTATACAGAAGCTGCCTTCCACCTAAACTTGGGAACTACCCAGAGTTCTCTTCTTCTTTTTGCATAATGTATGCGTCACTCTATGCCTGCAAGGGTATTCTTTTGACTTATACTGGGTGCACCCTTGTGTCTGGACAAAGCTAAACCTCTCTGAAGAGCTGTAAGGACAGCAAAACCCGTGTCAGGGGTGCTTTTATTCATTTCAGGTTGGCTTGGATGGTATTTTGCCAGTCCAAAGCTGTAATACTGTGCCTGGAGTGGTAAATGGCTTTTGTCATTTAACAACTCGGCATGGATAAAACTGTGCTATTCCTGTGCTTAAAGACTTTCTCCCTTTCTATCTTGGCGTGGATAGCACTGTGCTAATCCTATGCTTAAAAACTTTGATAGAAAAGCAGACATTTGAGGTGAGCAAATCTAGAGTGTCGCTGGTGTTGAGGGTGCTCTATACAGAAGCTGCCTTCCACCTAAACTTGGGAACTACCCAGAGTTCTCTTCTTCTTTTTTTGCATAATTTATGCGTCACTCTATGCCTGCAAGGGTATTCTTTTGACTTATACTGGGTGCTCCCTTGTGTCTGGACAAAGCTAAACCTCTCTGAAGAGCTGTAATGACAGCGAAACACGTGTCAGGGGTTGCTTTTATTCATTTTAGGTTGGCTTCGATGGTATTTTACCAGTCCAAAGCTGTAATACTGTGCCTGGAGTGGTAAATGGCTTTTGTCATTTAACAGCTCGGCATGGATAGCACTGTGCTATTCCTATGCTTAAAGACTTTGCTGTAGAAATGGCAAAAGACTTTGTCCCTTTCTATCTGGGCGTGGATAGCACTGTGCTAATCCTATGCTTAAAAACTTTGATAGAAAAGCAGACATTTGAGGTGAGCAAATCTAGAGTGCTGCTGGTGTTGAGGGTGCTCTATACAGAAGCTGCCTTCCACCTAAACTTGGGAACTACCCAGAGTTCTCTTCTTTTTTGCATAATTTATGCATCACTCTATGCCTGCAAGGGTATTCTTTTGACTTATACTGGGTGCTCCCTTGTGTCTGGACAAAGCTAAACCTCTCTGAAGAGCTGTAATGACAGCGAAACATGTGTCAGGGGTTGCTTTTATTCATTTCAGGTTGGCTTGCATGGTATTTTGCCAGTCCAAAGCTGTAATATTGTGCCTTGAGTGGTAAATGGCTTTTGTCATTTAACAGCTCGGCATGGATAGCACTGTGCTATTCCTATGCTTAAAGACTTTGCTGTAGAAATGGCAAAAGACTTTGTCCCTTTCTATCTTAGCGTGGATAGCACTGTGCTAATCCTATGCTTAAAGACTTTGATAGAAAAGCAGACATTTGAGGTGAGCAAATCTAGAGTGCCGCTGGTGTTGAGGGTGCTCTATACCGAAGCTGCCTTCCAACTAAATTGGGAACTATCCAGAGTTCTCTTCTTTTTTGCATAATTTATGCATCACTCTATGCCTGCAAGGGTATTCTTTTGACTTATACTGGGTGCTCCCTTGTGTCTGGACAAGGCTAAACCTCTCTGAAGAGCTGTAATGACAGCGAAACATGTGTCAGGGGTTGCTTTTATTCATTTCAGGTTGGCTTGCATGGTATTTTGCCAGTCCAAAGCTGTAATACTGTGCCTGGAGTGGTAAATGGCTTTTGTCAATTAACAGCTCGGCATGGATAGCACTGTGCTATTCCTAGGCTTAAAGACTTTGCTGTAGAAATGGCAAAAGACTTTGTCCCGTTCTATCTCGGCTTGGATAGCACTGTGCTAATCCTATGCTTAAAAACTTTGATAGAAAAGCAGACATTTGAGGTGAGCAAATCTAGAGTGTCGCTGGTGTTGAGGGTGCTCTATACAGAAGCTGCCTTCCACCTAAACTTGGGAACTACGCAGAGTTCTCTTCTTCTTTCTTGCATAATTTATGCATCACTCTATGCCTGCAAGGGTATTCTTTTGACTTATACTGGGTGCTCCCTTGTGTTTGAACAAAGCTAAACCTCTCTGAAGAGCTGTAATGACAGCAAAACACGTGTCAGGGGTTGCTTTTATTAATTTCAGGTTGGCTTGAATGGTATTTTACCAGTCCAAAGTTGTAATACTGTGCCTGGAGTGGTAAATGGCTTTTGTCATTTACCAGCTCGGCATGGATAGCACTGTGCTATTCCTATGCTTAAAGACTTTGCTGTAGAAATGGCAAAACACTTTGTCCCTTTCTATCTTGGCGTGGATAGCACTGTGCTAATCCTATGCTTAAAAACTTTGATAGAAAAGCAGACATTTGAGGTGAGCAAATCTAGAGTGTCACTGGTTTTGAGGGTGCTCTATACAGAGGCTGCCTTCCACCTAAATTGGGAACTACCCAGAGTTCTCTTCTTCTTTTTTGCATAATTTATGCGTCACTCTATGCCTGCAAGGGTATTCTTTTGACTTATACTGGGTGCTCCCTTGTGTCTGGACAAAGCTAAACCTCTCTGAAGAGCTGTAATGACAGCGAAAAACGTGTCAGGGGTTGCTTTTATTCATTTCAGGTTGACTTGGATGGTATTTTGCCAGTCCAAAGCTGTAATACTGTGCCTGGAGTGGTAAATGGCTTTTGTCATTTAACAGCTCGGCATGGATAGCACTGTGCTATTCCTATGCTTAAAGATTTTGCTGTAGAAATGTCAAAAGACTTTGTCCCTTTCTATCTGGGCGTGGATAGCACTGTGCTAATCCTATGCTTAAAAACTTTGATAGAAAAGCAGACATTTGAGGTGAGCAAATCTAGAGTGTCTGCTGGTGTTGAGGGTGCTCTATACAGAAGCTGCCTTCCACCTAAACTTGGGAACTACCCAGAGTTCTCTTCTTTTTTGCATAATTTATGCATCACTCTATGCCTGCAAGGGTATTCTTTTGACTTATACTGGGTGCTCCCTTGTGTCTGGACAAAGCTAAACCTCTCTGAAGAGCTGTAATGACAGCGAAACATGTGTCAGGGGTTGCTTTTATTCATTTCAGGTTGGCTTGCATGGTATTTTGCCAGTCCAAAGCTGTAATATTGTGCCTTGAGTGGTAAATGGCTTTTGTCATTTAACAGCTCGGCATGGATAGCACTGTGCTATTCCTATGCTTAAAGACTTTGCTGTAGAAATGGCAAAAGACTTTGTCCCTTTCTATCTTAGCGTGGATAGCACTGTGCTAATCCTATGCTTAAAAACTTTGATAGAAAAGCAGACATTTGAGGTGAGCAAATCTAGAGTGCCGCTGGTGTTGAGGGTGCTCTATACCGAAGCTGCCTTCCAACTAAATTGGGAACTATCCAGAGTTCTCTTCTTTTTTGCATAATTTATGCATCACTCTATGCCTGCAAGGGTATTCTTTTGACTTATACTGGGTGCTCCCTTGTGTCTGGACAAGGCTAAACCTCTCTGAAGAGCTGTAATGACAGCGAAACATGTGTCAGGGGTTGCTTTTATTCATTTCAGGTTGGCTTGCATGGTATTTTGCCAGTCCAAAGCTGTAATACTGTGCCTTGAGTGGTAAATGGCTTTTGTCATTTAACAGCTCGGCATGGATAGCACTGTGCTATTCCTATGCTTAAAGACTTTGCTGTAGAAATGGCAAAAGACTTTGTCCCTTTCTATCTTGGCGTGGATAGTACTGTGCTAATCCTATGCTTAAAAACTTTGATAGAAAAGCAGACATTTGAGGTGAGCAAATCTAGAGTGTCGCTGGTGTTGAGGGTGCTCTATACAGAAGCTGCCTTCCACCTAAATTGGGAACTACCCAGAGTTCTCTTCTTCTTTTTTGCATAATGTATGCTTCACTCTATGCCTGCGAGGGTATTCTTTTGACTTATACTGGGTGCTCCCTTGTGTCTGGACAAAGCTAAACCTCTCTGAAGAGCTGTAAGGACAGCAAAACCCGTGTCAGGGGGTGCTTTTATTCATTTCAGGTTGGCTTGGATGGTATTTTGCCAGTCCAAAGCTGTAATACTGTGCCTGGAGTGGTAAATGGCTTTTGTCATTTAACAGCTCGGCATGGATAGCACTGTGCTATTCCTATGCTTAAAGACTTTGCTGTAGAAATGGCAAAAGACTTTGTCCCTTTCTATCTTGGCGTGGATAGCACTGTGCTAATCCTATGCTTAAAAACTTTGATAGAAAAGCAGACATTTGAGGTGAGCAAATCTAGAGTGCCGCTGGAGTTGAGGGTGCTCTATACCGAAGCTGCCTTCCAACTAAATTGGGAACTACCCAGAGTTCTCTTCTTTTTTGCATAATTTATGCATCACTCTATGCCTGCAAGGGTATTCTTTTGACTTATACTGGGTGCTCCCTTGTGTCTGGACAAAGCTAAACCTCTCTGAAGAGCTGTAATGACAGCGAAACATGTGTCAGGGGTTGCTTTTATTCATTTCAGGTTGGCTTGCATGGTATTTTGCCAGTCCAAAGCTGTAATACTGTGCCTTGAGTGGTAAATGGCTTTTGTCATTTAACAGCTCGGCATGGATAGCACTGTGCTATTCCTATGCTTAAAGACTTTGCTGTAGAAATGGCAAAAGGCTTTGTCCCTTTCTATCTTGGCGTGGATAGCACTGTGCTAATCCTATGCTTAAAAACTTTGATAGAAAAGCAGACATTTGAGGTGAGCAAATCTAGAGTGTCGCTGGTGTTGAGGGTGCTCTATACAGAAGCTGCCTTCCACCTAAATTGGGAACTACCCAGAGTTCTCTTCTTCTTTTTTGCATAATGTATGCGTCACTCTATGCCTGCAAGGGTATTCTTTTGACTTATACTGGGTGCACCCTTGTGTCTGGACAAAGCTAAACCTCTCTGAAGAGCTGTAAGGACAGCAAAACCCGTGTCAGGGGGTGCTTTTATTCATTTCAGGTTGGCTTGGATGGTATTTTGCCAGTCCAAAGCTGTAATACTGTGCCTGGAGTGGTAAATGGCTTTTGTCATTTAACAACTCGGCATGGATAAAACTGTGCTATTCCTGTGCTTAAAGACTTTCTCCCTTTCTATCTTGGCGTGGATAGCACTGTGCTAATCCTATGCTTAAAAACTTTGATAGAAAATCAGACATTTGAGGTGAGCAAATCTAGAGTGTCGCTGGTGTTGAGGGTGCTCTATACACAAGCTACCTTCCACCTAAATTGGGAACTACCCAGAGTTCTCTTCTTCTTTTTTGCATAATTTATGCGTCACTCTATGCCTGCAAGGGTATTCTTTTGACTTATAGTGGGTGCTCCCTTGTGTCTGGACAAAGCTAAACCTCTCTGAAGAGCTGTAATGACAGCGAAACACGTGTCATGGGTTGCTTTTATTCATTTCAGGTTGGCTTGGATGGTATTTTGCCAGTCCAAAGCTTTAATACTGTGCCTGGAGTGGTAAATGGCTTTTGTCATTTACCAGCTCGGCATGGATAGCACTGTGCTATTCCTATGCTTAAAGACTTTGCTGTAGAAATGGCAAAAGACTTTGGGGCTGATTACGATGGCGGACGGACTGGAGTCCGTCCGCCATTGTGGTGGTAACTGGGACCGTCCGCAATACATGTGGCGGTTCCGCACACCAAATTATGATGCGACCGCCACCGTGGCGGACGCATCTTGCATTTTAACATTGCGGTGGTTGCTGCTGACAGCAGCACCCGCCGCAATGTTGAAAATGCATGTTGTGCATTTCACTGCACTACGTGGCAGGCACCACATGGTGCCTGCCACTTAGTGCACTGAAATGTAGCGGGTTACCATGGGTACCCCCAAGAGCACAAACACATCCCCCCAACACAAGGGGGGCCCGCAACGGGCCCCCGAAACCAATCCCCGCCAGCCTTTCCATGGCGGTTTACCCGCCATGGACAGGCTGGCTTCCGCCGGCATCGTAATTCGGCGGACGGAGCCTGCTAGGCTCCGCCACCATTTTAAGCATGCTGACCGCTCCGCCAGGCAATCGTAACAATTGCCTGTGGTGGTTCCGTGGCGGACGGTCATTGCGTCCCCTGCGGTCCGAAAGCGATTCCCACCGCCAACGTAATTCGGCGGTGGGAAAATTGCTGTCAATTGACGGAAGGATCGCCACCGCCGGACTGGCGGTGACGATCCTTCCGCCATGGTAATCAGCCCCCTTGTCCCTTTCTATCTCGGTGTGGATAGCACTGTGCTAATCCTATGCTTAAAAACTTTGATAGAAAAGCAGACATTTGAGGTGAGCAAATCTAGAGTGTCGCTGGTGTTGAGGGGTGCTCTATACAGAAGCTGCCTTCCGCCTAAATTGGGAACTACCCAGAGTTCTCTTATTCTTTTTTGTATATATATATATATATATTAGCCCGTGTGTGGAGTATGTAGAAATTTCACCAGTTTGGGTAAGGTTAAATATGCAAATTTTGAATCCCACAGCGCTGCTTTGCTGGAAACGGACTACACTTCATGCTATTGAATTACTTTATTGATAGTATGGCAGGATGACGCGTTTCGCCCACCTCACTGGGTGTATATATGTATAGTGGGAACAAAGCCACCCAACATATCAGCAACAAAGAGGAAGGGGACGAGGACGACAATGGCAGGCAAAAAACCAAAGAGAAGAGGAAAAAGGCGCCAGCGGCACCTCGGAGAAACAAAAAACGGAGACTCGGAGCATGCGACGGAGAAGGATTCGACAATAGACGAATCACCAACGGACGAACTACAGGTGGTGAACCTTTCAAAAAGGGAAATAACGGAGGCTGAAATCTCACTATTAAAACGTGGCATTAACTTCTGCCCAACACAGAAAATGAATCTGGCACAAGTAAGAATCGACTTGTATCTATACATTAGGAAAATTAAACTCGCCAAATTCTTCAAAGAAAATCAATATGTTCCAAAGAACATCAAACCAACAGAACAGACTGTGTCAACACTGCAAGCTAAAGACTCAACCAGTTTCTTAACTTTGTTGAACTTGAACGCTGAAAAAGATGAGGATATCTCTCTACAAACAGCTTGCCCACAAATGGGGGCAGGCCTAAGCAGGAAAAAACCCAAATCCAAATTGTATCCGCAATTAACACCAGGGAACAAAGTAGACCTATTCCAGGAGGCAGTCATACAAGATCTGTATAAAATAAAAGGAACCAAATTCAAAGATAATCTAACAAAGATTGAAAGACAAGCACTATCAAGCCTCTCACAGGATAAATCCATAGAAATAAAAATGGCGGATAAAGGCGGGAACATCGTGGTCTGGGACCACTTAGCCTATACAACGGAAGCACACCGCCAACTAAGAGAATCAAAATATTACGAGAAATTAAAAATCAACCCGACAATGGACATTAAGAGAGAGCTTGATGAAAAGCTTCAGATATGGACATCAAGAAAACTATTGGATGAGGAGGAATGCAAATATCTAACTGTGGATTACCCAGTCACCGCGACAATGTATTTTCTGCTGAAAATACACAAAGACCAAACAAAGCCACCAGGCCGACCAATTCTATCGGCAAAGGGGTCATTGCTAGAACCATGGGCGAATTACATTGACCATTTTCTAACGCCGTATGTTACTGGGCTCAGTTCATACGTGAAAGATACCAATGATGTACTACGAATATTGCAAATGACACCATGGCAAGAAAATTATCAACTGGTGACAATGGATGTGATAGGCTTGTACACAAACATAGGAAACAAAATGGGATTGAAAGCATGTAAATACTTCCTGGAAGAGAGAAAGATTCAGTATAAAGATCACAATGAATTGCTATTGGACATGATAACATACTGTCTAACCAAGAACATATTCCTATTTGGTGAAGAAATCTATCGACAAAACAACGGAACCGCGATGGGTTTTTCATTCAGCCCAAGCTATGCTTGTCTAGCAATGGGATGGTGGGAGAAAGAGGTGGCATGGAGTGCAGAGAATGAAGGAACAGCAAATAAAATCATTAGCTGGATCCGCTATATAGATGATCTCCTAATTATCTGGGATGGAACAACACAGGAATTTCAGAAATACTTTGGAAAAATAAATGCTAGTGATGAAAATATAAAGTTTACATATGAAATCAGCAACAACCGTGTAAACTTCCTAGACATGGAGATCTATGTTAAAGAAAATCAAATCGAAACAACACTTCACCGAAAAAGTACTGCAACAAACTCAACTCTAGAAGCCACCAGTTTCCATCAATCATCTTTAATATCCAGCATCCCGTATGGGGAATTCCTGCGAATTCGAAGAATATGCAGTGAAGAAGATGAATGGCAGAGACATAGCAAATTAACAGCAAAAAGATTTGAAGACAGGAAATACAATCAAAAAATTGTGAAAAGATGCTGGCTGAAAACCAATAAAAAAACCAGGGAAGACTGCTTAAATCTGAATAAAGAAAAAATCAATGGAACAACAGTCTCAGAACCCATCAGGCTAATCACGGATTTTTCCAATGAAAATCATGAGTTAAGAAAAATTCTCAGAAAAAATGGGAAAATCCTACAAATGGATGAAATGTGTGTGAACTGGTGGGAAAACATCCGGCAATAACTTATCGCCGAGCAAAAAACTTGAAAGACCAATTGATACATAGCCATTTCAAAGGGAAACAGAAGGATACATCTTGGCTAAACACCAAAGGCTTCATAAAATGCCATTCATGTAAGGTGTGCCAGATCGCGAAACCAGTCAAGAAAGTAAAATTTGCCAACAACAGAATTTGGGAGATAAGGGAACTAATAACATGCAAGACGCAATTCACTGTATATGTAATAGAATGCCCCTGCCCACTCCAGTACGTCGGAAGTACAATTTGTGCACTGAAAAAACGCATAATGGAACATGTAAGAGCAACGTCCAACAAAGACAGATCAAATGCAATCGCAAAACATATGGAACAATGTCACCAAAGTGATTGGAAAATGTTAAAATTTTATGGAATCAAGACAGTCCCCCAAAAGGAACGGGGGGAAACCGAGAACGACTCCTACGCCAGAAAGAATCATGCCATATTCTCAACTTACGAACAATGAATCCGTATGGCCTCAACCAATCGGAAGAACTTTACATTCATCTATGAAATAAATGTGACTGACCCTCGAATATGAATTTGAACAGAAATATAATAGTTTATCACTAAAGTTAAAATACATACACACAGAATCGGATGTCAAATAAACCCTGAAAAATAAAGTGAAAAGTATAAGAATAAAAAATCATAAGAAAATGAAACACTAATAATACCCACTAGAGGGTTAAGAAAGTTGAAAGTAAAAATGCATAAAATGAAACGGACGAGTCTCCGAACCTGAATAAAATAGGGAGATACGAGTTTGGCCATCCGAATACATGGAGAGAAAAGAGAGAAAAAAAGAAACAAAGAAACATAAAAGAGGACACTAAATGAATTGAATAATGCACGGTTTTTAATTGGTTTTAATCATACACTGTTTTGTTTGTTTCTTTCTTTTTTTGTATTCACATAAGTTTGGTGTATACTCATCACGGAAAACATAGAAAAAACTACAAAACATTAGAAAAACTACAACTCCCAGAAATCTTAGGGGCCCTTGTAATCCTTCACAGGAAATGATGTAATAGAAGTTCAAAAGTATTTAAATAACTGTCACAAGGGTGCCCATGTGATCGTGAACAAGGTATTGTGTAATACCGAAACGCGTTGATCTATTTGATGCCTTTGTTCCCATTGATGCAAGGGAGGAAATAAATCCAAGTGCGAAGAAACTCGACAGGAGTGCGACCTGTTTTTCCATCCTCAACCAGACGAGGAGTGTGTAGGATATATATATATATATTCACAGAAAAAACCATAATTTTTACAGACGTTATAGTTAGAAATTAGCATTTAAAAAACGTTAGAAATTCACTGAAAAAAACGTTTTAGGGACGTTATAGTTAGTTGGACATTTACCTCATATAAAACCAGCGAAATTCCACCGTTATAGTTAGTTCAGCTAACTATAACTCGCGCACCCACAATGCACTGCTCATGACGTCACATATTACATCATTCATGACATGGTCAGTGACATCACTCATGACATCACTGATGACATCTCAAATGACATCACTGATGACATCATCCACGTGAAAAACTGATGCATCTCCTCACACTCTAATATAACCTTTAATACACCCACTGTAAAATACAGACAACCATTTTCAAAATCGTTAACACACCAATACCAGTTACTACATACGCACTCACTGATTGCTAGGTCTACACACACATCTACTCATTCATCCATACAATCACTCATACATGCAGTCACTCATAAATACAACACTATCATATGCACTCATACACCTATACAGACAATCACACACCGCCACTCATCCATGCAGTTACTCACACACCTACTTAGTCATGCAAAGAATCTATCACAGTCCCATTTACTCACCTATACAATTATACACACACCACCTCACTTATTCATACAGCTACTAACGCATACTTACTCTATTATATAATCAGTGATACAAGTACAGACTCATCTATACAGCCAGTCTCAAATTCACCAACTATCATGTAGAGTCCTTTATATACTTCAACTCTCACATACACTGCCTTTTACATATGTAGTTACTTGGACATGTACCACTGAGACATCCATTCACTCACCAACACACTGATACACACACTCACGCACCCATACACGTGTTTCCACATGCACTGTTGAACCCATACATCCAGTGAATCAACCACTCACACATCTATGCACAGAGTCACACACCTCAGACCCACCCACACACACACTCAATCTCCCCCCCAAAATACTCAAACAACCAATCAATAACCTATATAGACACTCATAAAGCTACTGACCAACCCATGCAGCAGCTTGCACAACAACAGACAGACTGATACAGACATTCACACAGTTTAGTCACTAACCCATGCATTCAGTAAGACACATTTAATCACTCACTTATACAGCCAGTCACCCTCCTACTAAATCCTCTATCCAGACCCTTATACACCCACTCATTCTTCAATACACCTAGGAATATATATAAAACATATTTAAAAATTACAGAAACACAGTCACAGGATGATGTAATCAGTGATGTCATCAGTGATGTCATTTGAGATGTCATGAGTGATGTCATGAGTGATGTCACTGACCATGTCATGAATGATGTAATATGTGACGTCATGAGCAGTGCATTGCGGGTGCGCGAGTTATAGTTAGCTGAACTAACTATAACGGTGGAATTTCTCTGGTTTTATATGAGTGAAATGTCCAACTAACTATAACGTCCCTAAAATCTATGTTTTTTTCAGTGAATTTCTAAAGTTTTTAAATGCTAATTTCTAACTATAACGTCTGTAAAACCTATGGTTTTTTCTGTGAATTTCAAAGGTTTTATAAATGCTAATTTGTAACTACAATGTCCCTGAAACCTATATTGTTTTTAAGTAAATTTTAAAAAGAAGTGCATACTTTTTGTAGTGAAAAACTAACTGTAACAGTAGTCTGTTATAAGTTATAATTTAACAATATTTAAAACTTAATTAGCACTAATTAACATTTAAGTGTGGAAAATGTGTGACGCAGCAGCTATGATACCTGACTTCGAACAACAGCGTTCACAGTTCGATTCCTGGCTCCAGCGGCACGTTAACCCACCACTATGTCACTGTGGGCAACACCTTGCTTAATCTTCCCGACGCCCCCGAGCGCCGGCACACCTTTCTGGGGGAAGCTGTACGCTTTACAAATGCTGGCATTTTTTAAATTTAAAACCATAGTGATGAGAAATATTAGCACGTATTTTTTTTTTCTATTCTGAACGATATTTTTTTTTGTCTTCTATTTAGAATTACGGCAATTAATAGATGTTTGTAGTCATGAGAATGGAAATGACACGGTTTGCCGGGTAACAGTTTTTAAGCTCTCCAACGTATGTACATATTAAGGACCTTATACGTGTTAGGATCGAATTCGAAACCTTTACCGCTTCACATTTTGTAACTTTTCCCAACACGTGCACAAGTTAAATAGTTAAAACGTGAGCACGTGTCAACTGTAAAACGTGACATCTAAATGGGCGGAGCCGCATCTTCCTTCCATAGACTACTCAATAACCAAAAAGTATATAAACCACACCAGTTCTTTGATTAGTTTCGTTTATGCGAGTTATTTACGCGTGTCCATTCTGTGATGCAGGTTCCCTTTTCTAGCATCGGATTCTTGTTTTGCGGCAACAAAACATATTCCAGAGTTGTAAGTTGTTTGATTATGGCATAGTAGATATTTATAATACGTAGCTATTTGTCAATATTTAAACATTTGCATTTAGAAAAAAGTGTTATTGGTTGTTTTTGCCATTTATATGTAACGTCAGCAGCTTGTTTTCAGAAACAGACAGAATACAGCAAACATTGTTCCTTTTCTGGCTCCTTTGAGATCATATAATGGGACTTTGTATATTATAATATTGACACTGTACTTGACCTCAGAGGTGTTGGTGACCCGTCGGCGCGAAGACTAAAGATTTTAATGTAACATCAGCAGCTTCTAGTTTGTAGTCTATTTCCCCCTTGAGATCATATAGTGTGAGTATGTATATTATAATAACCACACATTATGATCTCAGAGGAGTTTGTGACCCGTCGGCGCGAAGACTAAAGATTTATATCTAACGTCAGCAGCTTCTGGTTCTTACTCTGTTTCCTCCTTGGGATCATATACTGTGAATATGTATATTAAAATATTAACAGTCATTGTGATCTCAGAGGAGTTTATGACCCGTCGGCGCGAAGACTAAAGATTTATATGTAACGTCAGCAGCTTCTGCTTCTTACTCTGTTTCCCCCTTGGGATCATATAGTGTGAGTATGTATATTGTAATATTCACAGTCATTATGATCTCAGAGGAGTTTATGACCCGTCAGCGCGAAGTTGAAAGATTTCGAAGTCCCGGATAAAAGAAGCTCTGAACATATTCACTGCTGGAAAGTATTTCGTTATTGATCTTGTTTTGTGTTCATGACTTTATTTTCCTTTTCCTTTTTGTGTGCAATCAGTGACACTCTCTATATTGTATTAGAGTGTCATATTTTCACACAACAGGAATTGGAGATTTGTCGCCGCCAGGAGTAAACCATCTGAAATACAGCTTACTGACCTTTATAACTTACTTGATCAGATATTTTTACAGTGAGAATATTTTTCGAAATTGCAATTTAAAAAAAAGATTGTTTGCATAGACACTTTCTTACTGAATGCCTTTGATAAACCCTACATTTTTTAATGATTTTTTGGTATTTCTCTTTTTCTCTGTTGTGGTTCCTATTCTCGTTCTCCCTATAGAATATATACTACCAGTAGTGTATATTATTATACTACTATCCTATATATTCTCAAAGGAGTACGTGATTTGTTAGCGGAGCAGTGAGCAACCTCTAAGAACTACGACCGAACTTTCCCGAATTCTACAGAATAGAAATTATAAAAAATGATAAAGCGTACATTTCTATGTAATATAAAGTGATTTGTTTTTAACTGTTTTTTACTTGTTATTGTTCTTGTGACCTGAGATGATGTAGTGCGGCAGTGTTTCTTGTAGCACTTCTTTTCTACTTTATCTAAAAGCAACTCATGCCCTCTTATATTATCAAGAATATGGGGCAACACTTTTACAAACTATAGCAGAAAAAAAGGGAGAGTGTGCCCACGCTTAAGGGATATTTTATGAATTGCGTTTTTATTTGTCACCCCTTTGATATATACAGCTTCAGTTTCCGAAGAAAGTATATTTGTAATTGCTTAATAAAAACTATTTCAAACCTAGACTGAAATTTTTGCTGCGCAACCACAGCTCCCCATCAGAAAAGTAAACACCACATTATAACTAAACAGTGCTCCTGGGAAGTATCCCACCCGCAAACTTAATAAAAAGAAGACCGCAACACACTTTGTTATTTTCCCGCCGTGATTTGTACACCCCACGGCAATTATATAAATGGCCCTTAAAATATATTAAAAACAATTTTTACCTTCACAATCCCTGTTCACCACCTTGTGACCACTTTACAGAGTTAATAGTGTTCCTACCCTCCCCGCTACTACTTTCTTTTCCCGTACTCCATTGAAGTGCGTCACAAAACGCTTCACAACAGTGAAACGTTCCCAGCTAATAATGACCAAAGTTGTACTCGGAACACTTAAGCCAATAAAATGTCCATGGTGTTCCGCAGAGGGGGAGGGAATCGCTGCCAACACTTCTACTTTTAATGCTTCACAGCCAATGAACATTAAGCTTGGGAAGGTCCTGCTTGGAACACATTACCCAATCAGATGTCCCTGATGCTCCGCGGAGGGGGAGGGAATGGCTGGCAACACTTCTACTTTCAATGGTTTACAGCCAATGAACATTAAGCTTGGGAATGTCCTGCTTGGAACACGTCAACCAATCAGATGTCCCTGCTACTCCGCGGACGGGGAGGAAATGGCTGGCAACACTGCTACTTTCAATGGTTCGCAGCCAATAAACATTAACTTCTGGAAGGTCCTGCTTGGACAATGTGAACCAATCAGATGTCCTTGCTACTCCGCGCAGGGGGAGGGGATGGCTGGCAACACTTTTACTTTGAATGGTTCGCAGACAATGAACATTGAGCTCGTTGTTGGAACACCTCAGCCAATTAAACGTTAATTTTGTTCACTGTCCGTGATAAAAGTGAACACCGCATTATAAGTAAACATTACTGCACATTATATTAAAGGAAGGTAAAGGAAGGCTGCAATACAGCGCATTGTTATTTTCCCGATATGATTTCCACAGCCTACTGAACATTGCCGCAATACTGCGCATTGATTTCCCGACGGGATTTCCAGAGCCTACGCAACCTTGCCGCAATTCCACGCACCGTTGTTCTGCGGACGTGATTTCCACGGCCTACGCAACATTCAAACTCCCTGCCTCTGCACTGTACAGACTGCTTAAACTAAGACCACAGTGTTCCTACTATACCCTCTTATATAATTATACTCTTATTTTTCCCCCTACGCCTTTCAACTCAATCACAAAATGGCTGCCAACACTTCCTAGTTTCAACAGTTCGCAGCCAATGAGCCGCACGCTCGTGCTCGCAACGCCTGGGCCAATCAGATGTCAGAATTCTCAAATATCGATATCTGTAAATTTTGATATTTCTCTAAAACTACTGAACGGACTTACCCCATCTAAACAAAAGCGTGCTTTCTGGACCAAGACCTTTCTCCCTGCCAAATTTGACGTAATTCCGTTCAGCAGTTTGACCTGTAGCCTTGTCTAAAGTTTCCTATGGAAATTGCATGGAGTAAACACGTTTTGGGATCCCCCTTTTTTCTCAGCCCCCCCTTGATGAATCACCCCCAAACTTTCAACATAGGAGCTGATCTGAAAAGAGAAGTTTTTTGGAAAATTTCGTAAACATTTGTCAAACGACGCCAAAGTTATAAGCAAATCAAAAAACGCTTTTCCTATAGAAACGTGGTCCTAACTATAAACTGGCGACCGCAAATCCATTGCTGCCCCACGCAATCGGCCTGCTCGATAGCAGACCGCATGGCCCCTGCGGTGTCCTATGCGCCTTCAATTGCCAAAGCCTCTGAAGAGAAGTGGGGACACTTGGAAACGCGTAAGGCATCCATGGCACATTGAACGGCTTAAAGTTATCGTTGTATGAGTGGATTGTATACCATAAAGGCTCTTTAGGAGCATTTGCTGCTCGAGTGCTCCTTGTACGTTGGGTACTTGGATCTTGGATAAATACGCGGCATACCCTGCCGCGAAGGAGCACCACCCCAGGATGCGGGGGCCATGCGGTCTGCTATCGAGCAGGCCGATTGCGTGGGGCAGCAATGGATTTAGCATACCCACCGTTACACCGAGACCCATCTGGGGGCATTCAATGTTACAGCAGCAACATCAGGTAGCCGCCCCTCCCTTTGTCTCCAGAGTTTATGCCACCAAGCAGGGGGTGCCGCAGGGCTCAGCTTTGAGCCCTACCCTCTTTAACCTGTATGTTCAACCACTGGCGACGGTGGCTAAGAACAGAGGGCTCACGGTAGTATCGTATGCAGATGATACTCAGTTGGTAGTCACACTCTCCGACGACATCACTCGGGACGCTTGTAAGTTCCGGAGCGATCTTGAGGCCGTCGCGGAGTGGATGACTGCCAACTGTCTCCAGCTCAATGCCAGCAAGTCTGAGGTACTGCTGGTGGGGAGAGACTCGGAGCTGTGGAGTGAGCACTGGTGGCCTGCCACGCTGGGGCCGGCACCTGCCCCTAAACAGGTGGTAAAAAACCTGGGGGTTTGGATTGATACCACCCTTAGCTTTCGAACCCAAACCAAGAAGGTGGCAGGGACTTGTTTTGGGCTATTGCGGGGGCTCAAACCACTGTTGGGTTTCTTCGATCCCCTAATCAGGCAGGTTATCGTCCAAGCTTTGATCCTGTCAAAACTGGACTATGCCAGTTCCCTTTATTTGGGGGCCAACCAGTCCGAAATTGTCAGACTACAAAGGGTCCAGAATGCGGCGGCTCGAGCTCTCCTTGGCCTGCCTAGGAGGTGTACTACTTCTAATGCTATTCGTCGCCTCCATTGGCTGCCTGTGGCCAAACGGTTAGAGTTCAAGGCCCTCTGCATTACTTTCAAAATTCAGAATTTTTCATCTCCATGTATTCTGGCCAATCTGCATACTTTTTACATCCCCTCCCGCCAACTTCGATCTATGGGACAGAATCTTGTGGCTGTCCCTAGGGTGAGGAGGGTCCGTGCTGGAGGGCGCTCCTTCCGTGTGCTGGCCTCGAAACTCTGGAATGCGCTCCCCACTTCCATCCGCAGTATAAAGACCTATCTGCCTTTCCGTAAACCTGTTAAAACATTCCTCTTCCCTCCGTTGTAAGCTGTCTTTTTGCTACAAGCTGTGCAGTTTTCTGCCTTCAGCGCCGGGACGCCCCTTTGCTGGGGCAGCCGTGCGCTTTACAAGCCGTTATAACATAACATAACATAACATAACATAGCGCGCTCCATCTGGAGATACAGGACACCACAAGGCCTATAATGCTCTGCTAGTCGTGGCTGAGCGTCCCATTCAGGGCATGCATTGGAGCATTTAAATAATGAGGGCGGTGTCCTATGCGCCTTCAATTGCCAAAGCCTCTGAAGAGAAGTGGGGACACTTCGAAACGCGTCAGGCATCCATGGCACATTGAACTGCTTAAAGTTATCATTGTACAAGTGGATTGTATACCATAAAGGCTCTTTAGGAGCATTTGCTGCTCGAGTGCTCCTTGTACGTTGGGTACTTGGAGCTTGGATATATATATATTTATATATATATATATATATATATAGATAGATATATATATATAGATATCTATTATCTACTGGCGGTCGCCAGTAGATAGTTATAGTTAGGACCTATTATCCATAGGAAATTCATAACATTCTATTCCCAATAACTTTGGCGTCGTTTGACTAATCATCACGAAATTTTCAAAACTAGTGGGGCGGTCCGGTCCGCTCCTGTCTTGAAAGTTTCGGGGTGATTCATCAAGCGGGGGCCGAGAAAAAAGGGGGGTCCCAAAACGTGTTTTCTCCATGTTAATTCCCACAGGAAATTTTAGCCAGGGCTACAGCCCGAACTGCTGAACGGAATTACACAAAATTTTCCAAAAAGGTAGCGCTTGGTTCAGAAAGCGACCTTTTTTTTTAAATGGTGTAAATCCGTTCAGTAGTTGCGGAGAAATTCAAAAAATAAGAGTGAAAAAATCAATTTCCCATAGGAAACTTTATGCAAGGCTACAGCAAAAACTGCTGAACGGAATTACACCAAATTTGGCAAAAAGGTAGTGCTTGGTTCAGAAAGCACCCTTTTACAAATGGTGTAAATCCGTTCAGTAGTTGCTGAGAAAATCCAAAATAAAAGTTTCAATATCTATGGCCGCGGTGGATCCGCGCACCCTCCCGACCACGAGCTGCATGCTAATTGGCTGTCAACACTCCAAACCAGGAAGTGTTGGCAGCCATCTTGTCCTCCGAGGGACAAGAAAAGACAAAAACAAGGGTGTAAAAAAAAAATTTTAAATCGGCAAAAAACGCGCTTGGTGCGCGGATCCTGCCGATAAAAAAAAAAAAACGAAGCGAGGGCTCCCGCGCTTTGTGGTTAATTGGCCCCCGGGTGGGCCAAGTCCCGGGGGCATCATTAATAATTATATGGGGGGGCCTCCAAGGCCCCCCCAAGCCCCGGGGACCGACACCCCCCGGGGCTTTAAACAAAATGTTGCGGGAGGGCTCTTAGCCCTCTCGCAGCCCCGGGGACCGCCACCCCCTGGGGCTTCTTTTTTTTAAAATAAATTACCTGTGTGGGGGGGCTCGAGCCCCCCCACACGCCCCGGGGACCGCCACCTCCCCGGGGCACTAAATAATAAAATGTGGGGGTCCGTTTCGGACCCCCGAGCCCCGGGGACCACCACCTCCCCGGGGCTGTGCAAAGGTTGGGAGGGGGGCCGCGTGGCCCCCCTCCTGGAGCCCTCCATGGCCCTGGGGACCGCCACCCCCCAGGGCCAGCTCCTGCAGTGTCCCGGGGTGCCCACCCCCGGGACACTGCTGTTTGCAATGACAGGGCAATGCAGCCCCCCTCCATAAAAATAATTTTTTAAAAAGGTGGCAATGACCCGGGGGATGGGGTCCCCGGGCCGAAATTGGCCACGGGAGGGGGGCCCACGCGGTCCCCTTCTCGTTCCCATTTTAAAAAATAAAATAAAAGGGTGTCAGGCCCTGGGGGATGGGGTCCCCAGGGCCCAAAATAATTAAAAAGAAGGGGGGCCACACAGCCCCCTTTAAAAAAAAAAAATGTAAAAAAAAATCGGCATCGGCCCGGAGGCCACGCCCCCTCCTTGTCAGCACTCTGCAAACACGCCCCCTGGCGCGTTTGCATAGGGGGAACGAATTCCCCTTGAATACTGGGGGTCCCTGGGGGCCAACTAGCCCACCAGGAACCTCCAGTATGCACCAGGGGGCTGCGTTGCAGAGAGGTGTTCTGAGGCCACGCCCCTTTTTACACCTCTCTGCAACGCAGCTCTGTGGCGCTTAATGGAGGTAGCTGGTGGGCTAGTTGCACCCCAGGGACCCTCAGGATTCAAGGGGAGTTAATCCCCCCGACTTAAAACGCGCCACGGGCGCGTTTGCACAGTGGTGAAGGGAGGGGCGGGGCCTGAGGTGACGTGTGCAAACAGGCCCCGTGGCGCGTTTTAAGATAGGGAATTAAATCCCCTTCAATACTGAGGGTCCCTGGGCCAACTAGCCCACCAGGTACCTCCAGTAAGCGCCATGGAGCTGCGTTGCAGAGTGTTGTAAAAAGGGGCGTGGCCTCTGTACACCTCTCTGCAACGCAGCTCTCTGGCGCATAGTGGAGGTATCTGGTGGGCTAGTTGGCCCCTAGGGAGCCTCGGGATTGAGGAGGAATTAATTCTCCAACTTAAAACGCGCCACAGGGCGTGTTTGCAGACATGTCACCTCAGGCACCACCCCCTTCCTTCACCATTGTGCAAATATTCCTCTCAAATCAGCCGAAATATGAATTCCGTTTAGTCACCTGTTATCAGGAGAGACCACAGTGCTGCATCTTTGAGCCCAGTACTAATCCTGAAAAGTAATTTTAACCGTACTTACCAGTAACTTGAATTTCCTTCCATAGGATATCATTGCCTGCTTTTTGCTGAAAAAGTTTCTAAGTGTCGATTTTTGAAACATATAAATATTCCTCTAAAATCAGCAGAACTACGAATTCCGATTTACTCACCTGTTATCAGGAGAGACCACAGTGCTGCATCTTTGAGCCCAGTACTAATCCTGAAAAGTAATTTTAACCGTACTTACCAGTAACTTGAATTTCCTTCCATAGGCTAACATTGACTGGTTTCACTTGGAAATTCTTCTAAGTGTTGCGTTTTGGAACTTTATAATATTCCTCTAAAATCAGCTGAACTACGAATTCCAATTTACTCACCTGTTATCAGGAGAGACCTCAGTGCTGCATCTTTCAGCCCAGTACAGATCCTGAAAAGTAATTCTAAACTTACCAGTAACTTGAATTTCCTTCCATAGGCTAACATTGACTGGTTTCACTTGGAAATTCTTCTAAGTGTGGAGTTTTGGAACTTTATAATATTCCTCTAAAATCAGCCGAACTACGAATTCCGATTTACTCACCTGTTATCAGGAGAGAACCCAGTGCTGCATCTTTTAGCCCAGCACTGACCCTGAAAAGTAATTCTAACCATACTTACCAGTAACTTGTATTTCCTTCCATAGGAATCCATTGTCTGGTTTTCAGCAGAAAAGTTTCAAAGTGTCGATTTTCACAAACTACAAATATTCCTTAAAAATCGCCTGTATGACTTAAACGCATTCTTTCAACTGTTTACAGGAGATGCACCAGTGCTGGATCCAGGATCCACCACTGAGTAAGAAAAAGTAACGATAACACTACTTACCTGCTAAGTGAATTTCCTCCCATAGGATAACATTGGTGATTCTATGTGAAAAAGTTTCTAAGTGTCAACTTTTAAAATACAATAATATTCCTTACAAATCACTACTGTAACCAAAACGCTTTTACTCAACTGTTTACAGGAGATGTCCCAGGACTGAATCTAGGATCCAGTCCTGTGGTTAGAAAAGTAATCCATAAAGTAACTAATTGCATTTAACTAGAAATTCACATTGAGCTCAATGTTGCATTGTGTTTGAAATTGTGTTGCCCATTGCAACAACTGTAACTACTGTACTTAAAAGTCTATTGCCTATTTGCAAAGTATTTAAACTAAAGTAATTCATTCTGAGAAAGTATATTTTGTAATGTAATGTATAATGTAATTACAATGTAATTTAAAAAATAAAATATCTAAAAATAAATAGTTTTAAAAAAATGTAGTAAATCAGTATCAAAAAAATAAATATAACAATTAATACATTTAAAAATTGTCATTTACAAAACCTTTGAAATTCACTGAAAAAAACATAGGTTTTAGGGGCGTTATAGTTAGAAATTAGCATTTAAAAAACTTTTGAAATTCACTGAAAAAACCATAGGTTTCAGGCACGTTATAGTTAGAAATTAGCATTTAAAAAACCATTGAAATTCACTGAAAAAACCATAGGTTTCAGACACGTTATAGTTAGAAATTAACATTTAAAAAACCTTTGAAATTCACTGAAAAAACCATAGGTTTTAGGGACAGTTATAGTTAGTTGGACATTTCACTCGTACAAAACCTGTGAAATTCCCCGTTATAGTTAGTTCAGCTAACTATAACTCGCGCCCCGCAATGCACTGCTGATGACGTCACATATTACATCACTCATGACATGGTCAGTGACATCACTGATGACATCACTGATGACATCTCAAATGACATCACTGATGACATCACTGATGACATCATCCACGTGATAATCTGATGCACCTCCTCACACCCTAATATAACCTTTGATACACCCACTCTAAATTACAGACTGCCATTCGCAAAACCATAGACACTCCAACACCAATAACTACATACCCACTCACTGATTCTTAGGTCTACACACACATCCACTCACTCACCCGTACAGTCACTCATACTTACGGTCACTCAGTACAGGACTATCATATGCACTCATACTCCTATATAGACACTCAAACACCGCCACTCATCCATAGAGGTACTCACACACCTAGTCAGTCATGCAAATAATTAAACACACTGCCATTTACTCACCTATACAGTTATACACACACCAGCTCACTTACTCATACAAATACTAGCACATTCTTATGCTCTTATACAATCACTGATACAAGCACACACTCATCCATACAGTCACTCTCACAATCACACACTCTCGCTTATAGCTATTTATATACTCCAACACACATATATACTGCCTTTCACATATGTAGTTACTCACACATGTACCACTGGGACATACATTCACTCACTAACACACTGTTACACACACTTACCCACCCATACAGTCTATCACAGATGCACTCTTGAAACCATCCACCCAGTGAATCGCCCACTCACACATCTATGCACAGAGTCGCACACACCCCACCCACACAAACACTCAGGCACCCATACAGATACTCAGACAACCAATCAATAACTCATATAGACACTCATGAAGCTATTCACAAACCCATGCAGCCACTTACACAGCAACAGACAGACGGATTCAGACATTCACCCAGTTTAGTCACTAACCCATGCATTCAGTAAGATACGTTTAATCACTCACTTATAGAGTTAGTCACGCACCTACTAAATCATCCATACAGACACTTATACACCCACTCATTCTTCAATACGCCTTTCCCTATATATATTAAAAATATTTAAACTTTACAGAAACACACAGTCACTGCATGATGTCATCAGTGATGTCACTGACCATGTCATGAGTGATGTAATATGTGACGTCATCAGCAGTGCATTGCGGGGCGCGAGTTATAGTTAGCTGAACTAACTATAACGGGGGAATTTCACGGGTTTTGTACGAGTGAAATGTCCAACTAACTATAACTGTCCCTAAAACCTATGGTTTTTTCAGTGAATATATATATATATATATATATATATATATATATATATATATATATATATATATATATATAATAACAAAAGCTCTCTCTTTAGTGGGAAAAAGAGAACGTTATGGAAAAGACAAGGTAAATTCCTTGTTATCTGTAGTTTGAGAAAGAACTGCACCTAAACCCTTCCCACTAGCATTCGTGGTAATTATGGATCGTGTAGAAGAATCAAACCCTTGTAGAGGAAAAGTCTCAAAATGTCTTTTGTTAATAGTTTGGAAATCTTGTTGCAAGGAATCATTCCAGATAAACTCTGGACAATTTTTTAGCAGCTGTCGCAACCCTTAAGTTTTTTCTGGTAAAGTTTTTGACAAATTTTGAGTAGATCCTGGTTAGTCCCCAGAAGGATCTTACATCTTCTATGCATGTAGGTGAAGTGGCATCCATGATAGAATCAGTGATGTCCTTTCTGGGTGTTATGCCCAGCTCACTCACTTTATGACCCAGATAAGTGACAGATTTCACTGCAAATTTGCATTTGCGAAATTCCACAGTGAGGCCATTTTCACTCAGTATGCTCAATACTTCCTTTAATAGATGATCATATTCTGCTTTGTCTCTCCCCAAAAACCAAAATGTCACCCTGGAAGAAAATTTCTCATTTTAGGGGTCGAAACAATTTCAACATCAATCTTTGAAAAACAGCTGACGCCTAGGCGAGTCTAAATGGCATCCTAATAAATCTAGAACACCTAAAAGGAGTAATGATAGTGGTATAGTTTCTAAAATCAGGAGGGAGAGGCACTTGATGATAGGCAGACATAAGATCAATGGTAGAAAACCATTAGACATCCATTGTCTTACCAACAACTCATTGATCTTAGGTAGTGGAAACTTAACAATATTCCTGTTAAGATCCTTGATATCAATGCAAAGTCTAATCTGGCCACTAGCTTTGCATGCCACGACCAAAGGTGCCAACCACTCAGTCAGTCAACAGGTTCAATGATCTTCTTGTTTACCAGTATGTCAATTTCCCTGCTAACGTCTTCCATAAAACTGAAAGGAATGTTCCTGGCCTTGCAACCCACTGGAACAGCATTGTCTTTTAACCCAATCTGATGTGTAAAACCTCTAAACATACAAATTTTACCAGAGAGCATTGTTAAAAGTCTTCTGCATTTCTTTTCCTACATCATCACTGTCATCATGTAAGGATAATACCTGTTCCTTGCTTCTTAGCTCTAACGTGATACTGAACGATCTCTGGTCAATCAATCCTAGAACCAGACGGTCCTTTCTCTGTAATATACAATTTAGCTTTAGCTTTTCTCTCCTTGTATTCCAAAGGCAAAAATCTATAACCAATCATGGGTATGCCTTCGCCAGTAGAACTTTCAGGAAGTACATCAGCGGGAATTCATTCCTTACCTAGTCCACATGCAAATTTCTCTTTCTAAACCGATTTATCAACAATGGTGAATAAGATCCAAAATCTGCTAAATTTGGTCTTTTTACACTTTTAATCATCATCTGACAGACAGGTCTGTTACTAGTGTTTATGTTTAAAACAGTCCCATCGATACTCAGTTCATCAGTATTTGAAAGTTCTTCTCAATCTGAAATTCCAGGCCTGATGCATCCACTATGCAATTCACAATTATTTCATTCATGTGGCACCCCTTAGCATAATCACCAATGGCCCTACAATAAAAAACATTTGACTTTGAAAGCAGGGCATGTTTTGTCCCGGGCAACATTGTCTTTACTTCCTCATCTGCAACAATGGACACCTTTGACGTTCCCTGTAAAATCTTGAGATTTAGAGACGTTCATACAAGTTTTGCTCATTGAATGTTTTTTAAAGAATAACTATGAGAAAGTTTTGTCACCATACATTGTTGATTACATTGTGAAGATGTATTTTTGACAGCTGCCTCTGCACTTCTTTTGGATAATTCAGCCTCTTTGGCAATAGCAATAATTTCTCCATTAACCCATAGTTTTTTCAGGAAGGTGGAATCATTAGAATGCATGATGATCTGATCTCTTATCAAGTCATCATGTAACATACCAAACTTACATGAGATAGCTAGTGGTTTTTTAACACAGATACACAATCCTCTATTGGCTCATTAGTGCCCTGCTTGCGGAGGAAGAAATTAAATCTGTCAATATCTATGCACACTGTGGACTGAAAGTACGAATCCAAATCATCAAGAGCAATTGTAAAGTCATCAGACTCTTTAAGGGTCTAAGTTTCTTTTCTCTCCGATCATTAATACACAAATCTTCACGACCTAAATTATGAAGTAAAAAATGTTTTCCTACTAGGAAAAAAATCCTCTGAAGCATCATCCTCGATGGTTGAAATACAGTTCAAAATTACTCCTTTCATTCTTGCCACTTCACAAGTGGTTCTCCTGAAATAAGACGAAATATGGGGGAGTCAAGGTGAAGGTTTGAGCTGCAGCAGACGATTAAATAGAAAAATTCATGAGAGTTGTGCGACTCTCAAGAAGGTGGGTAACTTCCTTAAAACAGTACACATGCAACAGATTACACAATAAATTTCAACTCTTTCAATTCGGATTGGTAGGCCTTTTTAAAAATTGTACAAAACTAATTCTACTCATAGAAAACAGTAAATATTTAGTGCTGCAGTCTTACCATAACACAAAATGTAAATAAGGTAATAAATACTTTCAGCGCTAGACGCAGTTTATCTTCTGTGCCTGAATCAAGAGTTCAGCTGAGGGTTAATCAAGAACGACCCAAAATGGCCCCCATGCAGGGTCACATAACATGACCTCTCCAAGCAGGCCCAATCGCGCCAACATGCAATGAACTCTTTGCACATCTGCAAATGTAGGTGCATGCACAACAGCAGCGCTGCAAGCTGCCCCAATGGTTTCAAACTTGAAAACCGTACAGATCCGGAATAGCTCGACAGAACCAGACAAAATCTGGTCCCACCACATACACGTCTGCACTGCAACACAACCACCAGGAGAACGGAGAAGACAAATCCGTCAAGGTAGCAGCATGATTTCTGAGGAAGATAAGAAGATGACAGCCGGTGTCCAGTGAAGAAATTTACATAGGTAGGTCCAGTTGTCACCAAATTTGTGTAGAGACTGGAGCCAGTTGTGATGTGTAACAGCTTTATTCCAAGTTAACTCATAGTGCCTCACAGCTCACAATTCCCGTAAAGAATGCCCTCACTGTCCTTCCATCATGAAGTTAATCCAACAGGCCAACTCAAGCAGAGAATAATGCGTCTCATGCAATGAAACAACACCATAGCATATGCTGCAAGTTAATGCTAATTCTGCAGCATTGCCCTCAGTAGCAGCTGCTACCAGTCAGTAGTGGTGGGGAGGGGGTTAAAAAAAAAGAAAAGGGGCAAAGAAAAAAAAACGGAAAAAAAACGTATCTACCTGGCAGCCACTTTCTTCCGTCCTCGTCCTCTTCAGGTTGACGAACCAGGAAGCACCCAGGCTTCCGACTCCCCTGACCAATCACAACGTGGCTGTGCGTTGTGATTGGTCTGAGCACTGTGTTTCGGCGCTCAGCCAGGGAACGGGAGCCTGGGCATGTTCTCCAGCGGGCTGTTCAACACAGCTCAGTGGAGAACATGCCAAGTGCGCATGACGGTTTGGCCGGCGTGAGATGGCTGGCCAAGCAGTCATGGGCACTTAGGAGAGTGCCACCACTCCTCCCTCTGCTCTGCAGGAAGCTCAGCCTCACCGCACCTTAACAATGGCAATAATGAAAAATAAAATGATAATAACATTGTTATTATCATTTTATTTTTCTTGTGGGGCGATGCTTCTTCGCCTTAGTGGAGGAGCCACCACTGATTGCCCTAGAACCATCCGGATCATGACAGCTAGTTACAATTTCAGCCTGCCATATTTGTCTGCCAAGTTTCCAGAGACTTCTACTCCTGAAAAGAATACAGCAGTCGATGAGTCTTTGTACCAAAGGAGATTGCTGGTCAGGCAGTACCAAGCAAAAAGGTGGTTTATGCCACCAAGAGGTACATGTTGTGTGAGAGCTCTATTGGTTATGTATACAGCCTGAGAGTATAGTCTGGGAAGCACTCCACTATAAATCTTGCTGGCTGCCCTTACACAATAGCAATTAGTGAGTAGGTTGTATGTGAGCTTGTACAAGCACTCATTCATAAAGTTTATATCATTTATTTAGACAACTTCTTTACAGGAGTTCAGCTGTTCAGTGAGCTGTACAAAACTGGTGCTGTGGCTTGCAGTACATAAGGGAATCAAAGCACTGCAAATGATTCCGTCAGACCTTGTTTGTATGAGAAAGCCCAGAGCACTGTGTTGTGTTCCAATGATCTGCTCACAGACAAATTCATAGGTGGGAAGTATATGTGCTGATGACAATCCATGATAAGAGCACCCAAGCACTTCCGTGGTCACAGTATGAGCTCAGTTTGCAGAACTTCACAAGCCCAACTCTATACTTGATTAATTCAAGTAAATGGGTGGAGTGGATAAAAATGAGTAGGTTCTTCAAACATATAATTCAAGTCGTAAAACTCCCATACGGTAGAAGAAGTTGGCTACCCACATGATCCAGTTAGCAACATAGGTGTATGTTGTTTACTGTCAGACCACCACACGAAGACTGATTTCTTTCCTTGACTTTCTGTTGACCATAACTGTCTTCATGCAGTCGAGGCAGTAGCCTCTACTTCATCTGCTCTGTGGAGGATGTTGCAAGGCTGCAGGATCGGCACTATGCTGACCATGTTCCTACAACAGAGAAAAAGAGTCAATCATATTGTCGATGCAGAGTTTGCTCTAAGCAAGGAAAGAAGCAGCAGAGTCTGTATTATTGTCCCCAGTGCCCGACTCTGACGGGTCTATGTTTTCCATTTTGCTTCACTTAGTACTACACAAAAGTGAAGTTTGGGGAAAGTGACTGAAGTAGAGACAGACAGTATTTCCCATGAAATGGCTGTACATGCATATGTACCTCCCATGGGCCACTACCTGATTAGGCAAGTATCCATTCAAATTGTTCCATCTAGTTTGAAAATTCTTTGCATAACGTAATCTGTATTTGCAAAGTGCATGTCAGCCAAGCTTTTGGTTAGTTGGCGCTGAAATAACAGATGTTTGTTACCCAAGTAAATGGTACTCATTGTTGTCCATTAGTTCCCATTAAAGACGTCCCACAATCTAAGACTATTTTTCTTCCCAAACTAGATTTGTGAGTCATCAAGTCTTGACTGACTCCAGTAAGTAGGTACACATTGATCTAGCGTATGGCTTGCTTGTCACCTGCATCCACTGTCAGAAAGTGTTGAATGCTCCATACACAGGATTACAAGTTCATTATAGTCAATGCACTCCGCATAATTGCTCAATGGACATGTGCCATGCTTTGATGGAGTACCCTGCCCGCCAAATCCTAAGGTCCTTAGTCTTTCTCGAAGTGTACTTCGGGGAACTTAAGAGATTCTGCCCCAGCATGGTTACCCTGTAGACATGCTCACATTGTCTGACAAATGAGCCTCAAGGGCTCTCCCCAACTTACTGATGCACATTAGAAGGAGCAGATTTAGTGCTGTCAGTGTGCTTACGGAACATGAAAAATACTTTTTCCTCAGCCTCAGGTGACTGCTACAAGGAGGCAGTAGTAAAGGCGCACCTGGCAACCTCACAGTTTAACATGTAGTCGAAGCATAGCCTAGGTTTTTATTCAGAGGGATCTTGCATAGGTAGAATGTAGATGGACAAGGTAGAAGTGAAACTCTGGTTAAGGCACTAACCCCCAACAGTGGCTGGCAGCATGTGTGTATTGGCGACTGTTTCATTGTTAACTCTTGGCTGTCAGTATGTGAGACGAAATCTGCATGGTCCCTGGTTAGATTCCTTTCTGACACGGGCACTAGGGCCAGGCACATAGGTGGGGTAGCATTTTTATTGGGAGAAGTGTGGGAATGCTGGGTGGTAGGAAATCTCTGGTTCTCTGCAGAATTCTGAAGTTTTCATCATAGAAATGTGATGAAGATTTGTGATTTTAGACACACTTTGAGGTTTGCAGGGCACTGTGAATAAGAAAACATGGTGGGATCCATGCAAAGTACATTACTGTGGACTCCTCTGGGTGTCTAGTTTGCAAAAATGTCTGATAAGCTTCCCTTGGTAGCAACCGAGTCCAGGACCAATACCGCAGCTGCCCCTGACACATAAGGCCTCAACATGTAATTTTTTAACAGGAAAAGATAATGTTGCCACATCAACTTTTGGGGCCTAGGCCCAGCCACGCAAGTGGGGTACCGTTGTTATCCAGAGAAGTGGGGGAACTCAACCGAATCTCATTTGTTATTATGAATTTTTCTACACTATTAGTTTTCAAATGTAAGCCAATGTGCAAGAAAGATCACATTTACAAATTGCCATCCAAATCACAATAGTATAAGTAACCACTAATTCAAAGTTGTACACATAAACCCTAACTAGAATCGGTGTCTAAGGCATATTTAAAAAATGCCTGCGTTTCCTTCATACCCATTTTTCAGAGAGGATGTCGTGCACCAGCCAGAGCTGCCGACTCGGGAGTTAGGGATCCGGGTTCTAGTTTCAGCATCGGCTCAACATCCTGTGATTCTGGGCAAATCACTTAATCTCCCATGCCCATGGATACCCTCATGGGGGATAAGTTGTACTATATAAATATACAAATGTTATTTATTTATTCATTACATTTTAACTTATGTATGTATGCATGGGCGGTACACAATGAAATACCGCTGTAAGCGGCAGCTCAGTTATTGCCTCTGGGTATCACGTGTGTTTAGAGAAACAACAAACACTATATATTGTGTGACCAGAAGAATCTGATGGAAGTTACTATGTATTCTTTTGTAAACTGGCCATCAAGGCAAAAATTAGACCAAAAAGATAGCTATTGCTAACTTCATTATTTTTCCGTTCAACAACTAGTTTATTTGGGGGACCCATGAACTATCTACAAAGCTCACCCCTTGCTGAATTCAGAATGTTGTCTAGTTTACAAAAATGTATAGCTTATTTTGGGTTCACATCTGTTTTCACCACAAAATGCAGTTAGGTGGAAACAAACAAGGTACTTACCTTCAGTAACGCTCTTTTTGGTGGATACGGCATCTAACCAGAGATTCCTCATCTTTTGACCATTACCCAGGCATTAGACTGGATCCGGAAAATCTTCAGCAGTACCTGTGCATGCTGGTGTCGTGCAGCGATGTCATTCAACTCCGAAAGTGATGTGCGGAGCTGCATCAAAGCACCACCCAGTTACTTTCTAGGCTGTCCATGCCCCGACGCAGAACCCATTAGCAAATTGGTTAAGAGCAGTGTGTGGATCTGTAGACTTGGGACCTTTTGAGATGGAGAAAAAGAGCTTAGTTTAGAGAACTAGGAAGTGGAGGGTTAGTGATAAATCAGCAGTTATTCACCAGAAAGAACATTACAGAAGTTAAGTATCTGACGCATTCTTCTAACCGCAGAGTCCTCACCTTTTGAATAGACACTAAAGCAGTACCTTCTTTCAACGGTGGTCTGTGAACTGGCTTACACTAAAAAATCCTACAAGACCGAGCAGGCAAAGCCCCTTCTTGACAGACCTGGCTGTTCAGGCAGTAGTGCATTGTAAAGGTATGAAAGGATGCCCATCTAGCAGCCCAGCAGATATCCAGATTAGGCTGTGTATGTGCCAACCCAGTGGAAGCAGCCTTGGCTCTGGTGGAATGAGCACATAAGTCTTCTGGGGAGTGCTTCTTGGCCAGTGCATCGTAGATTTTGATACAGACACGATCCAACTAGAGAAGGTTTTCTTCTGCACTGCCGTGCCTTTTTTTGCTCCTGTGAATTTAGCAAAGAGCTGATCATTCAACCAATGAGGTTTGGTACAATCAACATGGACGTCGTTTAGGGGTTGCCTGGGGTTGTAGGTGCGACCCCTGGCTTGCTACTTGTGATGCAACCTCAGAGGTGGCAAAATTGGTGCCAAAAACACAGGGGCGCCTCCGCATGCCTTATTTTTAGTGTGTTTTTCTTTATACTAATACTGACTAATATTCCATTATTCATTAGTGTAATAAAAAACAGATCACACATCTGGAACTGGTAAGTAAAAAAAATGTTTAATGTATGTTGTGTGTGCTTGTGGGTGAGAGTGTATTATGTGAGATAAGAGTGTGAGCACGTCTGTATGTGTAAGCAATTGTATGTGAGTGAAAGTGAGCGAGTCAGTGACAGGTAGTGAGTGAGATTGAGGCACAAATTTATTATTCTTTGAATAGGGATGCCTGGCTGACAGGATGACATCCACAAAATTTGGAGGAAAGTTGAATGCAGTCCACTGCCATGCTGTTGAGACAGACGAGCCTCCCGAAGTGGCAGCCTCATCAGAGTACAGATGCTCATGCACAGGAGTTCCTGGTTCCACACTCTCCTGGCTTAATCTGGTGTCACTAGGATGACTTCCTATTTTCCTAATAGGCTCTGCGCATTGGAATAATATACCCTATAGGTTTGACATAGGACTGAGGTCAGTATGTCTCTATTGAGTATATTAAACTTAATTACTTTTGTGCCAGCTAACTCAGAGGCCACTAGAAACTCCTTGTAAACAAGAAGGGAGTAGTTTCTGGCAACCACATAAACATGACAACTTTGTTTCCCTTTAGAATCGGAACACTCTCAGAATCGTGGAAACAATAGATAACAGTTTCACTCAGCTAGTCGTGCATGCTTAGTTTCCTCAGAGTTACACAGAAAGAATAGACGGGCGTTTCAATAAAAGGTTTTATTGAACAGTCTTGTTTCTCGTGTAAGAGATATGAGCTGTTATGATCACAAGACAGTATGCAAGATATATAATGTACAGCGTAAGCAGTAGAAAGAAATAATACTGCGCTAGCATTATCTTTTAGCATATATTCACATACATAAATAACATGAGCTAAAAATGCGAGTACTCATACGATGCTTTTCTAAGCTAGTTCTACCCCAGTGTACCTAACCTAGTCTAGGTGTAGGGCAAGGTTAGAAGTAGGTGAAGTATTCTCTAGTATGGTATACGAAGAGTATGTTAAGTCTAATATGCCAAGAGTCCCTCTAGGTTCTAGTCAGCTCCATACCTTGAGAATGAGAGAGGTGGGAATCTCTAGCCGGATCTGGAACTCTAACACCCAGCGAAGGGAGTCAGAACACTGGAAAATGGATTCTCTGCGAGCAGGGATGACAGCGTCTTCTCAGTGCGTCAGGCCGGGATACGGGCTCCTCTGAAGTCGAGGTCTCCTCTAACTTGCTTGGACAAGGGAAGGTATATTTTTACCTGGTAGGTGCCTTGGAATGTTAGCATTGACGTGAAGTCGGACAGAGGAAGACGTCAGGAATGAACCCTTAAGGAATAGTGGTTCATGCATAATAGATGAGTTCTTGGAGAAATCAATAATCCTGTGCTGGGCTTAGGGTTTGGTTTCTAAGAACTCGTTGTGACGTTAGGGTGGACGGATGTCGGTGACCATGCCTGTATTTGGAGTGCATGGCTAATGCCTAAATAAGGACTGGGATTCTATGCCTATATAAGGGCAATGCGAATTGTGCCTATATAAGGACATGTTTCAGGAAAACCTATATACGGACACCTAAAGCGGAATACAACACCCACTCCACTTTCGAATGAACGATAATACTAAATGCTAAACATTAGACTTGAGTACCACATATTGCTAAAAACATTTCTAAAAGCATTTTAAAAGAAGTTTTTAAAAGAACTGTTGCTAAAACATGTAATGCAATATGTACTGTACATTTTAAAGCATTTTTTCATTCTAAGCATATATTGGAAATAAATGCAACATGAATGAATAAACAGAAATATATACATATGATGAAATGGTTGACAAGTTTTCAAAACTCAAAGCCATTGCATATCATGGTATTAAATGAAATTTTAGACAAATAAGGTGACATTGTGTCACTGGAAGTATTCAAAGAAGTCCGTTTTATATGAATAGTTCTACTGTAAGCAGATTGAGTTCGCCATGTATTTTCAAAAAATAAAGAAAGAAAAAGTTCAATTTTAGGAAGAGTTCCAAGTTTTGAAAATATGAAGGCCAAATTCATTGCTTCCCTGGTACACTGTGAGCCGAATCAAAGTCAGAGTATGGGTCTGGTGTAAACATGAAATCATCTATTTCTGTAGACAAAATATCGTCTACCGATGTTGGTGACATTTGGAACACCTCGTTCAGAAGGTTAATTGCACAGAGATGAGAAACATCGCCTTCAGCAGAAGATGCCGCAGTAATGTTCGCGTCCGTTGTTACCTGTGTGCCTGTTGATCCATCTCGTACCTCAGCAGCAGCAGGAAGCGTCTGTGAGATCTCAATGAATGCCGTAATCAGGATTGGTAGCCTCTGGGGACAACACAGAGCATGGGCCGTTACCGGGTCCAGCAGAGTATCGATCTCCATTGGCATGACTGATGGGAGTGTTAGACAGGTGTCTAGCACGCATTCTTCACCGCAAAGCAGGCAGCATAGAACAGGTAAAATGCAATCTTGCCAGATTGGTCTGAATGACAGGAACCATGTTGTATTAAGTTCCCGTAGACGAGGCATGCCCAAAAGCTGCACTATGCGCTCAGGGCACTTCCGTTCTAGGAGAGCTTTCTCCACATCGCTCGGAGTGATGTTGGTGGATAGGCTTGCCATAGCGTAATAGTAGAAATAGGAACAGGATTCCTGCAACAAGTGCTAGAATTAATGGCACACCACCAAACACCGAATGTGCGAAGTTTGGGATGATTCAGAGGACTGCCTGGAAGGGTGCTAACAGTCCTGAACAGATGGTCTTAAATACATGTACAATACCGCTCGTATCAGACATGTTAAAGATACGTCCCATCATTTCTGCGAAATGTATAGGGCAGTTCGTACGAATTAAAGCCTGTATCTCAGCCGAAGTCCTTGCAATTTGTAAATCATAGATTTCTTTGGCCGAGGTCAGAGGCACGGTCTGTTGCAAAAGCATGGCTTTCATTCTGCTTAAAGTATCAAAACATATAAAAGAAACATTCAATGAAGGCCATAGAGGCGACTCCCTGACTGTGTCTATTGGGGGGAACAATACTTGCATACAGCAAGTAACCCTGGAGTTGACCGTTACCAGATATGGGATGCCTGGCAACATGCCACAGCAACTCTGATCATTCAACAGGAGGTAACTCCCGTTAGAAAGTTGGCCAAACGTTGGATTAATCACAGTAGCCGGTGTACCCTGCTGGTGGCAGGACAAATTTGCCACAGAACCATTACAAGCCCCGTGTAAAGAAATGTCCTGACATATGAGTGAACTGATTAATGCCTTTTCACAGTTTGTACCGCTTAGAAACACTTCACGATCCCCACTCCAACATCTGTATTCGTAAGGTAAATCCCAGGATGTCTTAATGTATTCTTTACCCAACCTTTCATATTTGCCTGCTTGCATTTGTTTGAGGCAATACTGAAACTGAAAAGTAGTGACAGGCAGAGTGATTTTGCCATGGATAAGCCATTCTGTAGCTGGTTTTTCTGCTACTGTAAATGGTAATTTTTCCAGTTTTTCAATGCTCAGCACTGTATACTTTGCTCCCCTTTGTGCCAGTTCGATCTGTTTATCAGTTAGATTGTAGTCTGCAAACAGAGCCGAAGTGTTGATAAAACGCCAAGGCACATAGCCCGCACGCAAAGATTACAGCGTCCAGCCTAATAACATAATAGAACGTAACTGAGATTGGCCTTGTTGTAACATGGCTAAATCTTGTTCCAGTATGTCAATAGCAGAGGATGAATAGAGGATGAATAGATTCTGGATGACAAAGTTGTTAACCCATTGTCGACCACAGAGAGAGTTTTCTCTAAGTTAATACGATCAAGTTCACGTATTCGTTCTGCGGCCTCTGCCTGTGAAACCTTCAATACTTCATTATAAGCAGCATAAATGCCGGCATATATGAAACGTTTTTGACGCGGTTTTCTTGGTCCTAGCAAGAATTCCCTAAGGTCTGCGTCTTCTTTAAGTAAAGATAAGTGTTGTTTCACATCCTCAAGTGTAGATTTTTGTAGCCAGTCGAGGCACAATTTTCCTACACTGTATGTTGTTACTACCCCCGGATGTTGTCTTTGAACGTATTGTGGGTCTGGCCTAATGATAGTAAAGCCCTGCCTTCTATTCAGGAATCTTTCTTGACAGATGTTTGTGTCTGTAGGCCAGAGTAACCAGTTTTTCCAATCAGGATCTGTTCTGTTGGTTTGTAGTATTGTGTCAACTGTAACCGCTCCCTGTGTAGTGTTATTACTTGCAGGTGTTGGTACAGAAGGGGTTTTCATGTCTTTGATCTTAGCTAAACCAAGGCAAGACGTTTGTTGCATAGTGTCATTCAAAAACATTATTTGCTGAGGGATGATACATGCTCTAAACAAAGCTTCTATCCCCTGCACTTTCCAATCTTTAGAACCCCAGACAGATTTCGTGTCTATTGTGTCTTTCCACAAGTCAAATCCATGTCTAGACAGCTGGGTATAAAGGCTGCAGAGTAAATCTGTTTTGTATTAGTTAACATAATTTTCTGTCCTGTTTTGTTTACATTTTTATAGTAAAATGTTTCTGGATCAGATGTATTGTATTCTGAAAAATATGGAAACTTTTTGGCAAACGTTTTTGAACTACCCTTTGGTGGTGTAGGACAATGTTCCCATTGGTTAAACATAAACACATTTCTAGGGGTTGCAGATTTATGCAAGAAATGATGACCATAATGGTTGTAACAATAAAGCTGTTCATAGTCTGATGAACCCTCTAAGTATTCATTGTTAGAGAATGCAGCAGACCTTTCTAGATCAGACATCATATCATTTACTGTCTCAAAGTCCCAATCATCAGAATAGGTACTGGAGGTAATAAAATCACTTAGTGAAATGGAATGTTCAAAAGTTCCGTAGGGCCGAAGATATCGAAATCGATTTTGTCCCACACTATACCATACTGTATAGGAACGGCTGTGATGTTCACTGCTGACAAGTCTCTTGCTTCACGATGGGAAGATTTGTGTGGTTTCAAAAGTAAGTTCACATTTTTACTTTCAGTGTCCATATGGATGTATCTGCCATTTATAAGCACGCTGATAGTCATAACCAAAGCTAGCCAAAGCAGAAAGAAAAATATTCCAGAAATAATCCACAGTTCAATCCATGGTGAAACCAGATAAGTCTCTTTCAGGAAATGAAAAAGGTCTTGTACTTGTTGTTTGAAGGTTTTTGAATCTGGCGTCGTTTCAGGTTCACTCGGATCCTCAGAAAATGTATCAAAGTTAATGAAATAGCTAGAAGCAGTTCTGTCAATTGTTGGAATTGCATCAGGATTTGTAGAAATCGCTGGAATCAGTTGATCACTTGTTACGTTGGTGTAGACAGGTGTATCTGGACGAACTGTTACTTGAGTTTCAAGAGGGACGAGTTCCATAGCATTGTTGCTTAGTCTTTCATCTGTTACTGCTGAATTCTCGATTGTTATGAGTCTTTCAGTCTGAACCTCTTGGATAGTAGCGAGAGGAGTGCGTCTGCTACTAGGTTGGAGTCCACGAGGCCTACTATTTAGTATCGGCCACATACTGTGGTTTGATGAGGTTGATTGACACAAATCTTTTCTCCTTTTTTCCAGCAAGGGGCGGCAGAAGTACTGTTCTTGTTCCGTGTACGGCTAGGACAGGTACTGGTTGTCTGTAAGAAGGTCCAAATTCCTTCTTGTCCGCAATCTTCTCTCTGACTAGATCCCCAACTTTTGGGATCCAGACAGGCCTTGCTGGGACTGCCGGTTTTCCCCAGTGGTGGTTGGCTTCAGGAACACGTTGCTTTGTTTCGATCTTAGTTCATTTAGATCCTGTAAAACAGCCAAACTATCTTTGATATCAAAGGGTTTATTTTCCACCACTGTGCCTTTACATTCGAGATCAGGAACACACATTCTTGTCCCAAATAGGACCTCATATGGAGTGACCCCCCTAGAGAACTTCTTGGCAAATTATTTAATGAGCGTTGGACCCCATAAAGATGTTTGACCCACCCATCACCCGAACCTAATACTCTAGCTGTTATAGACTGCTTTATGTCCCGGTTTTTCCTTTCCACAACAGAATTTCCCTCAGGATGAAATGGAGAGGAGTACCGCAATGCTACGCCCAAACTGGCCATGGCTTCTTTGTAAGCCCGAGAGCTAAACGCAGGGCCCTGGTCAGAATGTAGTGTGCCAATTGCGTATGTGCCGATAAAGACTCGCAAATCTTTTATAACAGTTCCAGTGTCTGCCGAGCGTTGAGGCCATTTCCATAGGAACCTTGACTTAGTATTTGTGGGATTGCATTTGTCCATAAGGACGCCTGCGCATAGATAGTCTAATGCTGTCTAACAATGGTGTCTGTACTGGGCAGGCTACTTCATAGCATGGTGTCTGGTGGCGTTCTGCATCACGCTGTTTATTGCAGTCTATGCAGTCATCGATGAAGATGTGAATCTGTGTATTCATTCCAGGCCACCAGTACATCTCTTTTAATGTTAATATTGTTTTTGAGATCCCTTGATGTGACAGACCCTCCCCCAGATGTGCTTCATAAATCAAAGCTGCTCTAAGTTCAATGTTTGCTATTACCCTATCCCCCACTCCAGGGATTCGAGCAAAAGGAACGTTGTTTGCATCAACTACATAAGAGTACTTGAGTGGAAATTTCTTTGGTAACGCTGCACCACTGCCTTTGCTTGAAGCATTGACAGCCAACAATATCTCACTGTCTATTCTCGTTTTTGAACAAGTGATCGCAGCTACTGAAGCCGCCTGAACAGCCCCCTTTGCGGCTTCATCAGCCAATGAATTCCCTGCAACGTGAACGCCATCACGTTGATGACTAAGCGTGTGTATCACGTGAGCCTTTGGTAGTTCGTTTCTCAACTGAACTACTTGTTCCCAAAGCGTTTTATGCTTTATTGTGCCACCTTTTGCATCTTTGAACCCGTTTTCAAGCCAATTCTGTATATATTCATTATACGACTGAACACAGTAGAAAGAATCGCACACTATTAGTGTGGGGAATTCGCAATCTGTACTTTCAAGTGCCAGTTTGAGTGCTTGCAGTTCAGCTCACTGAGCTGTACAATCTCCTAGAGATTGAGTTTTAGTGACCATTGGTCTGAAGTTACCATCGCGCATGCGACTTTTAACGATTGCGCACGCTGCACTGTAAGCTTGCTTACTCCCTGTAGCGGGTTGTGCGGATCCGTCAGTGTAAATTATAAATTCATACTGATCGAGAGGCAGAATCTCAGTGGGCAGAGGACATTCATGTTCATATTGCAGGAACACTTGTGTTTTTAAATCAGGATCAAAAACATATTCAACATCTGTTGCAGCAAGAGAATTAACCCATTGTATCCATCTAGGATGTAAAGCTTTTGCATTTGGAATGCTCGCTTTTGTAACCGCCTCTAAGGCCGGTACTGGAGATACGACAATAATGCATTTCCCTTGGGCTAGAGCTCTTTCTTTTGCTACAGCGGTTTGAACTGCTGTCAGTATTTTTTCTGTTGAAGTGAAGCGCATTTCTGCTTGTGTATACAAATGTGATTTGTATGCTATTGGTACTTTTTCACCCTCATTAAATGTTAAGTAGGTGAATCCGCATTGACCCGAAATTATTCGTATCACTAAATTGCGTTGACTTACGCGTGTTTGTAAGTGATTTGTTGCTAACATGTTAGCTTGGAGTGAACGCAGGATTTCTGTGTGTTCCTGTGTCCAATGTTTGATTGAAAAATCAGGTTTGATTAATTCGTAGAGAGGTTTAACCCTTTCTGCGTAATTTAGAATGTAAGTTCTTCCAAAATTTAGGAAACCAAAGATGGATTGTACGTTTTTCAGCGTTTTTGGAGGTTGGAGCAGCGCGCACTTTTCTAAAAAGTTGGCTGCCAGGCTCTTGCCTTCACTTGAAAGCTCATATCCTAGGAAAAGGACATTGAGATGGGCAATTCTAGATTTTTTAAAGTTGAACTTATAGCCTTCAGAGGCGAAGCCCAATATAATGGTACTCACCCTGTTCAAGTGCCTATCTAGGTCATCGTCTGTCAGATAGATGTCATCGACATATGACAATGCCTCATTATCATAAATTTGTAGTAACTCTGTTACCCTTGCTGAGAATAACCCTGGGCTGTTTTTGAACCCTTGTGGGAGTCTACAAAATTGACGCTGGGTCCCCATTATTGAGAAAGCTGTTAAGTACCTGCTTTCAGGTGCTATGTTTTGACAAAAGAAACCATTTGAAATGTCCAATGTGGTTTTATATTTTTTGCGCACAATGTTATTCATTAATGCTGTACTATGTGCATTTTGCACTGCAAATGTTTTTGAACAAGTGTTCAAGTGTCTGTAATCCAAAACTAGACGATATGTATTGTCTGGTTTGGATACAGGAAACAAAGGATTGTTCATTGAGGAGGTGCATGTTTCAATCACCCCTTGGTATTCAAGTTGATCTAAGATCTCCCTGACCTGTTTTTTAGCTTCTTGCTTTATTGGGTACTGCCTTTGTGCAGTAGGTTCATTTTTTAACTGTATTTTGTGGTGAGGTGAGTCCTCATCCCATCCTACATGATTTTTGTATAATGCTGGGGCCTGGGCAACTGCCCATTTCCTGGCATATGTATATTTTATGTTAATTGGAATATGATTGGAGAAGGCAGGCATAATGATGTCCTCTCCATGTGGGCACTCCCTGACAAATTGTGGTGGCCAGTCTTTTTCTGCTAGAAGTATATCATAACCCCTTGAAAGTTTCTCCCAAAAGAGTATTTTCACTTTTCTTGGTATGTCTCCTTCCATTCGGAGTGTTATTTCATATAACTTTTGTGGAGTAGTAACCCTGGTGTCTACAGTCTCTAATGTGATGTACTCATTCAAGTCCACTGTCTCCAGAAGTTCCTTCAGGTTCTGGCGAGCTATTGTTACTTCTGCTGCACTGTCCAGCATCGTCTGAGCCCATTCTCCGTTCTTGAGCTGTGTTCTAAGTATTCTCGGCATGTCTGATCTTCAGACCTGCTACCTTCTTTTTTGTGAATTGAGGTTTTGATTTATTTTTCTGAACGTGTTTGTCGTCTTTCGATTTCACGCGTTCTTCTCTATGTTCTCACCGTCCTCTTCTTTCCGATGTCTGTGACGATATCTGAAAGGTACGAGAGGAACGTGTATCAGTATCTTGATACCTGTCAGGTTTTCTTAAATTATCACTATTCCTGAGGTTATACCTCCTTTCAGAGGGCTCCTTTTGAAGAGACCTACCTCGGGATTGAGAACGTTTCTCGTTTGAATTTTATTAGTTTCCCACTTCTCTTTAGAAGATGTAGGAGTTTGTTTAATAGAGTCCTTCTCAGGACTTTCAGATAGTTTTGGCTTCAAAGGTTTTCCACCCAAACTATCTCTGCCTAATTCTGCATAAGATTGTTCTATTATTCTGGGTAGTTCATGTTGATGTTCTGTAACATCAAATTCCCTTAAGCGTTGGCGAATCGCCACTGATGCTGCCTCCCCTTTAATATTAGATAATATTATTGTTGAGACCTGGTCGAAATTTTTCAGTAATTTCATACCTAAATTCAGAGCAGGCTCTGCCCCGTATTCGTTTTGAATTTGTTTCAGGACATCTGGTATTACTGCAATTGATGGAACACCATGTGTTTTAGTATAGATGGCAGCAAAGACTGAGCCCCAAATGGTGCAGTCTTCCAGTTGTCGTGTGATCACCATTGGTAAACAGATTGTTAGTATTCTGTGTTTCTCATAAGGGCTAGTATTTGGAAATACTGCTTCGATTTGAGTAATTTTTTGAGCTATCCAGAATGGAATTTGCTCATGTTTTGTGGGCATTTTACCCATGACTGCGTATAAAGTCTGTGGTGTAATTTTTAGTGTATTCCCTTGATGAGGGGTTTGAATTGGAATGGTCATTGGTGGTTGGACTGTGAAAGTCCGCATGACATATTGGACTAATTGTCTGTAAATTTTTATTAACTCTTGTAGTTGAGTAAGTAATTCCTCGTCTGACATTACATCGATGTCAGGATGAGGTGTGTAGCCGGCTAGAATCGGCCATGTTGCTCCTGGTCTACCTAGTGGACTGAGCCTGGTAATGTTTTTGTGATGTTTTAGGGCGCCTTTAAACCAGAGATGATGCTCCTGGTATGTGAGTGGAATTTCAATATCCTCGAAAGGAATATATTCCTCTGGTGGTTCATCTTCTTTAAAGAAGTCAAACACTTTTGTTACTGGATTTGATTCTGGGAATACTATCCATGAATAGAATACCTCTGTCTGAAAGGATTCGTGTGCCTCTATCATGAAAACTGCTCTACCACCTCTTGGTGATAGGCCGTGTTTTATACGTTTTAGAGTGATGGCTCTCCTTAAGTTTGGATGGATGTTTATAACACCCTCATCGGCTTCATTGAAACCGGTAAAGTTAAAAGCTGTTACGACTGGGTCAGCCGTATTTACACCGTTCTCGCTGCCATTGTCCCCGTGTATGGACATTTGTTTTTTGAAAAATGTAGTACAAGTTTCAAGGAAACAAAAGATAAGGTGCACAATATTTTGGAACACTGTATCCTTCAACGTTGATTATACCAAAATAGCTAATCTATAGGTTTTTTGTCCTATTTAGCTTTGGCGGATATTTAACCCTACCCACTCCAGACGTCTTATGGAGTATGTGAGTAGGGGTCTCTGAGAGAAAAGCATGACTGAGTTACTCATTATCTAGCATTAAATTAGTGCCTTACCAAACCATTGGGCGCCATGTAGTGTAGTTCCTATTTCCCTAATAGGCTCTGCGCATTGGAATAATATACCCTATAGGTTTGACATAGGACTGAGGTCAGTATGTCCCTATCGAGTATATTAAACTTAATTACTTTTGTGCCAGCTAACTCAGAGGCCACTAGAAACTCCTTGTAAACAAGAAGGGAGTAGTTTCTGGCAACCGCATAAACATGACAACTTTGTTTCCCTTTAGAATCGGAACACTCTCAGAATCGTGGAAACAATAGATAACAGTTTCACTCAGCTAGTCGTGCATGCTTAGTTTCCTCAGAGTTACACAGAAAGAATAGACAGGCGTTTCAATAAAAAGGTTTTATTGAACAGTCTTGTTTCTCGTGTAAGAGATATGAGCTGTTATGATCACAAGACAGTATGCAAGATATATAATGTACAGCGTAAGCAGTAGAAATAAATAATACTGCGCTAGCATTATCTTTTAGCATATATTCACATACATAAATAACATGAGCTAAAAATGCGAGTACTCATACAATGCTTTTCTAAGCTAGTTCTACCCCAGTGTACCTAACCTGGTGTAGGGCAAGGTAAGAAGTAGGTGAAGTATTCTCTAGTATGGTATACTAAGAGTATGTTAAGTCTAGTATGCCAAGAGTCCCTCTAGGTTCTAGTCAGCTCCATACCTTGAGAATGAGAGAGGTGGGAATCTCCTGCCGGATCTCAAACTCTAACACCCCACGAAGGGAGTCAGAACACTGGAAGCTGGATTCTCTGCGAGCAGGGATGACAGCGTCTTCTCAGTGCGTCAGGCCGGGATACGGGCTCCTCTGAAGTCGAGGGCTCCTCTAACTTGCTTGGGCAAGGGAAGGTATATTTATACCTGGTAGGTGCCTTGGAATGTTAGCATTGACGTGAAGTCGGACAGAGGAAGACGTCAGGAATGAACCCTTAAGGAATAGTGGTTCATGCATAATAGATGAGTTCTTGGAGAAATCAATAATCCTGTGCTGGGCTTAGGGTTTGGTTTCTAAGAACTCGTTGTGACGTTAGGGTGGACGGATGTCGGTGACCATGCCTGTATTTGGAGTGCATGGCTAATGCCTAAATAAGGACTGGGATTCTATGCCTATATAAGGGCAATGCAAATTGTGCCTATATAAGGACATGTTTCAGGAAAACCTATATACGGACACCTAAAGCGGAATACAACAGAGGTAGAAGTGGAAAGGTAGACAGGAATCCTGCGCTTCATTCTAGGCGGGGAACATTGCTGAGTGTAAGTCATCTGTGAAACTCCAGCATGCAAAAGTACTGACATTTCACATTCTCTGCATCCTTAAAAGATAGAGCTAAGGTTTTCTCCATTTACGGAAGATACCTTGTGGCACCTTTAGGTGCAACGGCCATTGGTGATTTGCTAGGTGTCGGCGGCTGAGGTCTGGCGTTTGGAGAGCCTGCCAGGTGGTGTACCGCCAGGAAATTCCTCCGGTCTTCCAGCCACCTCCAGAGGTGTAGTGCCTCCAGACACAGCTCCACGACCCAATCTGTCCTGCTTGTTGCATTACCACTTGGTGGTGATGTTGCCTATGAGCACCTGCCCCAGCCTCCCTTTGATGGATGGAAGGAAGGCTTTCAATGCTAAACAGTTGGCCCATAACCCCAGGAGGTTGATGTGGGGCTAGGCTTTTGCCAGAGTTCAGATGCTTCTGATCTCTGAATTCTCCCAGGTGGCCTCCCCAACCTAGAAGCAATGCATTGGTCACCATTGTAAGCACTGGGTAGGGTAGAGAGAGAGGTCTGCCACTGATCCAATTGCAGTCCAGCAGCCACCACTGCTGGCCTTTGCTGTCTACTCTTAAATCTGGATATAACCAGTCATATTCCCCAGGTGCTGTGCCCACTGGGACTTCAGGTCCCACTGCAGAACCTGAATATGCCACCTGGCATGCTTGACCAGCGTGATGCATGACTCCATCAGTCTCAGCAGCCTAAAAGTCATACTCACTGAGATGCAGGACAGAGGCTGAAATATCAGGATCATAGACTGAATGTCCTGCTCTGGCGGACAGGCATGAAACTGCACTCTGTCCAGAATAGCTCTGATGAAATGGACCATCTGTGAAGGAGTTGGGTGTGACTTCAGCACGTTCATAGTGAACCCCAAAGATGTTAAGAGGATTGCTTTAGTGTGGGTGATGACCTGCTGGGGTGAGCCCACCTTCAGCAGCCAGTTGTCCAGTTCAGGAAAGACTGTAATTCCAGATACCCAAAGATGTGCTGCAACCACAGCTATAACTTTCGTGAACACCCGAGGTGCGTTCAAAGGGGGGGGAACAGTAAACTGAAAGTGATCCTGCACCCACAGTGAACCTCAGATAGCACCTGTGAGCTTGCAGTATAGGGATGTGGAAATAAGCGTCCTGCAGGACCAACGTTACCATCCAGTCTCCAGGGTAGAGAGCACCTGGGCTAGAGTCAGCATCTTCAATTTGTCCTTCAGCAGGAAGGCATTGAAAGGGCAAAGATCTAAGAGAGGCCTCCATCCTTCATCGGCACAAGGGAGTAGTTGGAGTAACATCCGTTTCCTACTTCTGAGGCTGGAACCCTCTCTCTCTGGCCCCTTTGGCCCAAAGGGCCTGCACTTCCTCCTGCAAGTGGGCCGATGGTTCTCTGTCAGCCGCCTGTGAGAGTGGTGGAAGGTGTGTTGGGGTGAAAAGAAAGGGGCTAACCTCACTGGAAAACTTGCAGCGCTCACTTGTCCAAATTGACGGCTTGCCTCCCTGTGAGAAATTGCTGAATTCTGCCTGCGAAGAAGGGCACACTAAAGAGGTTTTGCCTGGGGGACCATGGTATTGGGCTGCTCGCTGTCCCTGTAGTCCACAGTGTCTGTGGGTACCGCAGCCACGAAAAGGTTGTACGGTCCGCTGGGCTGGTGGTACTGAAAGCCCCTACCATAGTCATGGAGGGCAAAAGACTACTGGTGCAGCAGATGCGTTGCAGCAGACAGGCCCAATGAGCGTGCTTGGGTCCTGCTGTCATTGAAGTGCTCGAGGGCAGAGTGAGCTTTCTTGCCACGGAGACAAGAGACCTCGAAGGGCATGCCCATCATGGAAAATTGAACGTCCTCAGAGAAGCCCATAGACCTTATCCAGGCATGTCCCCTGAATGTCATGTTGTTGTCCACAGTCTGACCAAGGCATTTAGCAGTGTCTAACCCTTAGCAAATCGTGTACGTGTAGCGTGCGCGTATTCCGGCACAGCAGGTAGTACCTGAGTGGAAGAATCCTATGTAGGAGGAGTTGGGCCCAATAGGCAGGCCGCATTGACAAGCCGTAATGCCAGGCTAGTGGAGAAGAACATGTGTGTGCCAAAGGTTACGAGTCGCTTGCACTCTATCCGGTGAGGTCATAAGAAAGGCATTAGGGCTGACCCTGCTTGTGCATGCTTGCACCATCAAGCTTTCTGGAGTTGGGTGCTTTGTTAGGAAAGCTAGGGGGAGGGCAGTGGCGCCACCCTATTTGTCTATTGATCGGCTGTCAAGAATATGGCTTAGCCCACGTCCCTAGAAGGGTGTCTGTGAAGACCTCATTGAAAGGCAAGAGGGGCTTAGTAGAAAAAGGGGGAGGGAGTACACCGCCTTGCATACCATAACATGATTCACCTAGATTCATCATGGTAAAGGCAATGCCTAATAACACTCACTTCAGTTGAAAGTCTTTATTATTCGCCATTGTTGGTGCAGCCAGTGCTGTGCATCTCTAGACATGTATTTCAGGATATTTCTTCAGTAGAGAGTAACAACTGCTCACACTCTTATTAGGTTTCTGTACCACTCCCAGAAAGCAGATTAATCCTCAGTTTTATGAGGCAATGTGCCCTCAGGATAATGAATCGCACAGCATATCAAAATAAAATTAGGTTTGGCCAGGCTCACCATGTGAGTTGTAGGGCAAAATTAGAAAGATTACAAAAATTCATAAAAATCAATAAAAAAATTGTAAATGCAGATGCATAAAACAATTGCCATAAAGGCTCTCACCAATAGGGCAATACAGACAAATAGGCAAAATCAACAATTATTCTAGGTTTAAATGGGCAGCAAAACCAGTAAGACATTCGACAGCATCCCTATTAGCATTGGGAAAGCCATCTGACTCACCCCTAAATTTGAAGGTTTACATAGGAAATTGTTTCATTAGACAGAATGCATATTGCAAGATCATCATGGTATGAGCCTAATAACTATTTTAGCAAATCATAGCAAAGAAAATTAGAACAACATACTACCTTACCGCCTAAGAACTATCCCACTACATGAATATTGATTCAGCTAGAGAGCTGAAGTCATCTGGAGATGACAGAACAAACTAGTTACAAAAACAACAGTGAACTATTGTGAATGAATACAATTCAGCAGGCAGCGGAAGAGACCTTGAACATTACTGAGACCATGTTGGAAATATTTTCTTCAAGAATAGCGACATTGGAGGGCATGGCTAGCAGCCGAACGAAACGGCCGCTGCCTAGAGGAGCTCCAGATCCCCTCAAACATCCCCGACGATCCGATTAACTATCCGTCCTTTTTCGCTGTCAGTAAGCGGAGGCATCGGTGTAGGAGAGCCCAGTGCGCCCACGGAGCGGCTCCCAAAGTCAACGGACCTCTACATCGGCACCGGCGTCATGCATAAGATTGCGGGCCGCACTCGGAGGTCAAGCCGGGACCTCGAGTGCGCCACAGATCCGCAGAGGTGGGCGTGCCTGACCCGGGAGCTCCACTGTTGGTGCAAGACGCCGGCCGCAACCCTCGAGAGCTGCCAGGCGGTCTGGGAGAATTGGCTTGCAGCAGCCGCTGTGCTCTCCTGACAGTCTAGCTGGCCCCGGTCACCGAGGCGCCCGGGGTCCAGAGTGAAGGCACCGCGCATAAGAGGAGCACAAGTAAGTGACGCCGAGCGGCCTGCGCGGCGGTTACGGGGCAGGTCGAACAGGGTGAGGTGGTGAATGAAGGCGCCCCCCCCCCCTCCCCACATGAAGGCCAACCAAAGTGAATGACTTACCACACAGGGAAGAAGTGATACTACGTGCGGCGCCGGACTGGGCGTCCTCCATCCGAGTACCAGACGGACTGCCTTGCGCGACAGGAGCAACAATTGGTAGCGAGGCACTGATTACAGGCAGCAATTGTTGGGAATTGACGGTCTGAATCTTGGACTTCCTGCGCACTATTGGTGATAAGGTGGATACTTCCCCCCACCCGCACGCCGGATAAGCACAAGGCACCATCAAGAAGCCCCCAATACGTCGCTCCAGTGTCTACCAGTCTTAGACCTGGGTACAGTGGTGACCCCACCCAGGGGTAGGAAACCAGACAGGCCGCAGGTGCTAGAGTGTCACCTAGGCAGGCGGCGGTGAGTACTACCGCCGACGTAGTTACCCACAGCGAAGCGCGAACTGGACAGCCAACGATGGGGGGCAGGGGCCAACGTGTAACGCAGCAGAATAAATTGGACAAATACGCCTACACGAAAACCCAGCAAGGAACGATAGACCAACCGATCACGACGACAGTGCACGCGGCCTCACAGGAGTGGTCGGAAGTCACGCTACAGGACATACTCACCACCTTACATAAAGTGCATACAGCGCTGGACTCCAGGATTGGCATGGTATCGGTGGAACTCTCCCTGCTTAGAGACGATTTTCAAAACATGAGCACAAGGGTCACGGGTGTCGAAACGGCCACAGGCACCCGGCTCGATGAAACCAAGGAACTTCAACGTCAAATGCGCCACCTGGAAGCCGAAAGAAAAGTAATGGCTGCTAAGTTGGATGACTATGAAGGCCGATCCCGGCATAATAACGTTCGAATAATTGGGGTGCCGGAAGGGGCAGGGAGATCAGCGATGGACCTATTTGTGGAAGATTTAGTCAAGCAATATCTACTGCCCAAGGGCCTCTCCCACTACTTCTCGGTGGAAAGAGCACACAGAGTCCCTGGTAGCAGGCCCAAACCGGGTGCGCCGCCTAGGCCGATCCTCGCTCGAATTTTTAACTTCCGGGATCGTGACCTTATTCTACAAATGGCGAGAGTGGCTCCACCGGTGCACTATGAGAACAGCACGATTACGTTCTTTCCCGACTATACAGCGGCAGTGGCCAAGCAACGATGCAGCTTTCTTGACGTGAAGAAAGAACTGAGAAAGAGTGAACTGAACTACTCCATGCTATTCCCGGCAAGGTTGAGAGTTGAGGCAGAGGGGAAAGCATGGTTTTTCGCCACACCGGAGGAAGCCCAGGAATGGCTTGAAGGATGGCGTACAGTCGCAAACGCAGGAAAGGCAAATAATAAACTACACCAACGGCCAACTGCAATGGCGCAACGTAGACGGAAGTAGCAGCTGTGGAGCAGGTAGAATCGGTGGAGCAACGCTGAGGGGGCAACAATCCAGACAAAGCCCAGAACCAGAGAGGAAACAGACTTTCCCGGCTAATGGACAAAGCCGCCTTTCTACTTAGCGACTCGTCTAAAGAACCAAACAAAATCTTTGCTTCGCAGGACTGCCGTCAGATGAGTACATGATAATTAATAGTAGCGAATAACTCAGATGCACGATTGCTTATCAATGTAAATGTCATAATCCTTTCTTTGTCTATTGCAATGTAATAACGTAGTAGTGATGTTCTGAGGGGTTTGCTCACAATTTGGACACAATTACCGAGGTTAGCGCTAGTCCTGTTCCGCCTGAGCCTAGGCGATGTCTCCTGAACATATGGGAGCCAACAGACCTGAATCACACAGCCCAAGCCTGGGCAACCCTTGGTATGATGATAGCAAAGCGGAATGTGGCCAAACATTGGGGGACAGCGGTTGCCCCACGCCTTGAGGACTGGTGCAGAGATATGGATATGGCCATGGCGGCCGAAAAAGCTACGTACTTCCATAGAGGATGCCCCAAAAAATGGGAAAGAATGTGGGGTGCGTGGAATAGCTTTAGGGGAGGTATATGCGCACCTCCGACAATAAGTTCGGTATCAGACGAGGAGGAGTGATGGAGAAGTGGGTTACTCAGTATAAACTGTATAATGTACGCCAGATGAATAATGTACTTACGTTACTGAGAGAAAATGATGGAAATTGTATCAGCATATACGTGTTTAACTGTCAAATGTCAATATTGCAAGTCTATATTCAATAAAAATGATATAAAAAAAAAAAAAAGAATAGCGACATTGTCGTCATTCAGAAATGAACAAACATGAATTTGCTTGACTATGTTCAGCAAAATAATACAGTGTACTTACATGGTGAGACATCCTCTTGGGGCCTAATTAGTATAATCGAGAAAAAGGCTCTTTAACAGGTCATAGCAAAACTAGTGCACATATGTAATAAGAACACAAATGTAAAGTGTAGATCCATAACTGTGCACGTTGTTGTTAATGCACAAAAACTCCACCAAACTCCACTCTCTAATTATTCTATAATCACTAAATCCCCATAATATCTAGTATACAGTCTGCATCACTTTCTTGCAATTTGATTCCTTCAACAGTTTTAGTTGATAATACACTCGATCTCTGGCATCTTCCGGCTCAGTTTCATCCTACTTACTCTTAGATGATTTATTTTTCTCCTTACACCCACAATTTAGAAATATTAATTCAGAAAATGTAATCAAGGGAAACAGAAGAATAGCACATATCAACACAATGATTACAGTGGCTAGTATAGTCCTGCACCACCACCCAGATTATCAAACCATTCACCAACCTTATTAAAACCCTTTTCAATCTCAAAAACATACTACTTCTTCCCATAAGCCATGCTCTTCTAAAGCTTGGACTTCACGAGAAATGTAAGTTATGTTTAGCTTGTAGGTATTAATAATCATAATGTCATCTGGCAGGAAAGTACACAATTTGCTCACCTTCAAAACCCGGCAAACACCGTTTTCCTTCATGAGATCAATATCTAGCACTAGATGGTTTTGCATAATTATCACACGCATAACAATTAACTCTTATTTATTTGCGTTAGTGCGCCAGCTGTATTAGAAGCAAGCCAATTCACAAACATAGATAATCTTCTAATTTTCACATCATTCATAGCCACCCCAATAGATGGTATCATAATTCCAAAGCAAACACAAGGAGATGATGGACGGAGCGCTGAAACTTTTCAGACACTCACCCCAGTCACAGATCTGTGTTGAATCCATCATCATTCTTTAGCTCACTTCGCCACGCCAGTTCAGACACAGCTATATGCAAATCAGTTTTGACCCAGGGCCTCATGGGAACAGTCCAGACCGAACTGCCAAGCCGTCTTCCCTGGACCAGAAACAAGCATCCTGGGACCGGTTTCGGGCTAACAGCCCTCATCAGCCAGGCCAGCTTGAATCCAGTGGCAAAGTGAGCAAGGGACCCACGTCTGGGCATACCCTGCCAACTTAAGGCGAACAAAGAAAACACAAGGAGATGATGGACGGAGCGCTGAAATTTTTCAGACACTCACGCCCAGTCACAGATCTGGGTTGAATCCATCATCATTCTTTAGCTCACTTCGCCACCCCAGTTCAGACACAGCTATATGCAAATCAGTCTTGACCCGGTGCCTCATGGGAACAGTCCAGACCGAACTGCCAAGCCATGTCTTCCCTGGACCGGAAACAAGCATCCTGGGACCGGTTCCAGGCTAACAGCCCTCATCAGCCAAGCTAGCTTGAATCCAGTGGCAAAGTGAGCAAGGGACCCACATCTGGGCATACCCTGCCAACTTAGGGCGAACAAAGCAAACACAAGGAGATGATGGACGGAGTGCTGAAACTTTTCAGACACTCACCCCCAGTCACAGATCTGGGTTGAATCCATCATCGTTCTTTAGCTCACTTCGCCACCCCTGTTCAGACAGCTATATGCAAATCAGTCTTGACCCTGTGCCTCATGGGAACAGTCCAGACCGAACTGCCAAGCCATGTCTTCCCTGGACCGGAAACAAGCATCCTGGGACCGGTTTCGGGCTAACAGCCCTCTTCAGCCAGGCTAGCTTGAATCCAGTGGCAAAGTGAGCAAGGGACCCACGTCTGGGCATACCCTGCCAACTTAGGGCGAACAAAGCAAACACAAGGAGATGATGGACGGAGCACTGAAACTTTTCAGACACTCACCCCCAGTCACAGATCTGGGTTGAATCCATCATCATTCTTTAGCTCACTTCGCCACCCCAGTTCAGACACAGCTATATGCAAATCAGTCTTGACCCTGTGCCTCATGGGAGCAGTCCAGACCGAACTGCCAAGCCATGTCTTCCCTGGACCGGAAACAAGCATCCTGGGACCGCTTTCGGGCTAACAGCTCTTATCAGCCAGGCTAGCTTGAATCCAGTGGCAAAGTAAGCAAGGGACCCACGTCTGGGCATACCCTGCCAACTTAGGGCGAACAAAGCAAACACAAGGAGATGATGGACGGAGCACTGAAACTTTTCAGACACTCACCCCCAGTCACAGATCTGGGTTGAATCCATCATCATTCTTTAGCTCACTTCGCCACCCCAGTTCAGACACAGCTATATGCAAATCATTCTTGACCCTGTGCCTCATGGGAACAGTCCAGACCAAACTGCCAAGCCATGTCTTCCCTTGACCGGATACAAGCATCCTGGGACCGGTTTCGGGCTAACAGCCCTCATCAGCCAGGCTAGCTTGAATCCAGTGGCAAAGTGAGCAAGGGACCCATGTCTGGGCATACCCTGCCAACTTAGGGCAAACAAAGCAAACACAAGGAGATGATGGACGGAGCACTGAAAATTTTCAGACACTCACCCCCAGTCACAGATCTGGGTTGAATCCATCATCATTCTTTAGCTCACTTCGCCACCCCAGTTCAGACACAGCTATATGCAAATCAGTCTTGACCCTGTGCCTCATGGGAACAGTCCAGACCGAACTGCCAAGCCATGTCTTCCCTGGACCGGAAACAAGCATCCTGGGACCGGTTTCGGGCTAACAGCCCTCATCAGCCAGGCTAGCTTGAATCCAGTGGCAAAGTGAGCAAGGGACCCACGTCTGGGCATTCCCTGCCAACTTAGGGCGAACAAAGCAAACACAAGGAGATGATGGACGGAGCGCTGAAACTTTTCAGACACTCACCCCCAGTCACAAATCTGGGTTGAATCCATCATCATTCTTTAGCTCACTTCGCCACCCCAGTTCAGACACAGCTATATGCAAATCAGTCTTGACCCTGTGCCTCATGGGAACAGTCCAGACCGAACTGCCAAGCCATGTCTTCCCTGGACCGGAAACAAGCATCCTGGGACCGGTTTCGGACTAACAGCCCTCATAATTCCAAATACATTTAGTTTTATCTGCCCAAAACCATGTTTCACTCTATAAACCAATAGCATTCACATTATAGACTCTAAGAAATACAAAAGCCAAATAGCAAGAACCCATCCAATTATGAGGCAGGTTGAAATAAGCAGTCTTATCACGCACATAATAAATTCCTCCCAATATTTGTTCTTCACCAACCATAGCTATTGGAAACATACACAGATGCTTTTAGATCTGACAGATTTCGTGTTGAAGAACAACTTTTTTCTATTTCAAGCTTGTATGCATCATCAAAAAACGGGTATGGCAATGCTGGTGACTTTTTGCCTCATCGTACGCAAACCTTTTCAAAGGTTTTTTGAAAATACATATGCTTGAAATGATGATTTGTACTATAGCAATGAGAAGATAATTATGTTGGGAAGATCTATTGATGACATTGTCCTACTTTGGAACAGTTCATGGAATGTATTAGTGGAATACCACAGGTTTCTTAATTGTAATCAGTTCAATATCAAGCTAACATTAGAATATAGTACCAGAAGTATTGTGTTTTTGAATATAGATCTGTATGTTGAATATGATCGTCTGCAAAGTAATATGCACAGGAAATCAACAGCTTTTAACAGTATACCTTGATGCTTCGTCATGCCACCCTAGACATCAAGTACCGAGTATTCCATTTGGGGAACTTCTTAGAACTAAGAACTATCTAATCCTGACCGAGTCACACCGGCCATCACTCCCTCCCATGCCTTATGTGACGACTTGAACAACTTCTTTGTGAACAAAATTAAGGCAATACAAGATTAGTTCACAGGACTGGAAATCACATCAGCAATTCACCAATCCGGCAATACTTCTACCTTCCAGAACATAACCCTAGATCGACTGGTAGAATTAAGCAACAAGGTAAAATCTGGCTCACCCAAAGACCCTTGTCCTTCGTCTATACAAAAAAACATTCTTGCCCATTTCCCTGATACCTTCCTCTCCCTGCTCAATCTATCCCTGGAGCAAGGCATGGTTCCACGGGCATTCAAAGAAGCAGTGTTAGTCCCACTTTAAAAGAAAGTCGGAGTAGATCTCAATCAGCTGAGCAATTACAGACCCATATCGCTCATCCCATATCCTGCAAAAGTGCTTGAAGCACACTTAGCAAAACACCTATGCGCCTTCATTGAAGAGACTAAATTCCTGGACTCTCATCAGGCAGGCTTTCGGCCAGCACACTCGACCGAATCAGTCATCTTAAGCGTAGTAGATGATCTGAAGGAGGGAGCAGACAAAGGGTGCACGCAGGCACTGGTCCTGCTCGACCTGTCGGCTGCATTCGATACTGTGGATCACACAATATTAGCAGATAGAATGGCAGCGGCAGGCCTGAGAGGAACGGCCCTGGACTGGATGATCTCATTTTTGGGGGATCGCACCCAGTCAGTAAGGCTGGCATCCTTTAATTCGGCCAGGGTCAACACTACCTGCGGTGTACCTCAGGGCTCGTCCCTATCCCCCCACCTGTTTAACCTTTATATCTGCCCCCTGATCCACTCCCTCCAATGCAGGAGGGTTAAGGTCTATAACTACGCAGACGATATGCAGCTGATTTTCCCAATAGACGAGACAGAGGACTCCAAGGCATTTTTTCGTAGCACTATGCTATTTATTAAAGAGTGGATGAGACATAATCACCTCAAATTGAACTCTGATAAAACAGAGATAGTCATCTCAAACAACAGACTCCACCACTGGACGCCAGGCCACTGGCCGGCTACTTTAGGCACTCCACCTATCCCTAAGATATCTGTAAAGAGCCTGGGCATCCAAATTGACGCCAACCTATCTATGCACTGACAGATCAGCCTGGTCACATCATCATGCATCTACCAGCTAAGAAATTTCAAGAAAATCAGGAGATTCTTTACTAGGGAGGCAAGTATGGTGATCATGCTGTGCATGATCATGTCCAGGCTGGATTATGCCAATGCTATCTATTTGGGTCTCCCAGCCAATCAAACCCACAGACTGCAGCTGATACAGAACCAAGCTGCCAGATTAATCTTCCAGCAGCCAAGACACTGCCACACTAAGCCATTGACGAAGCAGCTTCACTGGCTTCCCGTGGTTCAGCGGTCTATGTTCAAGACAGGCTACATAATTTTCAATGCACTCCACGATATGGGCCCTAAATTCATCTCCACAAAGATTTCACCGTACCTTCCCAAACGGAACCTAATATCAGCCTCAATGAATCTGCTGACAACTCCTAGATTCAAGCGCAAGAGAATGGGTGGCTCACGCTTTTCCATGCTAGGCCCCAGATTTTGGAACTCTCTTTCGAGTGATATTAGACTAACGCCGGACTACATTGGTTTCAGGAAAAAATTTAAAACTTGGTTGTTCACCCAAGCTTATTGTTAGATCCTTCCTCGGGACGGCTTCCAACCTCCAATAAGCGCCAAGAGACCTTTCGGTGTACGTGCGCTCAACAAATTCCCTAAACATAAACATAAATTGTAGCTTGACTGAGGTTTATGATATTGAGTGTACAAATACGCTAGAATTTAGAGAATGAGGATATTGAGAGTCAATTTTATTATAAGCCAAAAGTAAGGCTCAGAAAATGGATAGATCATTCCTTTTGACCAACAAATAAAGATGATCATTGTTTAGGATATATAACCACTTTCTCAATGGAGAGTAGGAAGAGTACACAAATGTTGAATATACATTGGAATTTACTAAGACTTGATGATGATTTAAGGTGTTTTATACCAAGTAAACAACAGATCACATTTATGAGAACAAACTCACTACTGAACATTTTAAGTCCTAGTGACACCATTGGTTACAAACAACAATTGGCTGTCTGCCTTCCCAAAGCATGTTTAAAAGTATGGGTCTTGCATATGTTGTAAATATGTGATAGACAAATCCAATGAGTTCTTTGATTTTAACACTAATAAGATCTATTTGATTTTGTTTTTCATGAATTGTAATTCAACTTATTGTGTTTATATCATTTACTGCATTTGTCACAAAGTATATGTTGGTTTGACAAAAAGAACACTAAAAACATTCTGGATATAGCACTTAAAACTATATTCAATAGGGACATGTATCCATTTGCTAGTCATTTTTAAGCTCATCATGATAATCAAGATATATCAAAATTATACTTATAGGTATTCAACATGTGAAAAACAATAGAAGAGGTGGTGATAGAATACAAAATTTAACGGGATATGAAGCTAGGTGGATTGACAACTTAAAATCTGTGGATTGCGGTTTAAATCTGGATACGGGGGGGGCGTGGCCAAGATGGCGGAACGGTAGGACGCGAGGTTCTGCTCCTCCGGCCCCACCAAATCAGTAGCTTTGTATTTGCCCCTTTCCCCGTCATAGAAATCTCGGGGCATCGGAGGGCACAGTCTTCTGCTCCTCCTAGTGCCTCGGCGCGGTGGAGTCCGGATCGTCGGAGTGCGCCTACCTGATCCTTCTGTGGAGTGCGCCAGAGCTCCTACGGCAGCGACGGAAGCCGCGAGATCGGCGCTGGCGAGATCCCCGGTCCCGGTGAAGCGGCGCGGCTCCTGAGGCTACCGGAGCGCCCGCTATACGCTGACTGCTGCCCACATCCGTATCTGGAGGTCTGGTGAGCTGGGGGACTCCCGTCGCTTGGGGCGGTGAGCCAAGCCCGGGACGCTGCCTGCCGGGCAGCCGCCATCTTGTCGCCTTCTACACCTGGGCCGGCGTCCGCTGGGCCCATCTACTCTGCAGCGGCTGCCTCCCGGCTGGCGAGACAGATAGCGGGCTGCCGTGTCCGGCGGCGGGCCCCCACGAGCGCGCTCTACCTTCCGCGCATAGTTTGGGGGTGCCCTCCTCTCTCCGGACCCCGCCCGCATCCCTGAATCGGAGTCCTAGAGCCCGCGGGGTTCCCGCGTCTGGAAGCGGCTTGGCGGGCACCTCTCCTCGTCCTCCTTCCTGAAAGCAACCGCCTGGGGGGCTGGGCACCTGGAAGTCCACCACAACTGCCCAAGAGGACCTGCAGGTGCGTTCATCCTCCCACGCACCGTGGAGTTGAGGGTCCAGTCCGGAGTGGAAAAGCCAGCGGACCGCCATTTTGCTTTCCGCTGCGGACCGTGCGGACCGCGATCCGGTCCGGGGGTCGTGCTTGGTTGCTCATTAACAGGTCCATCGGGACAGGGGAGAGCACAGGACACATGCTTCTGACTGATTCCTCGCCCGGCGATCGGTGGTCGGCTGCTCTCTGGTGAGTTGCGCAGAGCTGAGGCGTGAGGTGCAGGGTTCCAGCATTGATCCCCGTGGCTTCAGAACACTTAAAGAGAGCCTCTAGAGGGGTCGCTGCCTCCTCTCCTCCCCCCCCCCGATCTTCGCGGCTGTGTGGCCCTTCGTCCTGGTCAGCTACCCCTACAAGGTGGATTTCAGGAGTTTGGCCGGACAGAAGAAGGGGACCCCAGGATCGCTGCTGCCGGGTCCTCGCATCATCCGGTCCTACTCTTGCCCAGACATTTTGACACACAGTCCACGGGGCGCCTGAGCTAGGCTCCATCATCAGGGGCGTCGCGACCTTCTGAGAGGCGACAAGGCTTGTTTGCCCCCACATGTCCAGCATCGTGCTACCCTGCGCCCAGGCCTAGAACACGGTCGTAGCTCCGTAGCAGAGTTGGCGGCGTGACGGCCGGCCCTGGCCTTCGATTGCTCTCCACTTGCCCTCGGCACCCCAGAACGCAGAAATGACCTCAGCCCGAGCACGAAGGGAGAAGTCCCTTAAGGAACTTTTGCTCAAGAAGCCTGGGGGCTCAGAAACACCTCAAGGAGCCTCTAAAGACCAGGGGTACACAGACTCGATCGACGAAGCAGACGGCCCGGCCACGAAAGCCTTCATGCTAGAGCTGTTTTCGGCCATTAAGGAAGACATCTTAGAATTGAAAGGGCAGCTCGCGACCGACCTCAAAGAAGTGCGCCGAGATGTGGATGAGGTGGGTGAAAGAGTAGCTGCACTGGAGGAGCACGAATTGGCGAGGGAGGAGGATCTGCACCAACTACAGCAGGAGGTCCTTCGCCTACGGGACCAAAATCTGGACCTCCAGGCCCACGCGGAGGATCTGGAAAACCGGTCACGAAGAAATAACGTTCGCATCCGAGCAGTGCCCTGGAAGGCAGAAGGCGAAGACCTGCGAGAATACGTCCAATCCCTCTTTCAGCAAATTCTGGGCGAGGATTGCCCCCAAAAGATACAGATGGACCGTGTTCCTCGTGTGGGCCTCCCTAAGGGCGGCAAAGCCCCTCCGCCCGATGTGTTGGTCTGCGTGCATGACTTTCAACTTAAGGAGCAGATCCTACGTATGGCTAGAGCGGCTCAACCGATTCAGTTCCGGGGACACACTCTGGCCCTCTTTCAGGACCTGGCAGCATCGACACTAGCGAAGCGGAGGGATTTTCGAGTCATCACATCCTACCTTCGGGACATAGGAATTCCGTATTCGTGGGGCCCGCCTTTCCACATCATCTTCAAGCACCAAGGGAAGTTGAGACAGATGCGTTCCCTCGCTGAGACCATGGATCTACTGGGAATTGAGGGGGATGTGAACCCGGCACCAATAAACAGCCCCTCAAAATACGACAGGCAGAGGCTTCCTCAATGGCAGAAGGTGGGCAAACCGTCTGCCTCTACGAAACCAGGACCGGAGGAGATGGCGAAGGAGCGTGATGCGGTGCTCTCCACCCTTTCGCAGTCTCAAGATCGCCCGAATACCCCGTGAACCACCTCTAAATACATCATGGGGATGGCAGTAATTGTTGCGGAGCCGGAGGGGCCCAGGAATGACCCGCCCTTTCAGACTCCTTCGGCGCCACTGTGCGGTTCGTAGGCCGCCTGGTGCTTTGTCCGGACCCACTCTGTCACGGTCCCGTCTCCCCTGATATTTTTCACCAGACAAACTTTGGTCTCCAGTCTTTTCTTATTGTCCCACCCCTTTAACTCGAGGCACTTGGTCTCACCATAGGCCAGCTCATGGGTTTTGTTCTACTATGGGACTGTGCCCTTTCAGGCTGTAAACAGTTTGTTGTGTTCTTGTTGGGTTTTTTTTTTTCTTTTTCTTTGGGGATTTTCCGTATCTTGCTCTGCAATCACTGCCTCCGTCTTTTCCCGCGCATGCTCCAGCCCATTTCCTGCAATGCGCTCCCGATGTCCTCAGAGCCCAGCAGACATGCTCCCAGCCACCACTTATGCCTAGAGATCTGAAAATCATTAGCCTCAAAGTCCGAGGCTTGAATCACCCCACCAAGCGCACTGCGATCCTCTCGCTTCTAGAGCAGTCTGAGGGCGACATCTGTATGCTTCAAGAGACCCACCTACTGGCTAAAGACACTCCCCGCATGCGTTCCCGACGCTTCCCGCGCCAATTTTGGTCCTCGGGGATGGCGAAAAAGAACGGGGTGGCTATTCTATTAGGGGCTAAATTCGAGGGCAAGGTTTTGTCTACCTTCTATGAATCCAAGGGGAGAGTTTTAGCTCTTCGGATCCAATGGGGCTCTACTGTCTTCACACTGTTTAACATATACGCTCCTAATACACAGCAGGAGACCTTCCTCCGCAGACATATATTGGAGGGTCTAGCCTCCCCTGACCCCACCTTGATTGTAGGTGGGGATTTTAATCTAGTGATGGACAACGAGTGGGACCGTTCAGGGCAACGATACACGCAGATAGGGGCCCTCTCTCCCGAGGGAAAGCAATGGCTGGCGGAAAACGGCCTCCATGATGTCTGGCGCCGCGGGCACGCGCGATTACACGTACTACTGGGCGGCGCACAAAACATATGCGAGACTAGACATGCTACTGGTTTCTAATGCACTCATCCCTAGGGTACAGGACGCCTCAATTGCTGTACGCTCCCTCTCAGACCATGCACATGTCTCCCTCTCTCTGCGCCCCGCGGGGATTGGGTATGCACCGGCTCGATAGCGATTGCGCGTGGGTCTTCTACATTCCCCCGCTGTGGTGACGGAGATACGCGCCAAAATTATGGATTACTTACAACTTAACGATAACGGGGCAACCTCCTTAGCAGCGGTATGGGATGCGCTCAAAGCGGTCATTCGCGGAGAGTTTATGGCCATCTCAGCTGCGGAGGCACGCCGGCGCAACGAGGCCCGCTTAGCCCTTGAACAGGAGGTGGCAGAATTGGAGGCGATACACAAGCGTACCGGGGCCCCCCGGGTCTGGAGAGTGATGGAAAAGAATCGGACCCTCCTTAAACGTCTCGACCTGGATAGGGCCGAATACGCCCTGATCCGCCTTTGGCACAAATTCTATCTGGGAGGTGACAAGTGTGGGAAGGTGTTAGCGCAGAAATTACGGGCCAGGGCAGCGGCAGGGGCCATCCCTTTCCTCAGAAACTCCGCAGGGGAGGAACTTCATCTGGATTCCCAGATTTTCGAAGAATTTCGATGTTTCTATCACTCCCTCTATAGCTCCGACCATTAGGGCGTCCCTGAGTCCCGGGATTTTTTAATGTCTAGCCAATTCACCCGTCTCCCGAAGTCAGAAGCAGACCCTCTCGAGGCCCCTATCCGATTGGAAGAGGTTATCTCCGCCATAGCTAAACTGAAGCTTGATAAATCGCCTGGCCCCGACGGATACCCCGCTCTTTTCTATAAAACGTTCTGACACGAATTGGCCCCCTTACTCGCGCGTCTGTTCAATTCCTTCCAAGATAGCGGGGCGATGACGAACTCGATGGGAGAGGCAGCGATTTCGGTGCTCCTTAAGCCCAATAAGGACCCAAGCCACTGTGGTTCGTACCGCCCAATCTCGCTACTCAACATCGATGCGAAATTGTTTACGGGCATCCTTGCTGCACGGCTGAATCCCCTCATGGCTGGTCTCATCGACCCTGATCAGGCGGGATTCATCCCCATTCGGCAGGGAAACAATAACACTAAGCGCCTCCTACACCTCATTGACGGTGTCCACCGCTCTAAGGTCGGCGCAGTGCTCTTCTCGGTGGACGCGGAAAAGGCGTTCGACAGAGTATGCTGGCCATACCTGTTTGACGTCCTCCGCAGTTTCGGGATTGGTCCCCGTTTTATCGCTTGGATTCGATGCATTTACCAGGCCCCTTGGGCGTTTGTGCGGGTCAATGGGGTCTCCTCAGCTCCTTTTCAAATTGCCCGGGGCACGAGACAAGGGTGTCCCCTATCGCCCCTTTTATTTGCCCTTTACATGGAACCCCTCGCACAGAAAATCCGGGATCATCCGGACATTCAGGGCCTCAAATTTGGGGGCGATTATCACAAGGTCAGCCTGTATGCCGATGATATTATCCTCTCCCTCGCGCAGCCGCTTACTTCCCTTCCCGCACTTGTGGACGAACTTGAAGCCTTTGGCCGGATATCGGGCTTTAAGGTAAACCTCAATAAGTCTCAGGTCCTCAACCTATCCCTGCCACAAATACAGGCGGAGGCCCTTCAGCGGTCTCTCCCCTTGCACTGGTCCCATGACCCAGTCCCCTACCTGGGTATCCTTTTGACCCCTTCAATCCCACACACGCTGGAAGTTAACTACAAGGCTTTAGTGGCACAGACACGACGTGCCCTGGATGGGTGGGCTAAGCATACACTATCATGGTCCGGGCGCATTGCTGCGGTAAAAATGATGCTATTGCCTCGCATCCTATATATATTCCAAACCCTTCCGTTGACTCCTCCACCTGGCACCGTGCGTGCGCTACAGCTGGCTTTCAATAATTTCATCTGGGGTAACAAGAAAGCGCGCCTCTCTGTGGCACAACTTTCGCGCTCCCGAGACGACGGTGGAGTGCGGCTACCACTCATAAATAGATACTTGCAGGCGGCACATCTGCGTTATGTGCTGGAATGGAATCGTCCGCTGTCAGAGAAGCACTGGACCTTCATGGACCAGGCGGTGGCAGGTGCTAATGTTTGGAGAGAAATTTGGCTTCCTCGCCGTCTTCGCTCCTGGGGCCTTTATTCATCCCCAGTTACGGCAACCACCATGAAAGTGTGGGATAAGGTAGCACTCGCAAAAGGCCTCACCACATTTCCCTCCCCGATGACGCCACTGGTGGACAATCCGGACTTTCCCCCGGGTGTTAAGTCCATTGTTGCCCAGAGATGGAGAGAGGTGGGCTGCAAGCGGCTGGGACACCTGTTCGATCTCAAGGGTATCATTCCGTTTAGCCGAATACGCCACGACCTTGACCTCCCCAGCTCAGATGAATATTACTATGTGCAATTGCGGCACTGGGCCACCTCTCGGGCCTACCTTTCACAAGCCTCGCGTAAACTTACCTCTTTTGAACAATGGGTGGCGAAGAAAGAAGACGACAAACATCTTATATAAAAATTATATACGCTCCTTACTCCAAATCCGTAAGGAACGCGCACTCGTGGACAACTCAGGTGGTAGGCAGAACTCGGTCGGGCTCTTACAGACAAAGAATGGGATAACATTCATTATAGGGCGCACCACACTGCTTATCATACAGCTGGGAACGAATCCGCGTTTAAAGTTGTGACATATTGGTATCTCACCCCCGCTAGGATTCACCAATGGAACAAAACCCACACTGGATGTGGGATGTCAGGCTCGCTTGCGCACCTACTATGGCATTGCCCGAGGCTAGAGCGATTCTGGGAATTGGTTCTCAATTATATTGATGCAGCATTTGATACCGAGATACCCCGCTTCCCTGCCTACACACTGTTAGGGCTGTCCAACCCCCTTACCTTCCCTCTGAGGTCGCTACGCGGAAGGCAAATAGCATTGGCTCTTCTTGCAGCACGTCAGGCGATCCTACTACACTGGGGCACTGCAACTGTCCCTGATCACTCGGCCTGGATCCATAGGCTCTGGATGACCTTAGCAATGGAACGGCTCTCACTAATCCAGACTCAGCAAGGTGAGAAATATGCCGAACTTTGGGCTCCATTTATTACAGTGCTATCGAAATATCTTCGTGAGGTCACCTGCCCCAAACTCCTGCAAGTTTTGCATTTGATACCTCCCGCAGTGACCCGCACAGACCCCTAAGGAAAAGGAGCGAGGGCGGGTGGGCTGGTGAACCACGGTTCCTTTATTATTCTTGACAATCGGATACAGAGTCTTCCCCCCCCCCTTTTTTGTTTTTTGTATTTCGGGTATGGAGGGTGGGTGGGTGGGAAGGAGGGGGTTCTTTTTCTATTCTTTTCTCATGGTTGTTTCCCCTCTGGGTTGACTCTTGCTTTGGGCCACACTGACTTTCTGAAGATACAGGCTGTCTGGACATAATAGCCTTGCTTCGGTATGATGCCTGCCTCCGGGATGTTGGCCCTAATACAATGCCTTCTGAACACCTTGGCAAGCACTGTTGGTAGCCGCCGGCCCCTGTGGTTGTAGGCTGAAGGCTGTGTGCAACTAATGAGTCCTCTTTCAAATGTCTAATAAAATAGATTTGTTCTATAAATCTGGATACGGAACTCCAAACATTTTTACATGTTTGAACATTATCTTTGAAGGAGTGCGTTTATGTAGGTGCTTTTCTGGGAGCACCCACTGTTTGCTTTTTTACAGATTTTTTGGGAACTGAAAGACGGTTAATTTGTAGATCAATTGATAAGTGATATTTTTTGGAGTGCAAGGTTTTTATTATTTCTCTCCAACTTGAAGTTTAAATGTTGGATGTGTAATTAGCGTGAGACAGTGTTTTTGTGCTTACTTGTGGGTAACAGACTTGGGTTCGAATCCATCTTTTATGACTTATGATTTGTTCATTTCTATTTTTATTTACAGCATTCATATCCTTGTCCACTTAATTCTTGTGTTTACTTAAGCTCATAGGTGAATTTGATAGGTATGGATTTATTATGACTTGCACTGTTGAGTTAAGCTAATTTTGTAGCCGTTTGGAGGCTGGGAGATATGTAATTTAGATGTTAGTTTGGTCAGTGATTTGCATTAATTTTGCAAATAGCACAACCTAATGAATCAGTGTTACACTATGTTACAGGACTGGGGTTCAAGTCCCCTCCTTTCCGTTTGAGGTTTGAGCTGGTGAATCTTTTTGATAATGTCTTCTCTTAGAAAAATATTTGAGTTAGTGTTTTTTCTTTCCTTCATTGTTAAATATTTTGTTGTTTTTTTGTAATGCTTTCTCTTTTAACAGGGTATAACAGGTATTTAGTTTTGCTTATTGATCTTTTCCTGCCCACCATGATGGGTTGGAATGAGTTGCCGGTCTAGTTGTTAGTTGAAAGTATGCTAGCGCAGATTTTTTGATGGTCCGATTGGTTAATTGTTATATTTAAACAGTGAGAAAGGTCCCTTTGTTTCTTAACCTGTTTCTTGCTCCCCAGAAACGCTAATACTATTTAACTGTAAGTCTGGGTTATCAAGGGAGTGATTTGATTATGCTTGTGTTTTTCTTGGTGTATTCATCGGTCTTTTTGATCTATCGTCCTAACAGTAAGGTGGATACCTTATCATGGGTTCCTACTAAGTTGCTTGTTTTTCCAGATTGGCGGATATATTCTTTAGAAGTTTAAGACGGTATGGCTTTTTGGGTGTTGGCTTTAGGAGTGAAAGGGCTTTTGCACACTAATACGTAATTGTCACCTTCGGGTTTTCTTGGTGTTTTTTCCATATCCATCAAATGGGTGGTGGTGTTGATGCTTGTTCTATTGGAACATTTTCGTTTTGGGGGATTTCTAGAGCTGATTACATCTATAAGTTATCTGAGATATTCACTCCTTTACTCTTTCACTTTATGGGGTCACCTTTGATATTTCTATAGTATTAATTTGCTTCTTATGATCATACTCGTTAAGGCTAAAAATGGTTTACCAGGGTATATCTGTTTGTTTTTTTAGCTCACAAGGCCAATTCACAAGAATAAGCTCATAATATTTTGACGCTAGGAAGGAAGCTCTTTATCTGATAGATTGAAATATGAATGAAGACTTATTTGGATTGTATTTTGTAATAAACTAAGGTAATAAACTTGATTATATTTGAGGCAGTAATGTAGTTGGGAAGGTGGTTAATATAAAAACATTTATATACTTTTTTATTAATTCTTTATTGGAATCAGTCTCAATCTCAATGACATTACCAATGCCATTTTGAATTCAGTTATTATGTTTGATGTAGTTAAATCAAATTATTTTCATCTACCTCCTATCTTAGGTTCCTAATGAATTGTACTTATTCTGTTCAAGTGATTCTTCCATGATTTATGTGATGGACATATGTGTTCAAGTTCTTAACATGGAATATTAGATAAATTGTATTTGCTGGGGGCGAGTGTTCCTGAAAGAAATGTACTTTTAATTGTATTTTTAGTATATAATGTATAACCTCTATATTGCATTAATTATTATTATGTTTTTGGGGGGGCGGAGCTTGCCTGGCTCTATGATGGCCGCAAGTTAGAGTCGCTCCGCTGAAACCGGCCAACTATCCTGCAGAATCCTGACCAATACTCTGCCTCCTCGCCGCGAAATTTGTCCCCTGGGAGGGGAAGCTCAGCGGAACCCTGCAAGCTGCTTGCAGAGCCCCGCAGTGCCCGGAAACACTGAATTTCCTGCGGCCTTAATTGAGGCCTTCATCTGGCAAGGCTGACGCCAATGCTTGTGAGCCGACGGAGAAAGGGCAGTTGACGTCGTGGCGGGAGGTGCCGATAATTCTATACAGACTTGTGGCAGGGTCCGGGTCCTGAGAAGCGGCATCCAGCGACATCGGAGTCACCCGGGGATTCTTACTGAGCCCGCAGGCACTGAGAGCCCTGCAGACGTGGACGGGGCCTATCCGTGGCGTAGGTACAGTCCCGGGCACACGTAACGAGGATATAATATCAGGAGAAATGTCTCATACTGCAGAAATGTAGAGGGTCTACACCAGAATGATAGTCATAGGTGTTTAATATAGTAACAGAGCATAAGCAACCAGCCAAAACAAAAGCAACCAGCCGACACGTGTTTCGTCACAAGGGTAGTAACCCGTGACTCTTCAGGGCTGAAAGGCGTTGCCAACAAGGTGGATTCAAGTGACCGTTCAAGAATCCAAAACGGCAATGAAGAGCAGTGCGAACCACGGTAGGTGGACTACTGCCAAATGTAAGGAAAGGAAGACGGATATCGCCGGGCGGCGGATAAGCCAATGAGGACTATTGACCTTCAGAAAAGTCGATGCAGTCTGTGGCGACGAGATTAACCAAGTGCTAGGTAGCACAGGGGGGAATATAGAATTAGGCGTGCGAGGTCAGTAGTCCAGGACGACAACGGCGGATGCGCCGGAGTACAGGAAACTGGGAGAAGTGTTGTTCAGGAAGGAAAATGGTTCCGGAAGATGGCCAGTTTCCTGTACTCCGGCGCATCCGCCGTTGTCGTCCTGGACTACTGACCTGGCACGCCTAATTCTATATTCCCCCCTGTGCTACCTAGCACTTGGTTAATCTCGTCGCCACAGACTGCATCGACTTTTCTGAAGGTCAATAGTCCTCATTGGCTTATCCGCCGCCCGGCGATATCCGTCTTCCTTTCCTTACATTTGGCAGTAGTCCACCTACCGTGGTTCGCACTGCTCTTCATTGCCGTTTTGGATTCTTGAACGGTCACTTGAATCCACCTTGTTGGCACCGCCTTTCAGCCCTGAAGAGTCACGGGTTACTACCCTTTGTGACGAAACACGTGTCGGCTGGTTGCTTTTGTTTTGGCTGGTTGCTTATGCTCTGTTACTATATTAAACACCTATGACTATCTTTCTGGTGTAGACCCTCTACATTTCTGCAGTATGAGACATTTCTCCTGATATTATATCCTCGTTACGTGTGCCCGGGACTGTACCTACTTCATTTGTGTGGATTTCTATCCATACCATCACGGGGGTTTTAGGGCATATCCCCTGACCTGGTTTGCACCGTTCACACTCCTAGTATAACATAAACTCAGCGCGAATTAGCTTGAGCGCCATTATTCCTGTCAATACTAAAAAACCCACACTGATACATACCTATCCGTGGCGTGCACGGCGACACTACCTGGGAGTGGAGAGTGGCGAGGTGGGAGGCAGCCAGTGATCCAGACCAGTGGCGAGGGCCGAGGGGGGCTGCCGTCTCCTGGTTCAGCGGTGGTGCCCCAGCGGCGGGCTGTTCCTGTCAGCGGAGGAAGAACAAAGATCGGGCGCGGACGCTGCGGCCCTGGTGCGGATTGTCCGCGTTGCTCCTGAGGCCTCCAAGGTGAGAGCGGCTGCGGCCCCCCCACCCCGATTGCTCCCCCGGCGCCCGGGGCGGGAAGCATGATGGCACTTACGGCAGACTGAGGTGGGGGCTCCCATAGAGACACTGGGCCCCGGGGGGAAACCTGAGACTATCAGACAGCCGCTAACCCCGGTCTTGGGCCCGTCGCTGAGGTGTGGAGCAGTGATTTTTCCCCCCTGGTAGCTATCCTGTTGCAGCTGTCCCTGGGGTAGGGGATGAGGCCCTCTTGGTGGTGGATCGCTGCGGAGGTGAGCACGCAGTCTCTGACTCCGGCTGGACAACTCTAAGTCTCCCTGACGGTTGCCAAATGCAAATTTGGGACTTATCATTGGCGCTCACCAGGGGGGTTGGGGAGACGGCCTTCCCTGGATTGTGGGTGCCTCTCTGCTATTGTGTCTGCTGTAGGAAGGTGGAATCTGACTGCATGGTTGCCCCCACTTTTTTTCTGGTGTTTTGCTGGTTTTCGACTTAGTTTGGCTGGGATCCTGCTATTCAGGACCCCAGCCTATCTGCTTTCCCCTTTAAATTGATTGCATGTACTTTCGGTACACTCCAGAGTGGATTCTGGGGTACCCTTATAAGTCCCTAGTATATGGTATACTATGTACCCAGGGCATAGGTACCCCAGAGGCCTCCCAGGGGCTGCAGCAGGTATTATGCCACCCCTGAGAGGCCATTCAAAATGACACAACAGGTCTGCTACTGCAGCCTGTGTAAGGTGGTGCATGCACCCCTTCCTTAGATATAGGTTCACTATATCTATCCTAATCATTGCACATATAAGCCTATCAGTCACCCCTATGGCAGGCCTTATCAATCCTGAAGGCAGGGTGCTGAGTTTTATGTGAGAGGGTGCCCATGCATGAGCAGAGCCTCTCTGCAGCCTTCGGAACCACTATTCCGGGGTTGTCTGTGATGCAGTCAACCGTATACTCTTAAGTGCATTATAACCTCGCGGTAAATGCTAACTTTAAAACGACTGCAAGGAATTACGTCGTGTTTGGTGTCGAAAACCTTGGAATCATACCTCCACACCAGTAACTGGTGTGGGAGGTATGATTCCTCCCTCCTAGAGGGTGAAATATGACAGCACCGGTACACCTGGTACCAGCTTCACAGAGCCCTGGCATCACAAAATGGATGCTGCCAGCCACAGACACGAGTCTGCCCTCCTGCTGCTGGACGAACCTCCGGCAGGGGAAGGCTTGACAATAGGTTTCCTGTCACAGGGAGGTGTTGATCCAGCGGGTTACTAGCAACGAGCATTCATACACCAAATACTCACTTGGGCCCATACATTCATACTACGCTAGCGATTTCCGCTGGTGGGTCAGTTGTACTCTTTATCAAATCCCTGCTACCAATTACTTTTCTGATTGAAGAGTAATGACTTACCAATGGACCCTTTGCTAATTGGGAAGTTTAAAATGAGTGACATTCATTACAATTCATAATCCTGAAATAATCACTGAGTCAGGAAGTTTTAAAATATTTATCTATGATTTAGCAGAGTAAAATACAGAACCACATGATACTTAATCGTATATCAAGGATGAAGCATAATAATCAACTATCAGTCAATGACGGTCCCTCAGGAAAGAGAAGATAGAGACAGCAGCACAACTAAAGGTTGCGTTTTATATTTACCTAAAGATGTGAGAACCAAACCCCTTGGCCAAGGAGTTGGAAAGATAGGACCCAGGAAGGATGAAGAGCAAAGACCTCCTCCAGGTTCAGGACAGGTGACCTCTCTACCAATGACGCCTGCGTCGTTCCCCTCTCTGATACTTCGCTTCTCCTTGATTTCTCCCGTGTCTTCCTTCTGTTGGACTCCGCTGCCACCTCCGCAGGACCTTTCTGGACAGCGATTCAGTCTGCAATCGATCAGCTTGTCATGGAACTCGAACTCTCTGCGCTTGTGCGTCCTAATGATTAGCTAATTCTATATCTATTATACCCTTCTACGCCCATGTACCTCCCATTGATGTTGCAAAAATATGGGCCCACTACTTCTGATTGGACGGGGACAGGGACTTGATCCTCACATGTCAATTTAGTTCAATTTCTTTAAGCTCATTGTTTTTAAAATACCGCCCATCACAATTAATACATTTGCTTTATTTCCCACCCGTTTCTCATTGATTCAGCAACATATTTTATATACAATTGTATCGAGTGCAGGTACATTTCGGGTGAACTTGTGAACCAGGCTTCGCGACCTTGGAGGGCTTCCAAGTTGACTTCATCGCATTCTCTGGTCAGCCTTTCAGGGCGCATGTGCAGAACCAATGTCTCTCGAGCTGCAGTTCAACCAACCCAGGCCCATTTATGAACTAATAAAAAAGTCAAAGAAGAAAATATTAAAATCACAAATAAATGGTTTCACTGTATACCCACTAGGTCTACTCTATTCCCGTTTTATTAAATTTCTATCCCGCATTAATAGCGTTAGAATACCACAGTTTAATTGCAACATATGAGCAAGCTGTAGCGCGTGAAAACATTAAGCAGCCATTTTAATACACACTGCGCAGAAGCAAGGATTTCCCTCCAAGCAAAGAAAGACGTCACACCATGTGATATGGTTGACTCATGCGCAATAGGTTTCCCGCGCTTTAGCGGCCATTTTAGATTAGACAAGCGTTATTTGTTAGTTTAAACACATAAGCAAGCTTCTTTCTACTTGTATTCGTGTGTGCCTTTGTTATTACAGACATTACAAAGTTTAATAAATTAATACTGTGAGAAGATTGCTTTCGAGCAAGTCTCATTGTGAGTCCTTGCTCCATCAGTGTGACCACCTCCCAGACAGGCTTTAGTGTATTGGGGCTGGGTGGGTACACTCTCAGAGTGCTTTGATGTCTGCACTGGGGGCACATTTGGTGTCCCTGTGCATATTCCAGCTCAAACCGGTTGCAGGGGCTACCAGCCCCTGCTCTGGCGCGAAACTGGACAAAGGACATGGGTGTAGCCACCCCTCTGTCCTGACCCTCCCATAGGTGGGTCCCCAGAGTTTGTCCCACCCCTTCCTTGGGTATAAAGTAGGAACCCCTGACTACAGGACTTTAGATATTACCTGGACTAAACTCTGCTACAGAAACCAAGTAACCTTTGACGATCTACGCTTTGCTGGACGACTGAAGAATCTCCCTTGGAGTAAAGGAGTTACTCCCCTGCAAGGCAGGCACCTCAACGCATCTGACCGGTTTGCATCTACGCAGCTCCCGACGGACTCCAAAGATTTTGCAACACAAGAGGGGGGTGCCCAAGCTTCCCCGAGGCCGACTAGTGCTCTCAGCAAACCTGAGACCCGCAGCCCTCGTGGGGACCGTGCAACCCGAACCCCTGGAAACCGTGCACATTTGCAGCAGCATATGCTTTTAGGCAATCCCTGAGGCTGTACTTTGGGCTACTTGTAGTCCAAGCCCCGAGCAGTGTTTCCACTGAAGATTACTGGCCTAAACTCCACGAGTGTTCCGTGGGCTGGTATTGTGTGATTCCTCTTGAGGTCCCTTCGCGATCCCTGGTCCGTTGACCTGTGGGTCCCTGAGAAGGCAACTTTAACTTTCAGTGGGCTTCCCTGGTTTCTCCAGACGTTCCCTGACTCTCCATCGCTTGGGGATTCCCCAGGACCTTGCTGGTCCTCACAGAAGCATCTTTTCTCTGACCGCGTGGGTTGCAGTTGTCTAGGCTTGTTGGTCTCCAATCCGGAAACTAAGCCCCCAGCACTCGACATCCTTCGTGGGACAGCTCGCCTGCGGAATCTGGTCATCGTCGACGTCTCCTGGTCCCCGGGGCTGCAGAGTCAAGCTTCACCTCTTCGCACCTGAAGCACCCGACATCGGTGGGCATTCGATTGCTCCGCTCCTGGTCACGTGAAGTGACCCAGACTTTGTGCCCTCTGCTTTCAGGTTCTTCTCATCTCCGATCCAGGCTTGGGTCACACCGGACACTTTTCTTCTCCACGGCAGCAGCACTTCTTCGCATCACGCCATTGAAAACGACGAGGGTTTCCAACACCACTTGACCCCTATGCACCCGGCTCCTCTGGGATAGGTAACTCGGGTACCTCGGTACTCACAAGGGTGCTGGCCTTAGAACCTTCTAAGTTTAACTCTAAATTTCCAACCGCGACTTTCCCATAGAGTTGTACGGAGCTCGCGTCTGTGTTCCCACACTGCACACGTCCTCCGTGGGTCCCCTGTGTCACTACCTTGGGTGGTTCCTTGGGGTCCCAGCGATTCTACGTGCTCTAGGCACTGTGTCTAGTCCAGTCGGGGTTGTTATACCACTTTCTTAATATATGGTTTGGTTTCCCCCTGGAGCCCACTTTGTATTGTGCTATTTACTGTCGTTCTAGTACTGTAATATTATGTGCCTTGTTCTCTAATCTCATAAAGAGGTTAGTAGAGAGTGTTTATTAATAAATACATATATTTTATAGATACCTGGCGTGGTTCTCCTTTCATTTGGTCATTCAAGAGGTTATATACTGGTAAAACAAGCTGCTTTACATTCCTTCAAGACTTAGCCTGAAGGCTGCTCTCCACAGCTACCACGGATAGCTTTCTATAAAGGTTGTCTTTAACCTAATCATCAATAAGGGTCGTTTGGACTGGTACAAGGTGCCCACTTTAATTAGTGGACAGCATATACCAGGCCAACTTCTCACATCTGCTGCTGCTAGGGATGCCAGATCCTACTCTTCCTAATTTGATGCTGTCCCAGGCAACAAGCGTATTCATGTAGGGGCTTGAGGGGGCATTGCCGCACTCCTGGAGGTCTGGGGGTCGCTCGCTAGAGACGACGAGCGGGCAGCATGGAAAGCCGGAGAGGGCACAATCTAAACTCTAGTTTGAGCCTAGAAAGTCGCAGAGGCAACAGGACCATGACAAAACTGCCTCCAAGCCGGGGTCGGAGGCCGGCGAGGCGGCGAAGGGCTCAGACCTCAAGCAAATCTTGGCAGTCATGCAGCACAGCCTGAATAAAATAGATGGTAAAATAGACGCATTAACTTATCGAATGGACATGATGTCCGAGCGGCTAAACAAACATGCGCAAAGACTAGATACAGTTGAACAGCGCATTTCTGATGCTGAGGATACTTTAAATTCAACGTCGCTAGCGCACAGCTCCATCGAAAAGCAACTGCACATCGTTCAGGGTAGAGGACATGGAAGCCCCCTCACGGCGGAATAATCTCCGGATAGTTAGCATAGCGGAATCCACAAACATTCCTAATATGGACCTCTTCGTGGAGCGCCTACTCACAACGTTGTTGGGTAAAGAATGTTTCTCTGCCATCTTCGTGGTGGAAAGGGCGCAACGATCACTCGCGCCCAGGGCTGCCCCGGGGGCCCCGCCACGCCCAATCATTGCTAGACTGCTGAACTATAGGGACTGGGACAGCAAGCTTCGTAAGGCCAGGGAGCTGAAAGAGTTACAGTACGAGGGCATGGTGGTGTCCCTGTACCCAGACTTCATGCAGCAAGTGGAGGAAGCTAGGCAACTCTTTGCACCAGTAAAGAGGAAACTTCGAGAGCTACAATTGGACTACAACATGCTCTATCCAGCTAAGCTGCGTGTCATTGTGGATGGGAAAACGCACATTTTTACAGACCCCTCTCAAGTATTGCAATTCATTGAGCGCAGGAAACTCAACCGTTCTAAGAACAGCCCTAGGGTGGGCAGTGACGACTAAGCCCTATGAGTGTAGGATTGGCGCAGCACGCGAGGTCATTCTATAATCACTGCTCTTTCCTGGACAAGACAATTATAACCTAGGCCGGTGTAAGCTGGGTGCAGAGTCTGGCGACATCTGGCCCACTGTGTGAACCACAGAGGGAGAGTTTCTGTCTTAGTTTAACCACTTTCTTGTTTCCTAGGTTTGTGGGACGTTAGCTGGCGGGTTAGGGAGGTTTTCGACTATGCATAGTTGGGCACGGCATAGCGTGGGAGGGTGGGTGGTTGAGTGGCAGACGAGCAGAGACCTTGAGAATTGTGGCATGTTTTGAGCGGATTGGACGTGTATAGCATAGGAAGCATTATAGATGGATACATCAACACACAACATGCAGTAGGCCGGGGAGGTGGGGGTTTAAATATGAGTAGTATAATATGCTTTCTAACATGGAACATAAGGGAGTTGAATGACCATAGGAAAATTAGAAAGGTGGTTGCGTACTGGAAGAGACACAAGATAGATGTTGCCCTACTACAGGAGATGCACCTGCCACCCCGGAGTAATATGTTGACCTCAAAACTATTTCAAGGCAAGATCAGTGCAGCAGGTTTTACATCTCACGCCAGAGGAGTGTTAACATGGGTGAACCCTAAGTCGTGGATCACAGTACACGCACCTGAAATAGATCCATACAGTAGGTACGTTATTGTACGCTGTCAGAAAGATGAGTTGTCAGTCAAGATTGCCAATATGTATGGGCCCAACTACGACAACCCTCATTTCTATCATAGCCTTGGCGCTATCCTGCTGCGCGACAGGGATATCCCATTAATAATAGGCGGGGATTTTAACTGTACCCTAGATCCACACAGAGATCGCTCCAAAGGCCCTGCCCGACGTCGCTCGGCTGCGGCCATTCTAGAGCTTATTGAGAGCTTAGACTTGGTGAATGTGTGGAGGCAACGCTGTCCCGATACCGCTGGGTTCACGCACTACTCTGCTCCCCATGACATACACACGCAAATAGACTACTGCCTTGCGTCTAAAAGGCTATATGCGCAAGTGGAGATGTGCACCCTTCACCCTAATACCTACTCAGATCACGCTCCTGTCCAGCTGGACTTAAAGTGTCCCATCAAGCAGGCCCGGTGTTTCTCTGGAGGTTCCCCCCATATTCTCTACTGAATCTGGTATTCACTGCAGAGATTGCAACAGCAATAGAGGTATACTTCAAAAAGAATGTGGGGTCTGTAGACAGTTTTGCCATTATCTGGGAGGCCTTCAAAGTTTATATCCGTGGTATTGTTATATCTAAGCATGCGGGAGTACTCCGGTCGTTAAGAGGCCGGCTGACGCACTTGGAAAAAGCGATCCTAGCGCTTGAACAAACCTTCCAAAGGACAGGAGATAGTATATTGGGGGACATAAAAGTTGCACTCGAGGAATTTCAGGACACAGCGGACAGGGAAGTCAAACACCTTGGGAAATACGCAGCAGCTAGGGTCTACGGCGAGGGAGAACAGCCGGGAGCCACCTTAGCATCTAGATTATGCCCTCGACGCGAAGAGGATACCATCACAGAGATACTAGGCGAGGACGGCCGCCCGCTATACGATAGGAAAGATATAGCGAATAGATTCCACGGGTACTACTCCCAACTATATACCTCTCAATCCCCTCCTGAAGGCAATGCCATACATGACTACCTGGAACACATACAGATGACATGGCTCAATAACACCCATAGAGAATACCTTATGTCCCCGCTTACACCGGGAGAGGTCAAAGCAGCCATTAAGTCTGTGCGCGCTGGCAGCACTCCGGGCATGGACGGACTTACAGTTGCATTCTATAGAGCTTTTCAGGACCAACTGGTTCCCCGCCTCATGGCGCTTTTAAAAAATATGGCACAGGCAGGGACGATGCCCCCCTCTATGAGAGAGTTACAAAACAACGGGGAAACCCAAATAGCCACTGGACCTGGGTAAAGTACGGTACAAGAAGAAATGGTCACAGTGACAACAAACTCAGACAATACGTCATCACCTTTTGAGTGAATCAAAATTACAATTTATTTATATTTAACACATAATGATATTCATATTCAAACGCAACACAATGGTCTGCATTATTATGAAGAGGTGCTCCGGAAGGGGAGAAGGGAGTGTAAAGCGATGTGCAATAGTGAAGGTTAGTGAAGATGAAAGGGCAATGTGCACTATATACATCAAAGAAAATGGTGACCTTTCCAGCCACTGTCCAAACTAAACATACATGAAAACCATAATATTCGAGTGACACAGTGAGTCAATCACTGTTATCTATACATGGAAAACAGATAAAACAGTCGACGTTTCAACCCCAATGGTGTGTGTAGAGAATTCGAGTCCTTACAGTAGTGTCTTCATCAGGACAGAGGTAGACACCTGGACATGGTTTAAGATGAAACGGGCCTTGTTAATTCAGGTGATGGTAAAAGTAATCAAAGAACATTAATCAAAGATAGGCACTGATTACCCTTCAATCCACCCAGAAAATTCTGGTGGAGATGTTCAAATGATGGGCCCAAAGGCTCCTGTGTCGTAGAGGCGGATCAGGACCTCTGATGATGTTACTGAAAATAAACATTAAGGTTTATGAGCACTAATGCGGTCTGGGACATGGAAATATGTTGACTCTTATTCTTGTCCTCAGAATCATTAAATGACTTAATCGTTGATCAGCAAGTTGCTCGGTACTTCAATGGCAGAATTAATCAAAAGATTAAATGAACAATCTAATGGGGAAAGAGAGGAAAGGAGAGTGAGCCTCACCGCGTCCCTCGAAATATAGACTGATGATTGGTCAAATCAAGGAGCGGGGAAAGAAAACATACCTCTGCAGTCGTTCGGAGAGCATCCGTCTGACTCGCAAGTGGAGCCCTTACCGCGTCCGATTTAAATAGGAGCGGTGATGTCAACGTGCACGCGCTGATGCCGCACGTAGGCCGGACAGCCGCAGGATGATAGCATGAGTGGGAAGGTATCAGCGAGTAAACTGCACCAACCAAGCAGAAAACGCTCTAACTCTAGAGAGCGCCGCCATATGGGCGGTTACAATAAACTCGTAATCCAGGGGATCTAAGAGTGACGATACAGTAATCTTCGCATTGCAATAGATTGGGAGGAAAATCCGATGTTTACATAATTGCAATCCCACATTCTAGTTGAAATCAGTGACATGATTATTCATACAAAGGAAAACAAATGTTCAAATGTCAACATGTGAACTTGAGAAGACAAAACATGGTGTATCTTTCAAATGATAATCCTGTACGTTGAAAATAAGTCCATTTTCTGTATTTTCAAAGAACCTGCACTCTATAAAGATTTGTTTTCTTCAAGGGATGCTTCCCTTTTCAATTGTTTGATTGTAAATTTATATTTTCGGCGATAGTGGGCAACTATCACTTGGGGTGCACCTATACGCTGGATAGATTATCCCTTCATTATTTTTTAAACTCTGATTACTCGGAAAGAGTTTCCCGAGCAGCTAGATCAGCCTTCTCAAACAAGTAGCTCGTGCGCTGCTGATAGCTCTCCAGCTACCTGTAAGTAGCTCTCCTGTGTGCATCCCAACCTACTGAATCACAACCTTCTGCTTGGTTGAATTCATATGTGTATGGCAAAACTATGTCAAGGCAAAAATGTGTGTATTTGCAGAACTCATAAACTGATGTTTTAAGAAAAATGGTTGAATTTCCAAAATATATTTAACGCTGATTTTTGAGTGGTAAATCATGTGGCGAGACTTATTACTAATATTATTACTTTCCTGCCAGGAGTACTGGATCTGTGGCTGCCATATATTAGATACATAGAAGCATTCTAAACTGACAGCTTTTTTACCATTATTATTGGCAACCCTGACTAATGCACTGAGGTGATCACATTGTTGCTGGTAATCTTGCATATGGTGGTCACTATTACAACACTAATAGTAGCTTGTGATGATTTTCATTGCACATAAGTAGCTCTTATTATACAAGGTTGAAGACCCTTGAGCAAGTCTTTTTAAAAAAATGTTGTATAATGTTGATCAGGGCACACTGATGTCATTACACTACAGTGAAAGTAAAACAAGCCGACAGGCTCGTTTTACTTTCACTGCATCAGTGCTCAGGTGGCATATATCAACCTCCTTAGGGGCGCTTTGACTCATAACAAGTGGCCTATTCATTCCTCGGCCCTTGCGTTGCCGGTGGCGTTGTATCTCCCAGACCCAAGAGGAGGCATGCCAGGATGATTGGGAGGTGGCAATACCCTGGTATTTGTGTGGAGCAACGTCCAATGTTGGCTGCCCGTGGTCCACGAAGGGGACCCTCATAAGAGGGCGGCCGCCTTAATGCCACGAGGGCACACAAGACAGTCTAGCGTGTGGAACCCCCCCCCTAGGGGTCCGCGCGCAGCGTCACTTCCGGTAGGGGGTGGGCAGGGATGAGGTATAAGGGCCTCTCCCCACCCACCTGGCGGCCTCTTTGCCGCTGCCCTCGACGCCGTTTAGACGCGTCTTTGGCAATCGGTCATGCCGTTTCTGGTCTGGCGTCGGCAGTGTGCTGGTTACATCCCCGGTCGTGTGGTCGGCCTCTTATGTTGCGGTGAGTCGTGCCCCTATCCTCCCGGGTGTGCGGTCCGCGGGAGGATTTGTGTAAGGGGTTGGAAAAGGATGTGGCATAAGGGCCAAGAGCTGCCGATTTTGGGCACTGCATTCTCGAGTGGATGGGTCTCGTTCGGGTCGGGGATGTGGAGTTGTAGCTTAGAGTTTGTGCTAGTACTGTAGAGTGGCCAGTAGCGGAAGAAGAGCAGAGGCAGCGTCCATCTCGCGAGCGGGGTTTGGGGCTAGTCATACCCCACACCCCGGCACAAACTCCAGTGTGCCCGTCTCGTGTCGCGTCCCTTGGTCGGGACTGATTAAAAGGAATGTGATAAATTTAAAATGGCCGTACGTTACCCCACAGAAGGCAGGGTCCTCCGGGTTACTTCTCGGTTGTCGGGCCACACCGTGTCGGGTAGATATCGCGGCTCCCAGGCAAGTCGATGACCCTCCCCCGTCCCATTCCCTCATAGTTCGTGTTTAATTTGGGAGTGCCCTCTCATGTCCACGCCCTGGCCTGCTCTCTTGTGCCCGAGCAGGGCCTAGCCCGGGTTGGGTGGGACTCGGTCAGTCCACCGTGCTCCTGCTGGGAAGTGAGAGCGGGTTTGGGTTAGAGCAGGGGTCTTGCCCGGAGTACCGCAGGTGAGGCTGGTTAGGAGTTAGGTCTGTGCTGGGCGACGAGCGGGCCAAGTTGCAGTTAAGGAGATAGATCAGCTCTAGCTGAGGTTTGACTAGCGCCACGCCCACGTACCCACGGTCGCTACCCTCCCCTTCCCACCAGGCATGCCTCGCCCTTACCGGCGTTGCTGGGGTCCCGGGTCTTTGCACACTGGGACACTTGGGGGCGGGGAGTCTGGCAGGTCCGGCGGCCGCTCTCCGTCGTTGTTCAACCAGCTGTACGGGCATTGGGGAGCAGGGGCAGGAGTCATAGCTCACTTGATCAGGGGGTACCGCAGATCTAGATTCCTTGGACTGCCGTTCCCGCTCCATTGTTGGGGGGTGGTTCGGGTGGGTCCGCGAGCGCCGACACGTCGCCCCTCCCTCTCTGCCGTGAGCGGTTCTTTTTGACCCTGGATTTCCGGTTGCGAATTGGCCCGGCCGGCATGTGCTGCACAGACAGCGTGTTATCAGCCGTGCCAGGGGGCCTAGCATCCTGTCCAACCGGGCTGCCGGTTGGCAGATGGGGGAGCGAATTCTAGCGGGGTCCAATGTGTCGAGGGCTGACGGCCGACATGGGGGACTGGTGCATTCACGGGTCTGGATTCGGAGTACTGCATAGCGCCTGCTGTAACATTTTGTGTTACTATGGCTGCTTAGAAACGGCGTGATTTATTTATGTGCAGGATCAAACATACTTTTCATATGTCCAGCTGTTTCCTAAATAAGCCTCAGGGTGCTATGTTTAGCGTAAAACATGTATTTCTCTAGATGAGTCACTGAGGCCTAGTGTCTCAGGTCTCTGACTCTTACTCCACAGGCTATGTGTTCTCATCCTGGTGTTTCACTGGTTGGGGTTTCTGAGGATCAATTATAGGCAATTGTACCGTCTCTGATAAATGTCTGGATATTTTCTTTGGTCATGTGGGCAGTGCGCTGATAAATATCATCTAGGCTACGAAGTCCTACAGGAAACCTAAATAAATGTATCTACGCAGATTATGGGAACATCGTTTGAGTGGCACTGTTTGAGTCGCGGAGACCAGGGTGAAAGGCTAGCATCACAGATCCAACCCCAGCCGGAGCAGCAACTTGGTGAGCTGGCACACGCTTGCTTTCAGCAGGTGCAGCTTGTATTTAAGAGGAAGGGGCTTGCAAGCAATGATCCAATCCTACGAACTAGCAGATTTTATTCAAGCCAACCACAAGTACAAGCTGACGAAGGTGACCTAGTTTGATCTTAGAAGGTTAGACGGTTATGCTTAGAGGAAGTAATATAAGCAATTCCAGTGGGGCGTGGTTGGGTAGAGACATTTACGACAGCATTGGGGTCAGTGTGCATATTGTGGTATTCAGCGCGATGGTCACGGGATCCCTGCTGCCCAGACTTGCAGTAAACCTTTAGTTTGCATTGACGGTGCTTGTAGGAGTTTCTTTGTGGGCTAGAGAGGCCGGGTCAGGGGCGGTGTGGCTTTGGCTGGTGCGTTTGCTGAGGGAACTTTTCCCCTGTTATTTTGTGTGTTGGATGTATAGCTAAGGGGGAGGGCAGAACACAGCAAGAAGTAGGAGTGGTTGATTATGGCTAGATTGAGCCTGAGAATCACAATGCATGTTTTGTTAAGGCGGCGGTAAGTTAATTGGAGGCGGTTACCATGTAGTTCTGTCTGCAGAGCGCTAGGGAAACATCTGAAGGTGGCGGGGACTGATGTCTCCTAGAACTGGGCCTGGTCTGGTCGCTGCAGGGCACAGGCAGCGGTGCGGGCACAGGCGCGGCGCGAGTCTAATATTTTAAACATAATTTCCGCCTGGGAGCGACCGGAACGTCCTCCGGGGATGAGATGTGCATGTGTGCGTTCTTGAGGGCTGCTGGATTGCAGGGCCCAGTGGCACGTGCGGAAGGGCTGGCGGGGTGGACCCCTGGCCCGTGACTGCGGGTGGGGCAGGATGGCCTCTTCCGTGGTTTGCTCGTGTCTTGAGGGAGTTTGTGGCACATCGAGCTGGCAGGTCGTGCAGACTGGGCAGTTTTGTGGACAGCGCTGGCGGGGCTGGTCTGGGCTCCCGCGGGTTGCGCTGTCGTGCCCTGGTCGGTTTTGTTTTCCGGGTCAGGGGCAGTATCTGCCCACAACGGCCCCTTCCCCCGTTGTCAGCGGCTTTGTCTTCCTGGTTGGGGCACAGGGGTCGTCCAGGCCTAGTGGTGTGTGTGTTCGGGCTGGGGCGGCATGGGTTAAGGGACGGCAGGGCATGCCCATTGTGTGCTATGGGGCGCCTGCCGGATTTCGGGGGCAGAGGCGACAGTGCCGTTGTTTACAGGGGCAAACCGGGTCCACATTTAGCAGCAGGTGAGGCCGCCCCACCAGGATAACCTCCCCTGTGCCGCGGGTGAAAGGGGACCAGTGCGAGAAGGGTCCCAAGTTAAAACAGTGGCCTGCCGGGTGTGAATTTTGCCTTACTGGGTCACCGAAAGCAATAACTTTTGAGTGTAGGGAGTGGAGAGTGCGGGAGGGTAAACAACTAGAGTGCAGCCGTATAGAGGCTTATGTACAAGATTGTCTTTAGAATGTGTTTACACTCAAAGGACTGAGTCACCGACTTGCAGGCACTGAATGAAACTGCCTTCCCTATGAGAGCGCAGCAGATGGCTCAGTTGATCAACGTGACCTCCTGCAGCTGGAAAAATCTGGTTGTTGCTGCACCGGAGGTGTGATCAGCAAGGGCAGATCTTTTTCACAAGCTTGTGGCTAGGGGAGGGGTGGTGCGATTGGCCGCTGCTGCCTTCGCCGTTTATCTGGGCATGGCTGGCAGGGTGCATAAAGTCGCGTTACAATTAATATGTGCACTATGTTTCTCACATACAGGCTATTGGGCCACATTTAGTTTCACCGTAGGAGCGCAAATAAGGATACTAGGAACAATACCAATATCCTGGAAAACAGCTTGTGCTTTCCCTGCGTAACCCCAGCGTAGAATGCTCTACTGTGCAGACAACAATAAAGAACTCTTTAGAATGTCTACGCCGCATACGTCAATTTGTGATAGTTTGTTGGTCAACTTGTGGGGCTGTCAAAAATCCAGAGCTTCTCACTCAGGGATGTCCGTACAAAGCTGGTAGGGAAGAAAACACGAAGGAAAGCCCCAAAAAATTCTTAGGAAAGTAAAGGTGTAAATGCAACCGTGGTTGCCTGCCCCTGATATGGATTAACATGGGCAGATACAAGGATGACTATTTCAGTCATTTATCTACAGATCAGTATAAGTGATATACTGGTTTTGTATACTGCAGGGGGAGGGACTAAATCATTTTCACCCCTGCCAATATAAAGCATAGTGATGCACACTTTCCAGACTTGGACCTGGCATTAAAGTCCCTGCCTCGTTTTGTTTAAATCCACAATGTGAGAAAGTCAACCATGGACTTCCAAAGGTGCTGCAATGGCCTGCTATTGCTAGATTGCAGCATCAAGTTACCTGTGCTAAAGTTGCCCGGGTGGTTTGGTGCGCGGCACCGTCACTAAATTGTCACCACCGGCGCTTGTGACAGTCTGCCACTAGTTGCCGCTGTCTGTCTATGTTAGAGATGACCACGGCAACAGACATTGAGTAATTAAATATCTTGAAATTGCTATTGCCTGCTGCCCAAACCATTCTTATAGCTTTGGGGGCCTGGAACAGTCTGAATTGGCACACTTGCACAAGGGTCAGGGTTAGTAGTTGTGATATTACTAGGATTGGCAGCACGGCAGAAGCAATGTGGGGTGCAAACTGAAGTGGCCACCATCGCTTCTTATACTCCGGGCCATTGGCATTATTGTGATGCAGCAGCAATTTTCACAGATCTTTGGACCTGCATTAGCCATTCATATACCTTTTCCATTCTGGCCCACACTATGACCATTCTGCTCTGACTCCAACTTTTGGTCTGGCTGATACAATAAAGCCTTGACTTGGTTAATCTCATTGTGGACACACAGTGTAATTACACAGATAATCATAAATTAGCATACTAGGGAGGGTTAGGTTCAGAGAAAGTGATGGCCACTGATTACCAGTAAGGGGCAGGGCTATTTGGAACCAATTCAAAGTGACACAGAGTACTGGCAGGACTATCTTGTCTGGGTTAACTTGCAGGAGTGAACGGCTAAAACAGCTTGGGCTTCACATGTTATCGATGCATGTGTCTGTGCACTCCCATAAGCTTTCCAGGTGGGACGCACCACACCTTCCCAGGTAATAGGATCAGTTAGTACCGGGGCACCTAAGCTCAAGTTAAATAAAGGGGCCTTTTAACTCTGTATTTGACTGGCCACGTTGCTGCCCTTCAAAGACAGAGGTTGAATGGGAGGCTATGTCTCCTGACAAGTTCTGCTTGCATTTTAGTTGTTGTAACAATGGGATTGGGCTTACACCCTCCTTTCATCTTGCAGTCAGAGAAAGAAAAGAATAGGTAAAGAAATAGCAGTGTATGAACTGGGCACACACTTAGCAGTAAGCCGGAAAATATGAAGCACATATATCGTAATCCTGAAGTGGGATGCAGACGTTTCAGTTCAGGACCAGCTAGAAGCTGATTTTGGGGTCAGCTTGGTTTACCCCCAAGGGGCTGTTTTCGGAGCTGATGGTCCTTTTTAACATCGAGGGCTGCTTGGGGCATCCGAAGTCTCTGGCATTTTGCCCTTCTGGGGTCATTCAATGGCTTCACCTCAGAGCCATTATAGGTATGTCTATGGTTCATTGCGTGGCTGATTAGGTTTGCATGACTAAAGACATACATTGCTCTTGGCCACAGGCTCCGAATCCCATCTGTAGCGGGGCAGGCATGTATCATAGTGGGGACAGTCACCAACATATATATGGTCTTTTGGTTTTCGAGAGACACGTACGTACTCTGTATACTAACTGGAGCGATAGCGGAAATGTCTGGAATAATGGGGTTTCTTTAAGTTGGCGAGTAGGCCTCCCAGTTGAGCCTCATTGCAGGGGGAAAGGGGGCACACGGTGAGGGACGATTAGAGTCTAAGCCTGTCAGCTGTCTCCCAGCCAAGTATGTCCTCTCAGCCCCTCTTGTATTGTTCGCTCCACTCCAGTAGTTTTTCCACACACAGGCCTGCATTCTGGTATACGTCAGTAGGAGTCTGGCCCTGGGCTACTCACGTGAGGGTGGGGACCTGCGCCTGCAAATGGGACAACTTGATCGGCACGCTCCCAGCAGTCGTTTCCACCGACGATGGTGATGCAGGGAAAGGTTTCAAGCATGCGCCGAGGGATGGGTCCTTCGACACAATCCATAATGTTAACCTGGTTAGTATTCAGGCCAAGGAGCCGGTGCATGACCCCAGGGTGCCGGAGAGGGGTTCGGGGTGGCAGGCTTTCCCGAAGCTTGCACAGGTTGTGGTTTCCGCAGAGCTTGGGCGCAGGTTAGCAGGCCTCATCTTGTCGCTGCGGGTTTGAGGTGTCTGTCGTGTCACTTGACCGAGCACGGATAGGCTCTATTCAGTTAACGGGGCGTGAGTTTGCCATTCCCATAAGGGTGCTGTTACCCCAGTAGTGCGGAAATAGAGGGTTAGGACCACAAAGATGGGCAACTATCAGAGCACATTTTGCATTCATAGTTTAGAAGGTACAGGTACATTGCTCATGGTTTATTCCATGTCCTCAGATCCAAAAGCTTTGCATGATACAGGTTGCTTCAGTTAAGCAAAATACCCTTGGGAGTAGTCAGCTAACAAGGGGACTACCGTCCCAAATTTTGGCCCAGGAATGTGGGCCGGGGTGGTACGCCCTTACAGGGGTGTAGGGAGAAGGGCAAAATCCGACCAGGCTCGGCTGAAGGGTATTCTGGTTGCACCAAGCCGGGGGATAGATGTATGGTCCAGTGGGTCTGGTCGTCTCCTACCTGGCCCTTCGCCCTTCTGTAGAGGGTTATTCTCTGGTTCATGCTGTCAGCACGCCCCTTACCAATTTGGGGTTGAACGGGTATGGAAGGCGTAATTAAATACGTCAGGCAATGCGGGTCCTGACAGACACTTTCGCAGTCACTCTTTTATGCGGGGGCAGCAAACCCAGCGTTCTGGGCGGGCTTGTCAGCGGAGCGCATCATGCAGGTGGGACGATGGGAATCCCAAGGTGTTATAAGGTACATCCATCCGCAGCCACCCAGGGGAGTGGCCGGAAGACAGGTTAAGTGTTTTATGTACAGCGAATGTTGAGTACACCATAGGCACCCCTGTGAGGCACCTGAGGTTTGTGGGGGTGCAGTGTTATTAGGTAAATTATGTGCAAGCTGGATTAGTTGGATGGAATGGTGTGCAGTGCTCAACGAAGGGTGTTTAGCAACCTAGCATTGCTTCATTTTGCCAGGATCAAAGGTCTGGGTGGAGGGCCTTCCGCGCGTCTGGTTGTGGCACGACGGGCGGAATTCAAGAAAGGGAGGCATGTGTTTTCCACCACTGAGTTAATTTGGTTAGGGGGCCCAGGCATGCGCTGGAACAGCTTGCTTTGAAGACGCGACACAGACTAGGGCGGGGGTGTCTCCCCCTCCTAACAATTTTGCCATACGCCGGGGAGGCAATGATTTGACTTTCCTGGGTAGGAGGGCACTGCTGCCAGTAAGGAAATCCTCCTGGTGTAAGTTAAGCAACCAATTGGGGGCATGTGTGTATGATGGCCAGAGATAACCCCACTGTTAGTGTGGCGAGGGGACCGGTCAGGGGTTGCCGTGGAAACCACACTCAGGGAGTTAACAGTGCCATGCGCAGTATCACTGAACGAAGGGGGTTGGGTCTATCAGGCAGGGCCAGCTCCATGCTAAAGTCCACAGGGAGTTCTGAAGAGGATGGGGTGCACTTGTCCAGAGTGGGCATGGTCTTGTTTTGCTGGACCTGGGAGAGGCCAGGGAATCAGCAGGATGTAGGTAAAGATGCATACCTGGGTGGGGGGCCCTGGTTGTGACGGTGGCCACACCCAGAGCTGTGGCGGAGTTACAGGGCGATCCAGAGGCTGTAAGGTACAGAGGGGTACCCTCTGCAGGAGCACAACAAGTGTGCAAAGGCCAAATATCCCCAGGGAGGTCCTCGCGTGGTACCCTGGAGGAGCGACGGCGCCCCGTTAGTCCTACGGGCGGTTGTGGACCTGAGCAACCGGGGGTTGCCTGGAACGCTCCGCCCCTTCGAGGGCGTGAGTAAGGGGGTGGACTGGCGGTCCACCGGTGGGAGGGGTTAGCCCCTCCCCCAAAATTGGTAAGCACCGATTGGCGACGGCCACAGTGTAATTTGGCTCATCAGGCGGGCAGGCGGCGGAGGGGTTGCCTGCCCTTGGATCGCCCGTAATATAACCCACCATGTTGGCATATTTGTTATGCAAATAAACCTGCAGCAATTTTCTCCACAAACAAGGTGTTGTGTGGTTTATTTCCAAATAATATTGCTGTATATTGCTGTATGTGGGATGGGGAGTGTTGCTGATATTGGCACTATGTTGGCTGCCCGTGGTCCACGAAGTGGACCCTCATAAGAGGGCGGCCGCCTTAGTGCCACATGAGGGCACACGAGACAGTCTAGCATGTGGGACCACCCCCCTAGGGGTCCGCGCGCAGCGTCACTTCCGGTAGGGGGTGGGCGGGGATGAGGTATAAGGGCCTCTCCCCACCCACCTGGCGGCCTCTTTGCCGCTGCCCTTGACGCCGTTTCCCTCCCTACCGCTTACCCGGCGTAAGTGCAAGGGTGGGGTGGGAGAAGTTGTTATTTTGTGTTGCAGGCATAGTTACAGGGTGATCCAGAGGCTGTAAGGTACAGAGGGGTACCCTCTGCAGGAGCACAACAAGGGTGCAAAGGCCAAATATCCCCAGGGAGGTCCTCGCGTGGTACCCTGGAGGAGCGACGGCGCCCCGTTAGTCCTACGGGCGGTTGTGGACCTGAGCAACCGAGGGTTGCCTGGAACGCTCCGCCCCTTCGAGGGCGTGAGTAAGGGGGTGGGTTGGCGGTCCACCGGTGGGAGGGGTTAGCCCCTCCCCCAAAATTGATAAGCACCGATTGGCGACGGCCACGGTGTAATTTGGCTCATCAGGCGGGCAGGCGGTGGAGGGGTTGCCTGCCCTTGGATCGCCCGTAAGATAACCCACCATGTTGGCATATTTGTTATGCAAATAAACCTGCAGCAATTTTCTCCACAAACAAGGTGTTGTGTGGTTTATTTCCAAATATTTTGCTGTATATGGGATGGGGAGTGTTGCTGATATTGGCACTATGCCCTGGGCTTTATTTTTGCTGCCCCTCCAAGTCTGCACTTGATTAAATATAACAGACTTTGTTTTAGGCAAGAGGGGTTGTGTTGGTCTTTTGTGACATCTGACACGTTCAGATTGGAGTTAAGGGAGGTCTGTGGTGGTTTTGACTATATGTTGTTCCTATTGCATCACACCCAATCCCAACCCGGAGCCTCCCGGGCCCAGGCTTCAATGTTGCTTTGTTCTTAATCTTCCACTTCTTAGACTGGCCACAGCCCTCTGTTTCTCTCCAGTGTTATTTTTTGGCCCGCCACGTAATCTTAGGGTCCCCCCCTTTTGACACGAAGCACCATTAGGTCCTGTGTGCTGTCTGTGGTTGTTGCTATTGCTCTGGGGGTCGTGAAGGTGGAGGACTTTGCATTAAGTGTGTGGATTATCTACTTGAAATGGGTGCCCTGAAGAACTGGATCGCATTGCAAGTTTAAATGGTGTAACCTTTAATGTTTTGCATTTCCTTTAAGTGCATTTCTCTTTGTACAATTTGCACTGGCACTGTCTAACACTTGTTGTTTCTTCACTCAGACATTTAGCCTGTTCAGAGGACCTCTTGTTTCGCCTGTACAATGGGGAAAAGAAAAGCCATGGATAATCCAGTTGAAACAAAGAAGGCCAGGAAGCAGACAAAACTTGTGTCGCCAAATTGTGTTGCAGATTAAATTAATGTCCTGATAAAAGAGGTCGAGGGACTCCTGAAAACCAAAGAGAAAGGAAAAACTCAGGCTCCTGTAGGACGCACCAAGGGATCCATCAAATCATATTTGATCAAACCAAAAGGGACGGTGTGGGGGTAATACAACAGAGGCTCAAATTCATCAAGCTAGCTCACAGGTTCCCCCTAGTGAACTACAGAGCCCAGCCGCCCTTGCGGAAGCCCATGAAGCACTTGCAAACTCAGCAGGTGTAATAACGGTTGAGTGTGAAAACAGATTTCAAATTCTGGGAGATCTGGATGATGGCATAGTGCATTCTGTACCTCCGCTATCAGCGTAGCCTCCTCCGAGTTGTTTAAATGATACCACCCGTCTTCACATTGGGGATAAGGTAGGGGTCCAATTTGATTTACTTAAGTCTGAAATCATGGGGTTAAAAAATATAGTCTTCACTTTTACAAAAGCTGGGAGTGCTGCTTGAAACCATAGCAAAAAGATGGCAGAATAACACTCGTTGTCACCCAGAAACCCTGCCCATTGCCAGTGCCCCCGGCCTCGGCCAAGGATTAGAGAAGACATCCCCCCAGCTAAAAGATTCTTAAGGCTGCCCCCCCTCCCCCAACTGAGCCTGATACAGAGCCTGTTCTTGAGCCGGTCTACAGTCGAGAGCACCTCCCACAAAAAACACACGACCCCTGCATTTAGACCCGACACAAGGAGTCCCTCTAACAGCTGGGCTCCACTCCAATTTACAGACGTCACTCGATGCTCCCTCCCCGAGACCAATTACTTTACATCAGATTAAAGTAGTGGGGGCCCTCTGTTTGACAAGTCACCAAACAGAGAAGTGTTTTTGAACAATGCCCCCAAACCCCCGACTTGCATATAGCTGGGTCTGAACTGGGGTGGCGGAGTGAGCTAAAGAATGATGATGGATTCAACTCAGATCTGTGACTGGGGGTGAGTGTCTGAAAAGTTTCAACCCTCCGTCCATCATCTCCTTGTGTTTGCTCCATAGCATTGGGAATCCCATACATTTCTGCATATCCCACTAAAAAATGGGCTAGGAAGACCGATCAACTCTTGAGTACGGGCTAAGAGCAGTTAATGGCAGGTCCAAATCAGAACACCGGGCCAAACCCACCTTTAAGCGGGGTAGCTCATACAGCCACATTGACTACATATTTCTGGATCTCAGACTCTGGTGTCTCTTAAGCGATCTGAAGGTTGTTTTCCACCCCAATAGCGATCTCAATGCCTTTGTACACCCAAAACTGGTTCACCGGCGAATCCCTGCCCCCCTAGAATAGCTCACGTAGCTTTGGATCCTATTGTACAGCAACTAACAGATATTTTTAATCTTATCCTTAAGACAGGAATATTTCCAAAAATCTGGAAAAAGGCTTCCATTCTGCCTTTGTTAAAAAAACCTAGCTTGGTTGCTTTGTACCCTTGTAATTACCGCCTTTTTTCCCCAGTTGCCCCTGCCGGCAAAAATTCTTGAAAAATTCATGAATCAAGAACTGACTACTTTTATTAATACCAACCACATTCTGAATCCTACGCAGTATGGGTTCAAGAGTGAGAACAGCACTGAGCTCGCCCTGGTTACTGCAACAGAGGAGATCAGATGTGCGGTTGATAATGGAGGAAATGCCGCTCTGATTTTAATGGACCTCTCTGCGGCCTTCGATATGGTAGACCATGGCCTATTGTTAAGTCGCCTCCAAGAAATCAGCATAGGTGGGGTAGCTCTTCTCTTGTTAAATCTTTTTTAACCAAGCGTGAGCAAATTGTGGAACTAGACATCTATGCATCGCAAACTTTTCAACTCCCTTGTGGGGTTCCACAGGGGTCGTCACTGAGCCCCTCCCTTTTTAGCCTATACGTTATTCCTCTGGTCAGGCTCATTAAATCATATGGCTTTACTATGGTGTCATACTGCAATGACATGCAGATTATCGTCTTTATTACAAACAACATTCAGGAGACAGCTTTTAAGTTTCATAGCTGTATGCAACAGGTAAGTAAGTGGATGATGGAGAACTGCCTGAAATTAAATTCAAACGAAACCAAGGTTTTGCTCTTCGGCAGTAACTCTTCTTTCTGGTCTTCTAATTGGAACTCGGCTTGCTCTCTATTCCAGTTACAAAGGCAAAAAACCTAGGAGTTATCTGTGATACAGCCTTATCCTTTACACACCAGGTAAAGGCCATCACTTCATTCACCTTTCTTACATGAAAAATTCAGAGAAAAATCTTCCCTTTCATACCTCTGAACCTACAAAAAACGGTTGTCTTAGCGCTCATTTTATAGACGTTAGACTACTGTAATGCCCTCTTCGTCGGTCTTCTTAACAGACTACGGGTTCTCCAGAACCCAGCTGCTTGTCTACTATTAGGGACCCCAGACACTCTCTAGCTAAACAAGCTCTCAAATCCCTTTACTGGCTTCCTGTGGAGAAGCGGATTGATTTCAAGGCCCTTTGTACTACCTTTAAGGCTCTTTACAATCGCGGACCGGAATATCTAAAAGACCAGTTCCATTGGTATGTTCCGCCAAGAAATCTTCGATCCTCATCTCAAAAGCTGGTGGAGGTTCCCAGATTCCGGCTTTCGAACTGGGGGGGAGGGCAAAAGCTTTGTTAAAGTTACTGCCAGACTTTGGAACTGTCATCCTACCAATCTAAAGAACTCTCCTGATATGCTTTCCTTTAGGAAAGGCCTTAAGACCTGACTATTCACCCGTTAGTTCATCTTTCTATAAATGCAAGGTTTGAGTATGGCTAAGACCTGACTATCACCTTAGGTTTTTCATGTAGCGCCAAGACGCCTTCAGGTATTAGTTTGCGCTCTATAACTAAATAAATAAATTGGTGCTGGATCTTCTATCTGTCATCTCCCCTATTGGTCAGGACCCTGATATTGAATCTTAGCCAGTGCCTTTGGTCCTCACAAACAACCTAAATAATGTAAAATGGGGGGATATTATCAACAACACCCACACTTTGAGCTGTATATACCAAGTTTTAGTTGATTTCTTTAATCCATATAATATCGCTGATTTTGAGCGGTGTGACTTTGCTCTGTGCCACTCTGACCTTTTTGCCTTACTGAGAAAGTGTTTCACCACTCATACCAAACGTACTATCTCCTAAACTCTTCTTTCTCCTGGTATAACAGGGAGTGCAGAATGGCAAAGCTGGGGCTGATCAATGTCTAAAGATCAAGCTCTAGTTCTGATTTGACTTATGCCAGAACAGTCTACAAGTCCACCCTAAGGGTGTGTAGGAGAGAGTGGGAAGAAGTACAATGGGTTGAACTCACTGATGGCCTTAAAAAGAAAGACACTCAAGCTTTCTGGAACATCATGGCCTTTGGCAGTAGAAGCAGTGTTTCCCAACCAGAGTCTTCTATTGCTGCAGACCAGTGGGCCCAATCCAATTAAGGTCCTACAGAGCCTCGGGCCATTGGGCGTCAATACCATGTTGGAACATTCTCACTAAAAGAGACCGAGATAGCACTATACGCAATGAAGCGGGAAAAAGCCCCACGCCCTGATTGTATCCCCAGAGACCTGTTTCTCTCAGAGCCTGAAGTCTGGATCCCCTATCTAATCACCCTCACCAATGCTGTCGCCGGCGATAAAAACACATTCGGAATCATGGAAGGGGGACATTATAGTCCCTAATATATCAGAAAGGCCCAAAAGATAAGCCATACTATAGTTCTATAAGCCTTATAGATACGACCCAAACATTTTTGCCAGGCAAGTCTTATTTAGGCTTCAGACCTGGATGAAGAACCAACAGATCCTAGGCAACATTTGTGGGAAGTCCTGAGACAGCTTGTTATCCCTGAGGATCTCTTAGCCATCTTAATCAAAACCCATACTGACACACAGCCCAAGTAAGATAGAACAGTTGTGTGCCCTCGCAGATAGGATCCCCATCAACTGTGAGGTAAGACCGGGGCATCTTTTAGCCCCCATACTACACTGGTTGTACATCAATGGACTGGTGGGGTGGATGAAGAACTGCACAAATTAGCAAACATCAGCACTCCTGTGCTGATGTTTTCTGACAACACTTTACTTATCTCATACACTCCTATGGGTCTCCAATCTCTGCTGGGGGAGTTCCAAAAGCTTTGTGAAGGCAGAGGTCTCGAAATAAATGCAGTCATAACGAAGTTCATGGCCATTAACCCCCACCGATCCTTCAAAGGAAAAATAAAGGTAGACAGGGCACTGATTGAGAGGGTCAGGAGCTTTGATTAGTTAGGTGTGAGACTATCAGACAAACTTTCTTGGGCTTCCCAACTAGACAAGAGTAACACTCTGCTGCAGCACTGATCTGCGGCCATCCTAAAAAGGTATAGACACACATCCAGGAGGGCAATATCCCTGGTTCTAGAGGTGTATAGAGCTGTAGCTTTGGGAGCAGCTCTCTATGGGGCTGAACTTTGGGGATAGAAGAACATCAGCCTGCAAGTAAAAAACGGAAAACAGATACCTAAGGGCATTACTTAGCCTACCCAGTAGCTCCCCTATGATACCTTTAAGATGGGACCTGCTTAGTCAGAGGGTTGATCACATTGCTAAACTAAGGATACTGAAGTATTAGATAAGATTATGGACAACACTGGAGTTGGCCCCATATAGAATGGCTCCCAAGGAGTGGATCGCTCTCAATACGAATTGCTCTACACCCTGCCTAAAGGCAATTCGAAGATCTTTGCCACTGCCTACATCTGCCCAATGTGTAGGAAAAGCCGGAAAAAACCTGAGGAGTAGCATAAGTACTCAGATCTATAGCTTTTCTGTTTTACCCATGGGTTTCACACTGGTTTCCACCACAAACTGGAAGTAGGTCAAAAGAACAAAAAAAATAGGAAAAATGGGCTACCTCTTTAAAGAAATTCCAAAACTGTGCTAAAAATAGGTTTTTTATTCAGCTCTGCGTGTTCCTAAAAGCTCGCAAGATGGTGACTTTAGCAAAGCAAACCATTTGTTGATGCCATTTTTAGGGGGAAAAACAGACCATTTTATTTAAGCCATGTTTTCCTATTTTTCCCAAAAATATCAAAATGTATCTATATTTTACTTATTTTCTCTGCCCCTCCAGGGGAATCCACAGACCCTTGACTTTTAGAATCCCCAGGATGTTGGAAAAAAAGACACTATGTGGGGAAAAAGTTATGGAGCCGTAAGTGTAAACTACCCCCAAATAGCTAAAAAAAAAAAAGGGCTCAGCACTGGGGAGTGTGGGTTGGAGGGGGGTGGTAACACCCAGCAGTTAAGAAAAGTAGGATCTTTCTGGCATAGATACCCCCACTTTTTGCCTGGTGTCTATGTTTTGACTGTAGTTCACTAGGATTCTGATAACCAGGGACACAGGGAAAGTGCTCTCGCCCCTAAATTTGATGGTAAGTACTTTATACACCCCAAAATTGGCATACTGGAGTACCACTGTAAGTCCCTAGTATATGGTACTGAGGTACCCAGAGCATTGGTACAGAAGGGTTCTCCCATAGGCTGCAGCATGTATTGTGCCACCCATGGGAGTCCATGTAAACTGTCGGCAGAGCTGCTATTGCAGTCTGCATGAAATGGTGTATGCACCTTTTACTTTAGAAATAAGGTTTTCCTTATATCCCAGTCACTGCACTTTTAGCCTATAAGTCACCCCTAAGGTAGGCCCTTCAATCCAAGGGCAGGGTGCATGGTTCTAAGTGTGTGGGCATCCCTGCATGAGCAGAGGTATCCCTAAAAGCCCTGGACTCCATCCTCTGGGCTTTGTAAGTGTGGGACAGCCATTTTAAGGTATGCAGAGGACACTGACAAGTCGAGATGTCCAACTACATAATGGCTTTCCCTTACCTGGTCATGTTTGGTATCAAACATGTTGGAATCATGCAACTACACAGATTCTAGTGTTAGTTGCATGATACCATGTACTGGGGACTCATTACAGGACCTCCCATACCTACCTGTGTAGCCTTACAGGGTCTGCCTGCCGACCCAAACAGTGTTCTGTCCCCATGCTGATGAGCTTAACTTGGTCAGGAAAAGCTGAACAAAGTACTTCCTGCAAAGGAGAGGTGTGACCACCTCGCCTTTAGAATTAGGTTGGGTGGGGGCGCTTCCGAGCGGCACCAGACTTCATTGAAGGGCACATTTGATGCCCTCCTTGCATACACCAGTTTTGCCTAGTTCTGGAACACTTGGCTCCCGCTCTGGCGTGAAACTACAGTAAGGACAGGGGAGTGTCCAACCCCCTGTCAAGCTCCTCCTAGGGAGATGCCCAGCGCTCCTCCAGGTGGCCACTTGATTCTCCCATTTTGAATCTTGGCCCCGGGGAGCATCGAACTGGCTAGACCAGTTGAGTAGCATCCCTGACATCCCCCCCCCCCATAGGTGGGTCAGCGCAGAAGAGTTCCTTCCCCTTTTTGGGGTTTCTTAAGTGCTCCCCTGAGGGTGGGTCCTTAGATTCGTCCGGACAACTTCTTCAAAGGCAGACTGCTTGTCTTTCTAAGATCGTCTAAAGACTTCTGCTGCTGGACACTGGAACTCTGCTGTTTCTTTGAACCAGGACTACAGACAAGACTGCCCTCAGCAGGAAGAGTCCTGCTGCACCTTGTCTCCATGCTCTCCAAGTTTCTGCAACTCTGTGGTCGTGCATCCTCTGAGTCAGCAAGGATTGTGCCTGCATCCAAACCAGAATAAATCTCTTTTGGAGTGAAGGAGTCACTTCCCTGCATCTGCAGGCAACTCTACATTGACGACCGGTTTGCTGATCCTGTTGTCCTCCGGACAACACAGATGGTGTTTTGTTGGTTCTCCAGAGGCCTGACCAGTCTTCCCTGCAACTTGGGCAACTGTAATCCCTCTCCAGCCAATGTGAACCACCTCCCTGTGCACAGCATCTGTTTGCCGTTGCCAATGCTTGTTGGCTCTCTTCACGAGAAGATCTTCAAGCTACAAGAAGCCCCAGCCTCCAGCATCGCATCTCCAAGAACGGCGTCCTGCCTGCATCATGGGCCTTCATCTCCTGTGTGCTGTTGAGGCTTCCGTGCAACTCTCCATGCCTGCTGCCAGAGAGTCCTCGAGGGGGCTGCAATGATTCCTGCTGACTCCTGCATGCTGGGGGGTCGGCCCTGACCAACCCTTACTGGGTTAGTCCCACAGACCTAGCTGGTCTGCATCCAGGCATCTTTAACCAGACTGTTGTGGGTGCCAAGGCTTGTTGGTGGTCCTGCCGTCCACTGACCTTCCTGCATTCCTCATCCGTCGTGGGACAGCTCTTAGACTGCTCCTGTTCTCCTGCATCGTCGCCTTGGCTCCACAGCTGCTTTCTCAAGACCATCGTGCTTCCGCAAGTACCTCTGACAAGCGGTGGCATTGTGCTCCTTCGCCTCCTGGACACCTCCGGGTGGTTTGGACTCTGTTCCCTCTGCTTTTAGGTAATTCTCGTCCAGAATCCACATTTGGGTTCCACCGTCCTGGTCCACAAGTTGCTGCAGCCGTCCGACTTCTCAGGATCCTTCATTGGTTTCTACAGGCGGTTCTGACACCGCTTCGCCCCTATGCACCCGTGCTCCCTGGTGTAGGTATCCTGGTTCCCTGGATATCCATGGGTGGGGGTAGCTGCCCAACCTCCCTTGATCTAATTGGTGTCCAAGGGGGCCTTTGGGAAGGGTCCTGACACAAGAAAATACCAACCGCAACTTACCCTGTGTTATCCTACGGACGTTTGACCCGGTGTAACCACTCTGCACCTGGCCGCCTTGGGGTCCCTAGCTACTCACCTTTGTGGGTTCCTTGCTTCCCCTGGGCTTCTCCATCCGTGGGTAGCAGTCTCGTTTTGGTACTTACCTCTTATACCACTTTCTTAGTATAGGGTTTCGCCCCCCTCTGGGCCCATGAGTTTTGCTATGCTATTTACCTGTTTCTAAAGTATTTCTTGTGTGCATTTGATATCTCTGGGTAGGAGATATACCAAGTTAGTTATTAGTGTTGTTCAGGGCCAGACTGGCCATAGCGGGCATCAGGCGGTTTTGCAGTGGTGCTGCAATATCTGCCCCAGTAACAAAAGAAACAAGCGTTTTCAGCCTCCCTGGGCCAGGCAGTGCTTCCCCAGGGGCTGGTCAGAGAAAATTGCCATGGCTGCTTTGGGTTCCCAGTCCAGCTGTGGTGTTATAATAAATACCACTGTCTTTTTTTTAAACACTTGCGTGGTTCTTTCTTGTGTGAAAGCTTGCTTACTGACTATGTGGTAAATGTACCCGCTTTACTTCCTCCTAAAAAAGCCTTAGCTGCTCTCCACAGCAACCCCTTGAGAGCTTTGGTTATCAGGGACCTAAACACTATCACTAGGCTTTGCCTGGACTTAGTGCACAGTGACCCACCATAGGTGGACACTATATACTGAGCCAGCTTCCTACAGATACTGCAAGTACTAAACTACAATGTAATAGTCACAGGGTTCATTTGAAAAAATGTGCTTTATGATGAATACTATGCTTTTTGAGAGCTGCTTAGTCAAGTTGTTTATGTGCAATACTAGTTCTTCAATAGATTCTATGTCAGGACCGGAGGCTTCGGATGATGCTATACTTTTACTTTTAATTCACAGCAGCCATTTTAACATCAACAAAAAACCACATTTCCCAGAAGTCCAGGGAAATTGGAGAAAAAACAAACAAAGGACAAGCATATCCCTGAATAACAATGACCAATCAGAATGCTGGGTCCACCATATAGTCCCTCTTCAGTATCTTGGCCATCCTCTTTCTTTGCTGCTCGCAGCCACGGATGAGTGTTTTCTCCTTTTTTCCCTCAGACTTAAAATTTTGAAGTTGTGTTGTCATGCTTAATGAGGTGTTTTATTGATTGTGCTGCTGATTGTGCTGCAGTCGCGGGACCGCGTACCAGTCCTACGCGACTATAGTGCTTTTTGACATGTTATTAGGCTGTATATTGTTTGCCTGTCACGGGACCGTTTTGGCTGGTCCTACGCGACTTTGTTCTCTTGTTTTATCTACCTTTCTTGCAGCGTCAAATAAATGCAATGCTCAGCACACGTCTGCAAGGTAAACACAATAGTAATGCATAATAGTGTGCACAAATTAGAAACATAGTATTCAATAATCTTTTTATCTTCTTTTTCTTCTGTTATTTCACAAAGTTCTTTGTCAGCCAACACGTGTTTCGTCACAAACATTGGGAATTTGTCCCGCGACTTTCTCAAGGCTCCAATATTTCCGGTAAAATGTTTTCATGTGGTGATAATTCCATCCCACAGTAAACAATAGACGATATCCGCTGGGAGAATCAAATACTTCAGCTCCAGGCTTGTATGGGATCTTATTATGATCCAAATAGGCAAACTCGCTAAGCGAAGTGATCCGTCTTTCAAACAGCCAGCCGTGTCCTCGAGTACCAGAGCCTCCGCCACCCCTGGAGAGAGACGCCCTCGTGTGAGGGTCAGTACAGGCTGTGAAGCCTGCGTTATTGAGACGCCCTGAGTCATAGCTCTGGGTAGGTGTGTGTGCTGCAATTGACACCCGTCGCTGGTGTATAAAAATTTCACGCTCAGGCTCCAAGGTTGGCCTGGAAGGGACACACTCCCAGGGGAATCTTTGGGGCCTGTTTGGGGGTCATATTCAGGAATCTTACAACTGAGCAGGGTAGTGTCCCGGGGACATTGACCCCGTTGCAGATTAGGGCTGTGCCCTTTATTTCCATAATTAACTGCTGGTCCCCAGCACGCATAAGGCAGCCCATCAGGACTGCGGGAGGTAGTCAGCTGTTCCACCGGCCTCACGCAAGTACGGATGACAGCATCAGAGGGCCTTCGTCCAATGTTGGTGGACTTGGGAAGCATGTCGGACCAGGCAGACATGCAGTGGGACAAGGATCCCTTGGCCCAGCTTCCTTGGGACGATGATTTCTACGACGCAGTAGATGCGCTGATCTATAGAGCTGTAGAGGAGGTGATGGCTCCCATGGAAGAGCGCTTGGTGCAAAAAAATGCGCGTGAATGCGCTAGGTGGGCTCCGCCTGCGTCAAATGTCCCTAGTAATCCACAAAGCACACAGGGGGAGGAGCCCGGCAAAGCGCCCCAAGGTGGACCAGGACGCTTTTGAGCGCTTGCGGGAAGCGTTCCTGGCCCAGAACCAGTCTTTGGCAGCTCTGTCAGGTCACACCCCCCTCCCATTTCGCCTTCCCCCGTGAGTCCGCCACAAGGGGCGGGGATGATGCCCAAATGGAAACGGATGAAGAGGCCGGTCCATCCAGACCATGGCGCCCGGTGGCAACCCCTGGGCCTACTGACCCTCAAGGGGTGGGGGACAACTCGGGCATACTGGATCCGAAATTAATTGTTCACCCCCAGTCGTAAGAATGGGCGCCCTCCGCGAAGGTGGCGGGCTACGTGGCCAGTCGAATTCGGACTCCCATGAGAAAAGAGGCTCGTAGCCGCCTCCGGTCGGAGTGTCCGCGGCACTCCCTTGATGGTAAAGTTGCCCAGACCCCTGAATTGGATCCCAGAATGGCCACGTTTTTGGCCAGATTCATTAAGGAACCCAAGAAGGGTATAGACAGGTCCTGGAGGGCGTGCCAGGATAAGCTTTTGGACGCCATGAGTCCGCTCACCATGATCCTGGACATGGCCGAGGATGCCAAGGTCTCGGGGGCCCTGATATTGCCAGAAGCCCTTTCTGGTTGGTCGCAACGCGCAGTGGTGTTCCTTGGGAACGCTAACTGTGCTCTCTCGACAGAGCAACGGCGATCCTTATCAAGGTGGACCTGAAGTTGGGGGATTTAGCCGACTCCAAAGCTGGAGACATGGCCCAGGGAGGTTTGTTTGGCGAGCCTTTTATTAAGGAACTCGGCAAGTTTGTGAATACATTCAGGTCTTTAGATAAGGCCAAGTACTCTATCAAAAAGGTATTCTCTTCCCAGGTTTTCCGTGGGGCCGGTCGAGACAGGGGCCGCTCGACCGGCCAGGCCCCCCAAATCTCCAGGGAGCAGGGCTCCAGGCGGGGGCAATATCAAGATCAAGCCCGCTACAACAACTTCTATCCCTCCCGTGGACGACGATCCAGAGGTCGGGGCTTCAGAGGTGGTGACAACGCCTCTAACGCCGGTAAGTGTTTCCACCGCTTCTCTGGTACGAGTGGGCGGCCGAGTTTGTTCATGTGTGGGAAACGATCACGAGCGACGCTTGGGTGTTACAGACAGTCCAAGGGTTTCGAATAGAATGTCGATTCTCAGAGGTTTAGTGCATAGAGAATCGTGATTTTATTAAAGACAAGGAGGCTAGCATTATGCATAACCTTTTATTAACCACTTCTGAGCAGCACTTTAAATGCTTTCTTAGAACATAAATGAAGTCACAATAACCAGAACTCTATATAAGCCAACAACATTCAAGGCTCATCCTCTTTTGTTTCTGCCTCTTCCTTGACGTCTTTTCACTTCTTTTCCACCTTCCTCGAACTTTCTTCAAATTCACAATCCATCTAAATTCAAATAAATAAATTGTGAGAACAAACAAAACATAACCAATCAACACTTCCCATATAACTAAAAAACTGTAAATAAAATTTAATTAACCCTCTTCTCCACTCAAGGGTGGGTGGGAGGGATAATGCTAGCCTCCTTGTCTTTAATAAAATCACGATTCTCTATGCACTAAACCGCTGAGAATCGACATTTTATGGCAAGACAGGAGGCTAGCATTATGCATGTTTAAAGCTCTTTAAAACTCCTTCTGAAACATGCTCCACTGGTCTGAAATAGAAGTCACGAAACACTATCATTAGACCAATCTGCCGCTTTCAAAATCTCCCTCAGACTACCTCCCGCTTCATACACTTTTGAAGCCATAGCACCACGCACAGAATGAGCTTTAAATCTTTCTAGATTTACACCAGCCTCTCGCATTGCACCTTTCACCCATCTTGCAATAGTCGCTGCTGACACTGCTTTATACGGCTTGACATATGAAATCAACAACTGATCCTAACCAGCACATCTGAATTCACTAACTCTCGCCTCATACTCTCCAAGACATTTTTCCACACACAATTCTGGATGTTTCTCAAACCTAGGATAAAAAGTTTTGTCAGACATAGTCTTGGTACGTCTTTTAATCTAAAAAAACACACCCTCTAGATGAAAAAATCTACCTGAAATATCTAATGCCTTAACATCAGAAACCCTCCTGAAAGAAATCAAACACAACAAAGTCGCCAATTTCCAAGATAAATGTTTTAACGACAAATACCTGTTATTCTGCCATTCTTCAAACAAACTTGTTAGCAAGCTGACATCCCACAAAAAATTATACCTTGCACCTGGTGGTCTCTTCAAACGAATTCCTTACATAATCCTGCAAATCAACTGTCCTCTACCTACTGATATTCCATCAACCAACGAATGACCAGCAGCTACAGCCGATCTATAACAGTTAATCGTTCTGTAACTCAAACCTTTTCTAAATAAACTCGCCAAAAAATTTGCAAACATCACTTCATCAGCCTCAACAGGATCCAAATCCCTTTCCACGCACCAGCGTAACCAAACCTTCCACGCACTTGAATATCTCTTCCTAGTTCCTTTTGCCCAAGACTCAGATAATAATTCTGAAGCCTCTCCTGATAAATTTGCGAATCTCTCAGATCTCCTGAAATGCTCCAAACTAGAAGGTTGAGCACCCCTGATTCCACAAGAGGATGTTCTTTTCCTTCTACATTTTCCAGAAGTCCCTTCTCCGCCATCAGTAAAAATGGATCTGCAAATGTCAATTCCATCACTGAAAGTACCAAGCCGGAGTTATCCAGAATGGAGTCACTAAAACTATTCTGCATTTCTGATTTCTCACATGCATAACTACCCTCTGGATCATTGAAAAAGGGGGGAAAGCATACCCTTCCATTCCCTTCCAATTCAGAGTGAAAGCATCCACAGCAAAGGCTCCCGGATCCGGCCTCCAACTCACATACCTTTCCAACTGATACATCAGACGAGAAGCAAATAAGTCTACCTCCAAGGGACCTAATTCCTCCTCTATCAACCCAAAAATCATCTGATTCAACTTCCAAACGATGTAATCCTCTAGATTCCTTGAATTCCAATCTGCTATCAAGTTGTCCTTCCCTGGTAAGTACTGAGCTGTCACATTTACCTTCAATTCCATGCAAAATTTCCAGAAATCTTTTGCTAATTCTGATAACTTTTTTGACCTGCTTCCCCCTAGTTTGTTTATATAAGTTACCGCAGAAATATTGTCCATCTTCAACAAAATCGAACTCCCTTTCACTTGATCCCTGAAACTTCGAATCGCCAATTCTCCTGCCTCCAATTCCAGACAATTTATGTGCTCCAATCTCTCGCATTTCTTCCATTTTCCACCTGTCTGTTGATCCTCCAATCTTGCACCCCAACCAAGATTGCTCGCGTCCGTCTCCAAGACAAAATCCGGACAAATTCCAAATATTGCCCGTCCATTCCATGCTTCTAGATTCTCCAGCCACCAAATCAATTCCTCATTTGCTTCCGCATCCAACATCACCTTGTCTCCATACCAGAGCCCTTTGTTCAGAGCTACTTTCTTTACTCTCTGTAAATTTCTGTAATGTAACGGTCCCGGGAACACTGCTTGGATTGAGGAAGACAAGAGACCAATCACCCTCGCTAACTGTCTTAAAGTTACTGATTCTTTTTTCAATAAGGTTCTTACTTCTCTCTTTATCAAAGAAATCTTCCTCTCTGGTAACTCCAGTTTCCTTTCCACTGTGTCCACAACAAAACGCAGAAACTCCATTCTCTGTTCCCCTTTCAATTTCGACTTTTCTAGGTTCACTACAAAACCCAACCTTCCTAAAATGTCCTGAATCATATCCACATTTTCCTCCAACCTCGTCAAGTCCTGGTTCATTACCAAAATATCGTCCAAATAAATTATCAGACGAACTCCTCTTTCTCTTAAATAACCTACAACTGGCCTCAAAACCTTTGAAAAACACCAAGGTGTTGATAAAAGACCAAACGGAAGACATTTGAACTGATACAATTGGCCTTTCCATCTGAATTGAAGATATCGTTGGCTCTCTTTTGCCATGGCTATTGAAAAATAAGCATCCTTCAAGTCTATCTTTGCTAACCAATTTCCGTCCATGAGAATGTCTCTTAACAGATGGATACCCTCCATCTTGAAATGTCGGTAAACCACAAAAGAGTTCAACTCCCTTAAATTTTTTACCGGTCTCCATCCTTTGTCCTTTTTTACCACTACAAAAAGTGTACTTACAAACCTTTTTTCTTCCTCGGATACCATTACTATAGCTTCTTTCCCTAACATCTCCATTATTTCCTGTTCTACAACCTTCTTCGTTTCTTCCATGAACACTATCTCTCTTGGTTCTTTCTTTTGAAAAGGTTCTGTTATAAATTCTATCACACAACCTTTTATTGTCTCTAGAACCCAGAAATCTTTTGTCAAAATCTCCCACTCTTTTACAAACCGACTCAATCTTCCCCCTGTATTTTTCAGGATAGAACCAGTTTCTTTCTTCATACTCACCTTGACTTCCTGCTTGGGTCCCAGGAAGAAACCCGGTCCTTCCTCGAGTTCCCCTGTTCCTTGACACTCTCCCACGTTGTGGGTATAAACTTCCTGAAAATCCTGTTCCATTTCCTCTATATAGACCTCTTCCTTGAGAGAATCCTCCCTGATAGTATTGGCCTCTGACAAAACTCCGGCCGAAAGATTGGCCCCGTCTTCCGGCCCTTCCATATAAATTTCCATCTCCAAACACCCTTCTCATAGAACTATGTGCTCTGTCTAGAGCAGTGAAGGTCTGTACATGTTTGCCCAGAGACTTCACCAATCCTTCTCCAAATAAGAGTCCCTTTGATTCTTCACTAGACTCTTTTTTCGCGAAATCACCCAACTTTGGGCTAATTCTGAAAAGGACAGCTTTTCTTCTCTCTGCGATCAATCCTGCATTCGCGTTTCCAATGAAACATATAGCCCTTTGGCTTCATCCTCTTAATAAATTTAAATCAATATCTGTGCGATTTAAATATGATTCTTCGACCATATCGAATATTCTTGCAACTGGACCTAGAATGTCCAATAACTTATCCTCACACTGTTTTAAGGATCTCTTCAATCCCTTTCTCGGATTACGGCCTAGTTTAAATAGATATGTGATGAGGTCTGGGTCCAAATTAGGTGTCAAAGTTTCTTTAACATCAATTACTGGGCGAGAACACTCCGCTCTCATGAGATTTCTCTCTGCCCTTTCTAAAGGCCGTCTAATCCAATGCTTAATATACTCTGCTACGTGACCCAAGGGACACCATTCAGAGCTTCTCGGATGACGAATCTGAGTCGTATTAAATAACTTTTCACCTAAAGGATCTTTAATTTCCTTTTCAGATTTACTGTATAAATCTGAAAACTCATCCTCATCATACCCTAGATCTAAAACAAACTCATCTAAATCATCTTGATTTGACCAGGATGGCATTTCGCCTTTTTCTCTTGCAGGGTTCCCTGCCTCTCCTTTGTGCCGCTTAGGACACCTGTATTTGACGCACTTGCTTTATTCCTATTCTCTTTTTCTGTTTTATTACTCATTTCATTGTGTTTACTTTTCTTTAAACATTTCCCACCTGGTCCTCTCATATGAACTCCTTCTTCAGAAAGAGTCCAATATTCTTCCTCTTCTATCTGCTCTAAACCTCTTTTCTTTTCTCTTAAAACTTTCTCTACTGCCTCCTAAAATTTCCCTTCCAACTCTTTTTCAATTAATTTTTTAATTATCTCCTCCTGTCCTTCTTTCTGTATATTTTCATTTTATCCCATTTTTAATTTCTTTACGTTTTAACAACGTTTTCCGCTATATTCGCTTTCAAAATCCTTCGTTTTGTCAACCCGAGTGTAACTGACATTATTTCTCCTACTCCGAAGCTCAGCTGAACGTTGCTAGGCAACCGCTCATTGCTTCGTCACACGCCTCATCATTGCGTCACACGCTGAATCAACATGCTGAACTTCCCTTCAAAACACACGTAAACCGTGTTCCCTTGAAATTCAGCTGCGACACAAGAGGACGCCCTGCACGCGATCCCTGCTTGTTAAGCAGACCCTCGCGAGTGAACCGTTATGCTCGCGCCTGCTTCCAAGGAACGAATACTTAAAAATACTGCATCTCTGCTTAACGCTCGTGATCGTCGCGCGCAGATCTCTTATTCAAATCTGCTCGCGCTAAGATCAACCGCTTTACAAAACCTTTTTCGCTCTAATTTAAACTAAATCAACTCTATTAAAATTACAAAATACCTCTCTACTAAAATATCTGCCTATCTAACCAAAAAACACTCACTCACCTCATACAAAGTACCCGAAAATTGGGTTTTCTTCGCTCTTACTCACAAATTAATTCTTAAATACTTATAAAAACAGTTTATCTATTACTCACTATTTCTATTAACAAAATAACATAACTATTTAATCATATCACACATATTATCCACATAAGATTAACCATCCAAAAAGAATACTTATCTGCTCAGAAGCAGCAAACAAAAGAGGATGAGCCTGGAATGTTGTTGGCTTATATAGAGTTCTGGTTATTGTGACTTCATTTATGTTCTAAGAAAGCTTTTAAAGTGCTGCTCAGAAGTGGTTAATAAAAGGTTATGCATAATGCTAGCCTCCTGTCTTGCTATAAAATTCTGCGGCAATCCCAGCCAGGAAATCAGACCCAGACCTATCCAGTTCTCGCGTCAAAAGGCGGATCTGATCGATGCGGAGGTCTCCGCTCTCGTCGACAAAGGGGCTGTTTGTCTCACCTCGCTACACCCGCAGGGTTTTATAAGCAACATGTTTTTAGTGGACAAGACAGATGGGGGACAGCGCCCTGTGCTAAATCTGCGCGAATTCAACAAATGGTTGGTTTACCACCATTTCAACATGGAGGGAATTCACCTCTTAAGGGACGTTTTGCGCCCGGCGGATTGGATGGTCCGCTTGGATTTAAAAGATGCTTACTTGGCAATCCCTATTTTTCCACCGTACAGGAAATTCCTACAGTTTCTGTGGCGCCAGCGAGTGTACCAATTTACCACTCTACCTTTCGGGCTCCCCTCTACTCCTTGGTGCTTCACGAAGGTGCTGAGACCAGTCATGGAGCACCTTCCAGCTCAGGGGACACGCCTCGTGTACCTCGACGGCATGCTTCTGTTGGCGCAGGACCCCCAACTGTTGCGGGATCAGTTGCAGCAGGCGGTCGACCTCCTAGAAAGATTGGGTTTCTTCATAAACGCCAAGAAGTCACTGTTGGTCCCGGCGCAAAAGGTCTCAGCCTTCTTTCACGGAAGAAGTCCAAGATCCGCCACGATTTGTGCCGGAGACTAACCAAGGAGAGAGTACCTCTTCGAGAGATTGCCCGTGTGGTGGGGCTCCTGTCGGAATTGATGGAGCAGGGTAAATAAAAATAATTTGTACCCCCCTCTTTTTGAAAATTAATGAGTTTAATGAATTAACGATACTAATTGTTAAATGGAGCATGAATTAATCAACCATTGCACCTTTAGTAAACACTACATAAAGGGTAACCTGCAAGTTTGTGCAAAATCTAATTTATTTACAATTGTAAAGTTGACTAACCCTAATATTGTGATTTGCGTACTAATTAGAGTAAAATCGCATGATTTATGCTATGTAGTAGATTTGTTTTGTGGCAAAGAATGCACATGGTAAGTAAAATGGCTTTAAATGTCGCTACTGCTAGGTAACACCTAACATGGGTCTTTAGAATGACGGGTGGTAAACAGAAAGGCTTATTTTCTTTGTTTTAATTTTGATTATGTTTGTTCTTATGATAGTTCGTTCGGGCCTGTTAGGCCAGGCTGTGAAAATGGCTGCCGAGACAGATGCGGTCACGTGACGAAGCCAAAAGATGGCCTCTAAGCGGAAGAAATAAAGGAGCTGAACCACGTGGGTACGGCCCGTGCACAGAGTGAGAGATGTCAAGGTCACGCTGACCTGCCATAAGGAGGGTGCCAAGAAAGACTCAGTGTGTATTCGTGGGAATAAATGAGAAAAGTACATGAGCAACAATGGACTAACTAAATTGTGACCATCGGGTTCGCAACAAAATGAATGGACAAATTGGACTGCTTTTACCCAAAGGTCATGGAAATCATTGAACTCTTAACATCCCCGAAACCAGTTTGAACACCACCCCTCAAATGGACCAATTAGCGTAATTCCTGCCCCTATGGATTGCAACATTTTGTGTAGTAAGCTAGAAGTAGGGTATAAAGGGGACTGCTCTTATGTGGGAGTTGCTGTTGCTGTTGCTGCTGCTGTTGCTGCTGCTGTTGCTGTTTCTATAGGCTACTTCTTTGGGTTGCCTTTTTGCTGCTGCTGTGGTCGTTGATATTGATGCTATTGCTGCCATTGACTTCGAACTTGACTGGGAAAGGAACGAGATCGTTGCGGGAAAATCTGTACGGGAGGTCCCGTCGAGGAGGCCATTTAGTGGGACAGTCAGCCAGTTTGGGAGTCTATTCTGTGATCTACGGTTTATCTCCTTTTTGGTGAACCATTCCTATCTGCATCTAAATGGGTAATGCATAAGTTTAATTTCCTTTTAGAATTTCTTATATAAATGTTATGAATGTATTAAAGTGATTAATAAACTAAGAATCTCACCTGTGCAAGCAAGAAATTAGATACAAATGTCATTCTAATTAACGATGAGTCTGTGGTTCTTTAGTTCAATAATAATTTTAAAAGGTTTTATAGTGATTGAGCTGGTCTTAATCACCATCAACTTATTCTACTAGTTGGTCCATCGACCAAAGAGCGGAATACCTTGATGTTTGGAATAGACAGGGTCAAAGGCTAATGTATATGTCGTCTGTGGCTTTGTTCTGTCTAGTTTAACAAGGTATCCCATTCCTCCAGCAACACATTTCTCCTTGGTGTGAAATCCAGTGAGTGAATGAATGTATGATATGCGGTGTTATGGGCCCCACCGTCATATGGATTAGTAGAAGTGAATGATTTACCTGGATTCGTGTCCTGAGGAGAAATTTATATTAACCGCGCTGGATCAGATTTCTTGGTAGCAGAGTTATGGTTTCTATAGATTAGTTTGGTGATTATTGATTTTTGATTATTGATGTCGAACACTTCGTGTCGAATTGTATTATGTTATGTGTAAGTCGAAATCTTGAAGCTTCCGGGAAGTAGGAAGTGGACACGTGTGGCAAAGAGAAGTCACATGGAATTGTGCATTGTCTGATTTTTCAAAATTGGTGATAACACAGGATTGTGTTATGATAGGGGCATTTCATGTATAAAACGCGTATGAGTGAAATAGCAACAGGTCTTCTTGTGAAACTCTGCCCTTAATTCTCAGGAGCAGTGTAGTCTCCACATGTGTTTTATCCCCAGAGAAACGGGTTTACCCCTTGCTTGAGAGAAGGGTAAGGTAGAGAGAAGTGCTACGCTTATCGAACAAAACAGTATTCTTGCAAGATAGAGCAAACTATTCCTTTTGTTAAGCGAAAACAGACAATGGTAATGTGTTTTATGTTGTAACTAATATAATTCAGTCGAGAAAAGAAGGTAAGAAAACTGCTGATAAATATTGTAAAGGAGGGGTCAGAAAAGACAGGAGTAGTACTGACGTCAACAAAGACCGCGCTGGTATTGGCCAGCTGTGAGAAAACGAAGAGCATCCTGATTGGTGCGTTGGTGTGAAGACGCGCTGGTATTGGTCAGTTAGGAGTGACGTAGAGTTTTTGGATTGGTGCGTTGGTGTGAGACGCGCTGGGATAGGTCCGAATAGCCAAACAGTAGAAAGAACAGCGTAGTGAAGAATTTCGTGAGTTTTTAGGAGAGAAAGAATCGAGCAATATGGCTTATTATGAGTATGGTAGAGAGAAACAGTCATGGATGACGAAGATTAAAAACTTTTTCAAGAAAGACAAAAAGGTAGTGACTAGGGAAGGAGAAGTACTTCCTCCGCCGAAAACGCCAGCATCTCATATGATGTTGAAATATGGCTATCATACTTGTATTTGGTTGGAAAATTGGACAAAATATACTCAAGAACGATGGAGTATTAGCGTTCCCAGAAATTGTTTCGTTTAGCACGGCTATACTTCGAAATTTGAGAGAGAAAATGATGAAACTTGAACCGAGACCTAGACCAACACAGTTTGAAGCGTTAGGTGAATGGGAAGATGAGATGTATGAAAGAGAAAGACACAGAGGTGCAAAGAATTATAGTTTAGTCCATGGAAGAGTATGGGGAATGAATCATGAAGACAGAATGAGACGATGGAGGTATGCTAATATGATGGATGGTTTGTTTCCTGTCAGAACGGTTGAAGAAGTAACAGGAAGAAAGTGTACAGAGAAAAAGAAACATGCAGTAACTGAAAGGTATAGGTATGGAGGTAGCGACACAGAGGATGAGTTGCTGGAAGACATTTTAAACAGAAAACCACCTCCATATCAACAGAATTCTGCGGTGGTGACACCAAATGCACCACCTATGGAAACTGTGATGAATAAAAGCCCTGAACGAAATTATGAAATAAATAGGTCTTATGAAAAATCAGAAACTCCCCAGAGTGCAAAGCCTGATAGTGGTAATACAGCTGAGTTAGCAAGAACCACAAGAGAATTGACTGAGAAAATAAGAGAATTAACTATGAACATGGAAGCCGTGACTGTGCCAGTGACAATAGGACCAGTAATACCGGTATTTGAAAACCAAAGAATAGATGAGCATTCCTTGACAATTCCAATGAACTCGAATATGCAAAGAATGAGAGAAGGGATAATCCCAGAAACTAGAGAGACAAGAGATCCGGTTGGCTCATATAGATCGAGTCCACCTACAAATTTGCCGGTTAATGAGAGTCAGATAAATAGGATTCCTATGGGAACTGAGTCAACAACTGAGACCCCAGAAAGAAGTACAAATTGGATAGAAATAAATAGTACCCCTGTAGGTCCGACTCCAGAAGAATTAAATGAGTGGATGAGAAATTTACAGAAGAAAGATGCAGAACCACAACCGTTGGATGTAATCAGATTAAAGATAGACATGGAAGAGTTGATTTTAGGGACTATTGGTACAGATAGATTGAAAACATATCAAGATGATGAACTCATGTTCATGTGCAAGAGTGTTACTTGGAGAGCTAGGAATTTGCATGAAAAATTGGAAGAAACAGCGAATGAACTGGGAGTAGAATTTGGAAAGATCAGAGGACTGCAGTAACCGTATAGGGTAGATTTTAGTGAAAAGGATATAGAAAATCTGAACACATCAGGACGATTAACTCAGATAAAGGAACTGATTGTGTTATTGAGAAAATGGGGAGATGTGGACAGATGGAGGAGCAGATGGATAAGAAGAAAGGAGGGAACAACCGATAAAGCATCGTTGGCTTTTCCAGTAAAGGAAAAGGAACCAATAGCACTGGAATACCCGATGAGGGAAACGCCAGGAGGAAGCTATGTACATGTTCCATGGTCCAGACAGGATATATTGTCATTTACAAATGACTTCCCAAGATTGAGAGAGAAACCCGTAGAATGGTATAGACAGGTAGAAAGATTTGTAAAAGTTTCGAAGGTGTTGTGGGAAGATCTGGATGGATTGTTTGAGATTGTAGTACCAGCAGACTTATGGACAGAGTGTAAGATTACATTTGATTGGCCGAAGGAAGAATATCCTAGAGATGAAAAAACTGGAGCCCCAGGTCCCGAGGTAATGAGAAAGTATGAACAAGCCATCACGTTTTTGAAAAATAAGATTCCACCGAAAGAAACAGATTGGGTAAAGATTGATAGAACAACTCAAAAAAGTAAGGAATCTGTACATGCCTACTACGAGAGGTTGCTTTTGGTTTTCAAACAGTATAGTGGTTATGAGACGTTGAGTGAAAAGGACATGAGTCATTTTGTATACAGATTTGTATATGGATTGAAACCAGAAATAAGTGAAATGATTAAGCAGCATATGTTGTGTTGGCAAAATAGCACTGTAGATGAGGTATTAAGGTATGCCAAATATTGTAGTGATGACATCGAGTGTAGACAGCGTAAACTAAAGGAAAAAATGATGTGGGCACAAGTAAAGGTTGCAGAAAAGCAAGAGGCTCAAATGAATAATCAGTCTAGTGATGCAGGACAAACTAAATCCAAACCGAATATAGGTAAGGGAAAAGGTCAAATGAGTATAGAAGAGGCTAAAAAGAAATGGCCATGCCATAATTGCGGAAAGTTAGGGCATTGGAGAAACGAGTGTAAATTTCCTCCCAAAGCTAATACGGAAAATCAACCATTAAATCCACAGGTGCAGAATGAGGTGAGTTACCAACAGCTGCAACAAACGCAGGTAGTTACTCAACAGAGTCAGGTGCCACAACCACCTATTCCTAAGAGTGTAAACCCCCAGAGATACAGTGCATAGACAGGATTCTACGGAGGAGAGCAGGTAACAAAATTGCCGCGCGCAGCTGCAGTGTCGCAGTATTGGTTACGACAGGATGGAAATGAATCGGATGAAAGTTTATGACGGTGCCTAGGAGAGGAAGAAGAGTGCGTGCTTGGCGCAACTCTAGAGGTAGATCAGTCAGGTCCATTTGTGGATGGAGAATTGAATGGTGTAAATGTTACATTCCTTGTGGACACTGGAGCTACCCGTTCTACTGTTAGATCAGTGGAAATTCTAAATCTTCCTCTCTCAGGAGAATATATCCAAGTTGTAGGTGTTTCAAACCAACAGATTAAAGCGCCTCTTACCAAACCAGTAGAGGTGAAAGTTGGACTATTCAAAGAAATGCATCGGTTTGTGGTATGTGATTGCAGTCCTGTAAATTTGCTAGGACGTGATCTGCTTTGTAAAATGAATTGTACCATCTATTGTACCCCGGATAGTATTGCTTTTCAGACACCAGATGAAGATGTTGTGTATAAAATGACAATGGCAGAGCTAGAACCAGGAGTAAATTACATGTTTCCTGTGTTTGACGCAGAGAAAATCCCAATTGAATTGAAAGAAACAGTCAGATCTGATGTATGGGATCTCACCGGTGAAGACATTGGGTTAATGAGAGGAGTAGACCCTGTAAAGGTTACTATAAGAGAAGGAATAAATTACCCAAATTCTCCACAATATAAATTAACGCCAGAAATTATTGAAGGAATAACCCCTGTAGTTAATAAGATTATTGAACAAGGAATTTTGAGAGAGTTAGTGAGTAGTCCATGTAATTCACCAATAATGGGGTTGAAAAAGCTGAATGGGACATATAGGATAGTGCAGGACTTGAGGAAGGTAAATAAAATCGTTGTCCCCTGTTGTCCAATTTTGCCAAACCCCGTTGTAATACTATATCAGATTCCACATGATGCAGAATGGTACACAGCTATTGATTTGTGCCATGCATTCTTTTCTATTCCGTTGCACCCAGACAGCCAGCCATTATTTGTGTTCCGGTTCGGAGAGCGTATTTTGGCATGGTGCCGAATTCCTCAAGGGTATACAGAAAGTCCCTCAATCTTTAATCAGATCCTAAAGAAATCATTGGAAGATTTCATTTCATTTCAAATAGCTTTATTCGACAGCATATGTCATAAAAGCATCGAATAGCATATATACATTAAAAATAGCTTCTGTACAATAAAAAAGAGAGGGGAATCATATAATACAGAGGGTTGTTTAGCAGTCTCATAAGATATAGTTAATAGCAGCATATTTGGTTAAAACCATTAAACAAATATCATAAAAGAGAATTCATTCAGGTGCACTGTGTACATATAAGGGACAAGTCAATTATGATGAGCAGCATATAACAATGTATGTATAAGGTACTAGTGCTATCCTTAAAATTAATAGCAGCATATTTGGTTAAAACCATTAAACAAATAACATAAAAAAGATTCCATTCTGGGACACTGTGTAGATATAAAGGGCAGGTCAGTTATGGTGAGCAGTATATGACAATATATATGTAAAGTGCTAATGCTATCCCTAAAATTAATAGCAGCATATTTGGTTAAAATCATTAGACAAATGTCATAAAAGAGATTTCATTCTAGAACACTATATACATATAGGGGACAAATCAGTTATAGTGAGCATTATATAACAACGTATAAATAAAATGCTAATGCTATCTATATCATGATTAATACTTTAAAAATTACATTGCAGACCAATATAGTATGTGATTTAAACACCTATAATAGATCGTGTGTCTACATTGGGGTCACACTTTGTATGGCTCTAATTCTTATTAGCCAGGCCCGGCCTAAGAACTTGGCCACTCCACATGAAAAAAGGACACTGGGATCAGATTTTAGAATACGCAGAGCAGACCGGAAGTCACGAGTGCCCATGCCACTACATATTGGTTTTATCCACTTGCTCCTAGGTGTAGCATATGCAGGGCAAGCAAAGAGGACATGGGCAATGCATTCGACCAACGCTCCGCAGCACGGACAGTGCTCTGTCTTGTTCTCGGCTGTATGCCACTTAGTAATATAGGTATTAACGGGGAGCGTGCCGAACCTAAACTGAATGTACAAGGTCCTATCTCTTGGGACCTGGATCACATCTAGGTAAGGCTCCAAACATCTGGCTTGCTTAAACAAGAGGAACTCTTCTGACAATCTACCCAACATTGGCTTGCATACTTCTTGCCTGTCAAACCAGTCCCAATAACATCTCTTAAGTTCCGCTTTACACGGCGGTATCTGGGTATCCCATGAATCTTTAAGACCAAGTTGCATCATTGTTTTCTTCACATATGATAGCCACTTGACCTTGTGGTTCACATCCAAATTCATTATCTCCGTTAGAGCTAAAGCATAATTAGTGAGCTCTTCGGTACGCCGTATGCGAGCCCAGAAGAGCAAAGGTCGTAGCCTGGCTATAGCTCCAAATGGACGCCTACCCAGGTCGTGCATTAATGGTATTAAAGGAGTGTTTCGTGGGAGCATCACCAGATCCCTCAGAAATTTGTGCTCTGACCTGCTTATTTCATCCACATTTTCAAATCCCCATAGCTCGGCTCCATACAGAGCCGAGCTAACTGCTTTTGCTTCATAGACTGCGAGCGCTGGGGCAACAGGCCTACTATATGAGGAGCGATGTTCTTTGCTTATTGCCCCAGTCACGCGTCTATGATTCAATAGCATTTTAGCTATATGGGGCCTCCAGAGCATTTTGTCCGAGAGTCGCATGCCCAAATATTCAAAATTCCCGACTCTCTCAAGGGGGTACCATTAAGTAAGAAGTTGTTCCTGAAGGATTTAGGAGGGTTGAAAGCCATAAGCTTTGTCTTCGTAGTATTGATAACTAATCCCCGAGCATCACAAAAGGATTGATACCTACTCAACAGTTTTTGAAGCCCAACTGGAGTCTTTGCCACCAACAAAGTATCGTCGGCGAACAGGAGTGTTGGCACTTTGTCACCCACCAAGATTGGCGCGTCGGCTGGGTCCTCCATTGGAAGATTTAAAAATGCCCGAAAAATCTGTGATGGTTCAGTACATTGATGACCTATTGGTGGCATCAAAGACTAAAGAAGCATGTGTTATGGACACAATTGCTTTACTGAATTATTTAGCAGAAGGAGGACACAAAGTGTCCCTGTCAAAACTGCAATTTTGTCAGCAGGAAGTACAGTATCTAGGTCATACGATTGAAAAAGGGATGCGAAAAGTGACGACAGAAAGAATAAGGATTATCCGAGGAATGAGAGTTCCAATGACACAGAGAGAGGTGAGAATGTTCCTTGGAATGGTTGGATATTGCAGACAGTGGATAAGTGGATTTTCATTAATTGCAAAACCTTTACAGCGACTGACAAAAAGAGATGTCAGAGATCCGATTGAATTGAATAAGGAGGAAATGAAGGCTTTCAAAGAACTGAAAACAAAGTTGTGTGAGGCACCGGCGTTGGGAATGCCTGATTATGAAAAAGAATTTGAGCTGTATTGTAGTGAAAGAGATGGATGTGCATTTTCGGTGTTAGTGCAAAGGCATGGAAAAATGAAAAGACCAATTGCTTATTTTTCAGCTGTTTTAGACCCAGTAGCAAAGGCATTGCCTGGATGTCTGAAAGCAGTAGCTGCTACTTGTGTGAGTCTGGAACAGAGCAAAGGCATTGTGATGGGATATCCACTGAGAGTATATGTTCCACACACTGTTGAAATTCTTCTGACTAGAACCAAAACCCAATTCATGACACATAGTCGGCTGACTAGATATGAAAAGGTGATTTTGAGTGCAGACAATGTAACCATTGATAGATGCACAAGTGTGAATCCTTCAACTTCACTGCCAGATGAAGAAAATGTAGGAGTCAAAGATGAAGTTGATCATAAGTGTTTGGATGTGCTTGAATTTTGCACCAAGCCTCGCCCAGATATTAAAGATGAGCCCTTAAAAGAATCAGATTACGTAATGTTTGTGGACGGGTCATGTCTGAGAACGAGTGAAGGAGTTTTAAGTGCTGCGTATGCTGTATGTACAGTAGCAGCTATAATGGAAGCATCTTGTTTGAGAGGGATACGTTCAGCCCAAGTGGCTGAGCTGATTGCTCTGATTCAGGCGTGCAAACTGGGAAAGAATGTCCGAATTACGGTGATCACGGATAGCCAGTATGGCTCCGGAGTGGTCCACGATTTTGGAGAGATCTGGTCTCAGAGAGGTTTCTTGACGTCTGCAGGAACTCCTATCAGAAACGGTGAGTTTGTGAAGAAATTGCTTGAGGCGATACAGCTGCCTAAACAGATTGCAGTGGTGAAATGCGCTGCACACAAAAATGGAGCAGACTATATTACAGTGGGAAATAAATATGTCGATGAAATAGCCCAATATTGTGCCAGAAATATGGTCTCACTGAATCGGAGGAGAGAAAAAGAGAATGTTTCATGTCCCTTGCTATTTACTAACGTGGTCGAAACCTGGGATGAGGTAAGGCAATTACAGGAAGAGGCAGACGAAGAGGAGAAAGATGGTTGGATAAAAGCAGGTTGCAGACAAAGAGAGGAAGATGACGTTTGGGTTTATAGAGATGAAAGACCAGTTATGCCTGATAGCATGATTTCTAATATGGCACGGATGTACCATGGACAAGCTCCCATAGGTAGGGATGCCATGATCAGACTTTTCAGACAGACTTGGTACAACCCAAAATTCAGAGCTATAGCTGAAAGTCTTTGTCAAAGATGTCTTAACTGCCAACAGAGAAATCCAGGAAGGAAAACAGTAGTGAGTTTAGGGACAATAGGACGTGAAGGAGGTCCTTTTACCAGAATGCAACTCGATTTTATTGAAATGCCCCCGAGCAATAGATTGAAATATGTTCTTGTGGTCGTTTGTTTGTTTTTTCGTTGGGTGGAAGCCTATCCGACAAGAAGGAATGATGGAGTTACTGTGGCTAAGCTCCTACTGAGAGAATTCATTCTGAGATATGGTTTTCCAGTAACGATCGAAACAGATAGAGGAACACATTTCCAAAATGAACTAATTCAATTGATATGTGAAGCACTTGACATACAACAGAAATTACACTGTGCCTACAGACCAGAAGCTTCTGGTGTGGTAGAGCAAGTAAATGGAACAATAAAGAATAGGCTAGGGAAAATGTGTCAAGCCACAGTACTCAAATGGCCAGATGCCCTGCCATTGGTGCTGATGACTATCAGAAGCATACCTGACAGAAACACAGGTCTGAGTCCTCATGAAATAATCATGGGACGAGCAATGAGACAAGCACATGTACCTGTCAACAAACTGCTGACTATAACTGATGATCTCGTATTGGACTATTGCAAAGGATTGGCTGATGTGGTACATTCTGTGTTTCATCAGGATGGACCGGATGCGACCACTCTTGAAAGAAAACGAGCTCATGATTTGAGTCAAGGAGACTGGGTCCGCATAAAAGTCCACAGAAGAAGAAACTGTTTGGTTCCTCGCTGGGATAAGCCACGTCAAGTGATCCTGGTGACAACAACTGCTGGAAAATGTGCAGGTGTGAAAAATTGGGTTCATGCCAGTCACACCATCAGAGTTCCAGATCCTGAAGCTCGACCTGTAAGTCGACATCTGGAGATATCGGATACCAGTTCAGCATCCGAAGCAGAACCTGAAACAAGTAGAGTTCCAGATCCTGAAGCTCGACCTGAAAGTCGACATCTGGAAGAAACAGGTACAAGTTTAACAACTGAAGAGGAATCTGAAACGATCAAAATTCCAGATCTTGAAGCTCGACCTGCAAGTCGACATTTGGAAATATCGGATACCAGTTCAGAATCTGAAACAGACCAACCTGAATCTGATGAGAAACAAAAGAGAAAAACAAAAACTGACATTCTAGAGAAAGAAACTGAACCAAGAGACAGTGACAGTGAACAACCAAGTACAAGTTATGGAAGAATTCCTCCAGAGATAGTTGAGTTAACTGAGGGAGACTTAGATTCAGATAGAGAGATAGGAGAAATTCCGGAAGAAACTCGAGGAGTAGTAGGGACAGACCAACTAATAGAAGAAACACAGGGAAATTTAGATTCAGATAGAAAGATTAAAACAAATGCGGAAGACAATCGAGGCGGGATAGAATCAAATGTCCCAACAGAAGAGATACAAGAAGGTTCAGATTCAGACAAAGAAGTCGAGATTATAAAGTTCAAGGTTAGAGGAAGTGAAGTAAGGTCTGAGACAGAATCAGAAGAAAGTGAAGAAGAAAGAAAGCAAAGACTGGGACCAAGAAAGAGAACTTGGAGAGCTGAACGAGAGGAAGAGGAAAATGAACTAAAAAGGCCAAGAAAAGGAGACAATTGGCCCTACGAAGTTAAAAGACTGAGATATAAGATAATAAATTTGAACAGAGATGATGCGGAACAAGTAAATGAAATAACAAGTCAAAAAGGACAAGGACAATTACAAAAAACAAAAAGAGTGAAAAGACCTAACTTGAAATATAAGTCACCTGAGTGGCTATACATCGCATTGACCGATATTAAAGAAGAAGATAACAGTCACGAAAGCCCAGACGAAAGCAATAAACCAATGGGTGAAAGTGAATTGCACCAAAACTGAAAAGACAAAGCACGAAAACCGGACTGGGCACAAAAACCGAACAAGACAAGAAGGAGTTCTGGAAAGAGCTGAAGAAAGCACAGAAACGAGACAAAATAAAGGGTAGAGTGACCGAAAAGTCATTCTGAGGTGTGGTGACACATTTTCTGTACATATATATATATATATATATATATATATATATAGCTAGATAAAAGTACAACATGGTAGACACTGAGAATAGAAGATCTAGATGTGAGTTTTTACGTAGATGGTGTAAAATGTGTTTCTTTTGTACAGGATTGCTGATGTTTATTTGGCTTATTTTAGCCATAGTAATACCACTTAGGTTACTTGTAGAAGAAACGTCTGTAAAAGGAAATAACACGAAAAAGGATAAAGAAGCTATCACACAAAACACTGCAGCATTAGTAGATAGTACTGATTTACATAGGGATAAGTCTATAACTAATTTCTCCAAGAATGTCTTCACAAAACTGCTGTATGAATATGTGGAGACAATGGATGTGAGGGATTGCTATGTTTGTATGCAGTTACCTGCGACTGTCACAGAAGGTGTGACTTATCATCACCTTCCTTTGACGTATGGGATAACTTGTAGTGTTCTAGCTAGTTTATTTTATAAAACAGGTTGATTAGAATATTATTACACCGATATAGACACTGTTTTTGCTAAAATTCCAGTAATTCCTGAATTAAATAAGGTGAAAGTTGCGAAAATGTTTGGAGAATTTTTCTTAGAAAATAAAGACCTAACAGAGTATATAGTTAGACACAATCTTACCTGTGAATTAAAGAAAGAAGAAAAGATTTTCTTGGATATGGTAGAAAACAGAAGAGTTAAATTTCAGAGAAAGGTAGCAGAAGAAAAGATAAAAACACCCCTTTGGGCGTTTGAAGAGAAAAATGAAAAAGGAGAAACTAATGCAGCTATGGTTCTAGATTGGCCCCAACAGGGAAAATTGTGTATTAGTAGAAGTAAAACAATATATGATAACTATTTCATGGGTTCCAGTGAATGCCGAGATACATACAAAATTTTAGGAGGATGGGGATTTAAAGGTGGAAAAGATCCAGTATTTCCAGGGATCTATTACATTTGCGGAAATAAAGCTTATTATAGGTTGCCGGACCATTGGTACGGAACGTGCTATTTAGGCCTGGTCTTTCCAAAGATTTTTCATGTGGAGAGAGGAACAAAAGGAATACACGAGATAGGTACAATATTATCACGTAGAAGGAAGGAAAGTTTTTCAGAAATAGTAGGTGACATTTTTGGAGCAGTGATACCAGCAGTGGGAATATCTTTGAATGCATACAAGATTCGGAAATTGTCTACAGTAGTAGATCGTTTATCAACGAATACTGCTGGAGGGTTCTTGATGGAAAATACCGAAATGGTTGCCATGAGAGCTATGGTAATGCAAAATCGACTTGCCCTTGACATTCTTTTAGCAAAAGAGGGTGGAGTCTGTGGAATGCTGAAAGTCCAACATTGTTGCACTTACATTCCAGACAAAAGTGAGAATATACAGAAGTATATAAAGAATATTACTGATTTGCACAAAGAAATTGTCCCACTGGAGGTTGAAGGTGTTTGGGACAAACTTGGTAAGAGTTTTTCCTCAATGCAAAAATGGTTCACAGAAATAGGTAGTTCTCTTATTGGGAAGATACTAATATCAGTAACAGTGGTAATAGTGATAATGTTATTAGTGAGATTAACATATGTGTGTGTTAAAAAGAGAAGAGAAAATAGAATAAAAAGAGAAAATGAGAAAAATAAAGAAAGAGAACGAGAAATGGGAGAAATAGAATTGGAAGAATTAAAAGAGAACATATACAAAAGGTCTAAAAAACAAAATGAGAAAAACACCGTTGTATGAACTAACAAAAGCAAGTGGACAAGAAACATTTATCTGATAAATTGTAGGATAGGTTTTTAGTGGTGATATTAAAAATCACCAAAGGGGGGAATTGATGGAGCAGGGTAAATAAAAATAATTTGTACCCCCTCTTTTTGAAAATTAATGAGTTTAATGAATTAACGATACTAATTGTTAAATGGAGCATGAATTAATCAACCATTGCACCTTTAGTAAACACTGCATAAAGGGTAACCTGCAAGTTTGTGCAAAATCTAATTTATTTACAATTGTAAAGTTGACTAACCCTAATATTGTGATTTGCGTACTAATTAGAGTAAAATCGCATGATTTATGCTATGTAGTAGATTTGTTTTGTGGCAAAGAATGCAGATGGTAAGTAAAATGGCTTTAAATGTCGCTACTGCTAGGTAACACCTAACATGGGTCTTTAGAATGACGGGTGGTAAACAGAAAGGCTTATTTTCTTTGTTTTAATTTTGATTATGTTTGTTCTTATGATAGTTCGTTCGGGCCTGTTAGGCCAGGCTGTGAAAATGGCTTCCGAGACAGATGCGGTCACGTGACGAAGCCAAAAGATGGCCTCTATGCGGAAGAATTAAAAGAACTGCTCCACGTGGGTACGGCCCGTGCACAGAGTGAGAGATGACCTGCCATAAGGAGGGTGCCAAGAAAGACTCAGTGTGTATTTGTGGGAATAAATGAGAAAAGTACATGAGCAACAATGGACTAACTAAATTGTGACCATCGGGTTCGCAACAAAATGAATGGACAAATTGGACTGCTTTTACCCAAAGGTCATGGGAATCATTGAACTCTGAACCATCCCTGAAACCAGTTTGAACAAGGAAGGCGATCATCACCACCCCTCAAATGGACCAATTAGCGTAATTCCTGCCCCTATGGATTGCAACATTTTGTGTAGTAAGCTAGAAGTAGGGTATAAAGGGGACTGCTCTTATGTGGTTGTTGCTGTTGCTGCTGCTGTTGCTGTTTCTATAGGCTACTTCTTTGGGTTGCCTTTTTGCTGCTGCTGTGGTAGTTGATATTGATGCTATTGCTGCCATTTACTTCGAACTTGACTGGGAAAGGAACGAGACCGTTGCGGGAAAATCTGTACGGGAGGTCCCGTCGAGGAGGCCATTTAGTGGAACAGTCAGCCAGTTTGGGAGTCTATTCTGTGATCTACGGTTTATCTCCTTTTTGGTGAACCATTCCTATCTGCATCTAAATGGGTAATGCATAAGTTTAATTTCTTTTTAGAATTTCTTATATAAATGTTATGAATGTATTAAAGTGATTAATAAACTAAGAATCTCACCTGTGCAAGCAAGAAATTAGATAAAAATGTCATTCTAATTAACGATGAGTCTGTGGTTCTTTAGTTCAATAATAAGTTTAAAGTTTAACAGGTTTTATAGTGATTGAGCTGGTCTTAATCACCATCAACTTATTCTACTAGTTGGTCCATCGACCAAAGAGCGGAATACCTTGATGTTTGGAATAGACAGGGTCAAAGGCTAATGTATATGATGTCTGTGGCTTTGTTCTGTCTAGTTTAACAAGGTATCCCATTCCTCCAGCAACACATTTCTCCTTGGTGTGTAATCCAGTGAGTGAATGAATGTATGATATGCGGTGTTAAGGGCCCCACCGTCATATGGATTAGTAGAAGTGAATGATTTACCTGGATTCGTGTCCTGAGGAGAAATTTATATTAACCGCACTGGATCAGTCTCAATCCAGGCCATATTTCCAGGCCCTTTGCACTATCGTGCCCTGCAGCGACTAAAAGCGAAACACTTGCGGAGAGGACTTCCTTACTCCCATCCAGTACCCCTGCCCGAGGAGGCACAGGGGAAATTTGCTGGCGGCTCTACCCCAGATCTGGTTATCGAGTCAGATGCCAGCAGATCAGGCTGGGGCGCCAGGTGTGGGGATTTTTCCACAGGAGGGTCTTGGTCTCCGCAGTAACAGTCTCTGCACATCAATTGTTTGGAGCTGTTGGCGGGGTCCTTCGCCGTCCGCTGCTGGACCAGCGACCAAGTTCAGTCGTGTGTCCTTCTGAAGATGGACAATGTCTCGGCGGTCCTGTACATAAATCACCTTGGTGGCACTCGATCAAAGGTCCTTTCGGACCTGGCGACAAGCCTGTGGCAGTTTTGTCTCAATCACCAGATTTCGGTGACCGCAGAGTATCTTCCCGGATGGGAGAATCAGGTTGCGTATTGGCACTCGCGCCACTTCCGAGATTCCAGTCTTTGGAAGTTGCACCCGGAAGTTTTTACCATAGTGCAGATCCTTTGGGGTCCTTTTTCGGTGGACCTTTTTGCCTCCAGACTGGATCATCAGGTACCCCAATTCTCCGGATCCGTTGGCGGTGGCCACGGATGCTTTCCTGCAGGATTGGGCGCAGGAACAAGCTTATGCGGTCCCGCCTTTTGCGATGATCACACGGGCGTCTGCTCAGATCAGACGGCAGCCGGCGGAGGTGGTTCTCATCACCCCGATTTGGAGATCGCAAGTTTGGTTTCCGGTTCTACTGGAACTTTCTTGGGATTTTCCAATCCGTCTCCCCCAATTTCCAGAATTGCTTCTCAATCCGGATCAGGCTCCGCATCAGATGGTGCTGAGCGGGTCCCTGCGTCTCATGGCGTGGAGGATTACAGGAGTAGATGGTCGATCCCAGGCCTTTCGGCATATGCTGAAGACCTCTTGTCCAAGGCCTGGTCCGATAGCACAGTCAAGAGATACTGATCAGCCTGGAGGCAATGGTGTCGTTGGTGTGCGCGACGGGGTTGCAATCCCGTGGGCGCAGATGTAGTGCAGATCTTGAACTTCCTGGCGAGTCTGGCCCAGCCGGTTTTAGCCTACCGGTCAGTGAATACCTTTTGGTCCGCCATTTCGGCAGGGAATGTTCCTGTTCAAGGGGCGCCTGTCGGGGAACACCCCTTCACTTGTCGGATTCTGAGGGGGCTCAGATTGTCTCTACCTCCTGAACCGTGGTACTCAGAGTTATGGGATGTCAATAAAGTTCTCAATTTGTTTTTGTCTTGGCAATCCAAGGAGTTCTTGTCAAGGAAGGAGCTGTGTGCTAAACTGGCGATGCTCCTTTGCCTTATCTCGTGTAGACAAGTATCAGATGAGAGGGCCCTAGACATCACTGGCAGTTTTTTCTCCTATGGGGGTTTCTTTTACCATTCTTCGAAGAACCAAAGTCACACTAGAGTGATAGAATACCCGGAGTTTCCAGATTCCCTGAAACTGTGTGTGGTACGCTGCTTAAAGGCATATGTCTTTGGAGCTTAGACCTCCAGGGGAGAGACAGCTTTTGATCGCCCTCTGGAAACCACATAAGGCAGTGTCGTCCCCACGATTGCACGTTGGGTGGGATGGGTCATGCAAGAAGCAGGTATTAGCCTGCGGCAGTTTGGGGCTCATTCGACAAGGGGAGCGATGGCTTCCAAAGCATTCACGCTTGGAGCGAGGTTGGAGGACATAATGAATGCGCCAGATTGGTCCTCAGATTCAACCTTTAAAAGGTTCTACTTCAAACCTATTATTGATATGGCACGTTTGGTGGTAAGTAAGCTTTAAACTAGCATAATCCCAAGCCTCCGGTCCTGACATAGAATGAAAAAATTCCTAGCTATCGTAACGGAAAGTTCCAATTTTATTAAGGACTCGGAGGCGAGGATTATCCCGCCCGCAGACAACTTCAGGAATGCCCGCCCGTTGGGAGTAAGTACAGTGTTTCTCCTGTTTCATTGCATGTGTTGACCTAATTTGCACATAGTTCAAAATGGAATTGTATCCCAGTTGTGGGGCAGTTTTTTTGGGGGTTCTAGTGATTCAAATGTCCAGAGTTTTTCTCTGTTAAAAGAACGACTTGTTGAATTGTATGCAATTTCATCGGTGTTGGCTTCTAGTTCTGATCCTTTATTTTGGTTCCAGGAGGAGATTCTGGAAAACAAGACGCATAGAGTAAAGCGGATGGCGTGACTCACGTGACGAAAGAGGATTGCCAAGATACTGAAGAGGGACTATATTGTGGACCCTGCATTCTGATTGGACATTGTTATTCAGGGATATGCTTGTCCTTTGTTTGTTTTTTCTCCAATTTCCCTGGACTTTTCGGAAAAGTGGTTTTTTGTTGATGTTGTTAAAATGGCTGCTGTGAATTAAAAGTGAAGAAAGTATAGCATAATCCTCGCCTCCGAGTCCTTAATAGAATTGAAACTTTCCGTTACGATAGCTAGGAAATTTTTCATTCTCCATTGATGTCATAGTTCTGCATAGTTCCACTCATGTTTGGGATCCCAGAGCACTGTATAGTGTTTTGCGGGTGTGTGTGTTCATATTCTATTGGCTCTTGCATTGCCGGTCCTCTGATGAGGCTGGGGAAGCCTCACATAATCCAATCAAAAGGTTAGCACAGAGGAAACAAACACGCAGGCACTCCAGAGTGAGAGTAAACTTTCTGGCTGTATGCCGTATAGCACAGCATATAATTGCATAAAAAATAGAAAACAGGCAAAAAGATTACATATTTGTGAAATTGCAAACTGATGACGCCAAAGTGGGCAATATCCCATTGTCAGGGATCCCTGAGTTTCTTTACTTGCAGAAAGTGCAAAGCATGTTAAAAGAGCTCTAATGTTTTGGAATAAACAGTCCCATCAGAAGCCAATAGAAGAATATATAAACTTATTACATGTAACATTAATTACGTGGTTTATATATTGCAATGTCCCTGTATGAAGAACGTTATAGTTAAATTAAATTTAAACTACCAAACCACTGAAATTGACCAGTTTTAGTTACCTCAAGTAACTGACACTCATGCCCTAAAGTCACTATACCTCACGCCCCGCCATGCAGTGTTGTTATCAATAATGTTAGTGATGTTATCAATTATGTCATAGAACATGTCATGAGTAATGTAATATGTGAGATAATTAGCAGGGCTTGGCGAGGGTGCGCGCCATAGTTATTTCAGGGCAGGAGTTACTTGAAATAACTAGAACTGGTGAATTTCAGTGGTTTTGCTTGTTTAAATTTCACCTAACTAAAACATCCCTTTAACCTTTGTTTTTTCAGTGAATTTCTAGGTTTTATTTAATATAATTTACTATCAATATATTAAAGGCAAGCCGAAATGGTGGGGTGCCCGTTGCCCACCCGAGGCACCCCACAGCATTTTTAATGTTGGAGTCTGCCAAGATCCCTGTGGCCCTGCAGACTCCCCTGCAAGCACCAATCCCGGGTGCAATTGGAGCTGGCATTACTTTCACCTGGTGGGAGCAATTCTGTGTTTGCCTGCCTGCGCTGGCAGGGAGAAACGTATGTGCTTCAATCTGGCGGTTGCAGCTTTCTGATCCTGCGGGGTGGGAGCACATTAGACTTCCTTGCCTGTGCTCTGTGAACTAGCCTGCCCCAGGAGATGGCTCGAGGAGTGAGGGAGGCTGTACACCTCCCCTTTAATTTCTTGTAGGCCATGGATAAAGGGGGCTTTTGGGCCTCAAGAAGACTTGGGGATGGTTGTTGTGCGCCCTCCATTCCTTTAATTAACTATTGGCCTCAGGAATGGGATCCCCGGGGTCTCACAGAAGGTTGGGAGTGCACCACCCTATATAATAAATTGGGCATCCCCGTTGTGGGGGTCTGTTTTTTTTTTTTTTAAACACGAAAGTCTGTAAATTTGTGGTAAATATTTTTTCTTTTTATTGCTTTTGTCCCCAGCCCCCACCAGGCCTAGTGTGTAAGAGAATCCCTCTTCAGCCCCAGTATGATTTTTTTTTCGTTGCAATTTTAAATGTTTTTTTTTGTGCGCAAATTATACTACAATTCATCATTTAAAAAAAAAACTAAATGGTAACAAATATTACATTTTTAAACTTTTTTTTTTCCAGGACAGGGAACTGAGTCCCCGAGTTCTAAAATGGCTGCTATCACATCTTTGTTGATATATTTTTTTTTCACTGAAAAAAATAAACGTTAAAGCAACGTTATAGTTAGGTGAATTTGTCAGTGGCAACATTAACGTTTTGATCTAAAAACACACACAGAAATTCACCAGTTATAGTTATCCTAGCTAACTATAACTTGCACCCCTGCCATGCACTGCTTATGACCTCACATATAACATCACTGATGACATGTTCTATGGCATCATTTGACATCACTGATATCACTAATGACATCACTAATGACATCACTGATGACATCTCAAATGGCATCACTGATGACATCATCCAAGCCAATGGGGTCAGGGTATCCCTACCCTCCCCCCTTAATTTTTTTTCCCTTAAGGACAAGGGAATAAGTCCTATAATAGTTGTCAGTAACCTTTTTCTCATGTTGCTGGCCAATCCGAGCACTCACTCCCACAGGAGTCTGACTCCCACAGCAGCGAGATGGCCCAAGGGAAATAAAGCTCCCTGGACCAATCCGAATGCTACATTTTTAAATTGCCTCTCCTATGAGAGTCTTTAGTATCCCGCAGACCCAACCGTCCAGATAAAAATTACTTTTACTTTAATTTCTCAAAAACTACTGAACGGATTTAAACCAAATCACAAAAAGCACAATCTGTGGACCAAGCTGTAGCTTCCTGCCAAATTTTGTGTAATTACGTTCAGCAGTTTTTGCTGTTGCCCATCTTGAGGAAGTCAATGGAAAATGCATGGGGATTTTGGCACCCCCCCCCACTTTGCTCTTGGACCCCGCTTGAAGGATCACCCTGAAACTTTCCAAGACCAGCTGAGGTGGATTTACTTTTTTGGAAAGTTTTGTGAAGATTCATTAAACAGGGTGAAAGTTATTATCAAACCAAAAATCGCTCTATCTATGGAAAATCAGACCTAACCATAACTAACTAGTGGCGACCGCCTCTAGCTAAAATAAATAATCAAATATATATATATATATATATATATATATATATATATATATATATATATATATATATATATATATATATAGCGAGAGAGAAAGAGAGTAAGCGCAGTCGCCAGTAGGTAGTTATAGTTAGGACCTATATGCCTGCTTTCCCCCCGTTTTTCCTTCTGTGCCCCTCGCTGCCCCACTGTTGTTGTGCCCGTGATTTGCCTGCTTTCCCCCCGTTTTTCCTTCTGTGCCCCTCGCTGCCCCACTGTTGTTGTGCCCGTGATTTGCCTGCTTTCCCCCCGTTTTTCCTTCTGTGCCCCTCGCTGCCCCACTGTTGTTGTGCCCGTGATTTGCCTGCTTTCCCCCGTTTTCCTTCTGTGCCCCTCGCTGCCCCACTGTTGTTGTGCCCGTGATTTGCCTGCTTTCCCCCCGTTTTTCCTTCTGTGCCCCTCGCTGCCCCACTGTTGTTGTGCCCGTGATTTGCCTGCTTTCCCCCCGTTTTTCCTTCTGTGCCCCCGCTGCCCCACTGTTGTTGTGCCCGTGATTTGCCTGCTTTCCCCCCGTTTTTCCTTCTGTGCCCCTCGCTGCCCCACTGTTGTTGTGCCCGTGATTTGCCTGCTTTCCCCCCGTTTTTCCTTCTGTGCCCCTCGCTGCCCCACTGTTGTTGTGCCCGTGATTTGCCTGCTTTCCCCCCGTTTTTCCTTCTGTGCCCCTCGCTGCCCCACTGTTGTTGTGCCCGTGATTTGCCTGCTTTCCCCCCGTTTTTCCTTCTGTGCCCCTCGCTGCCCCACTGTTGTTGTGCCCGTGATTTGCCTGCTTTCCCCCCGTTTTTCCTTCTGTGCCCCTCGCTGCCCCACTGTTGTTGTGCCCGTGATTTGCCTGCTTTCCCCCCGTTTTTCCTTCTGTGCCCCTCGCTGCCCCACTGTTGTTGTGCCCGTGATTTGCCTGCTTTCCCCCCGTTTTTCCTTCTGTGCCCCTCGCTGCCCCACTGTTGTTGTGCCCGTGATTTGCCTGCTTTCCCCCCGTTTTTCCTTCTGTGCCCCTCGCTGCCCCACTGTTGTTGTGCCCGTGATTTGCCTGCTTTCCCCCCGTTTTTCCTTCTGTGCCCCTCGCTGCCCCACTGTTGTTGTGCCCGTGATTTGCCTGCTTTCCCCCCGTTTTTCCTTCTGTGCCCCTCGCTGCCCCACTGTTGTTGTGCCCGTGATTTGCCTGCTTTCCCCCCGTTTTTCCTTCTGTGCCCCTCGCTGCCCCACTGTTGTTGTGCCCGTGATTTGCCTGCTTTCCCCCCGTTTTTCCTTCTGTGCCCCTCGCTGCCCCACTGTTGTTGTGCCCGTGATTTGCCTGCTTTCCCCCCGTTTTCCTTCTGTGCCCCTCGCTGCCCCACTGTTGTTGTGCCCGTGATTTGCCTGCTTTCCCCCCGTTTTTCCTTCTGTGCCCCTCGCTGCCCCACTGTTGTTGTGCCCGTGATTTGCCTGCTCTCCCCCCCGTTTTTCCTTCTGTGCCCCTCGCTGCCTATCGCCATTCCCGCCGCTGCGTCCCCTGCGGCCCCGCCCCCTGACTGCCCATTCGCTGCCCCTGCCTCCCGCCTCCCAGCTGCTCCTCCCTCCCACCTCCCCATAAATGGCGGCCGCTGCACGGCCGCGCAGCGGACGTGCGCAGCGGGCGCGCCGCTGGCGCGCCTAAGGCAAGCCCGTCTGCGCCCGTCCGCGACTGGACCGCGCCCAGCGCCAGAACCCCTGGATCCCACCGATGCAACACCACTCGACGGACCTACGACGCCGCCACACTCACCGCACTCAATGCCGGCCGGAACCCTGCCTGCTACCGAGCCTCACCGAGACGCACCCACGGACCCTTCACCTGCCAAACCTGCCGATTCACCTGCCCCCTGACGTGCACCACCTCCGCCAAGTCGAGCAACAGCAGCAACCACCTGAAATGCATCCTGCTGAACACCCGCTCCGTCCACAGGCACGCCGTGGAACTCTGGGACCTGCTCGACGCAACAGCACCGGACATCGCCTTCCTCACCGAAACCTGGATGAACGCCTCCTCAGCGCCTGACATCGCCATAGCCATCCCGGATGGATACAAGATCACCCGGAAGGACCGCGTCAACCAGACGGGGAGGAGGCATCGCCATCGTACACAAGAACACCATCCGCATCTCGACTAACTCCGACGAGACCTTCACCGCCGCCGAACACCTACACTTCCAGATACACACGGACCCCAAGACCACCCTCCGAGGCACCCTCATCTACAGACCCCCGGGACCACGCACACTATTCAGCGAAGACATCGCAGACTTCATCAGCCCGCACGCCATGCCCTCCGCCGACTACATCCTCCTAGGGGACCTCAACTTCCACCTGGAGAACAACAACGACAGAAACACCACCGCCCTGCTGGACAACCTCGCCAACCTCGGACTCAAGCAACTGGTGAACACGCCCACCCACTACGCCGGCCACACGCTTGACCCCGTCTTCTCGTCCAGCAAGCACATCTCCTTCAGCCACGCCACCGGACTCCACTGGACCGACCACAGCTGCGTCCACTTCAGCTTCAGAAAGACTGCGACCCACCACCACCCGCAACAGGCTCCCCGCCGGAGCTGGAGCAAGATCACCGCCGAGCAGCTCACCGCCTCCCTCAGCCAGAACACACCCACCGACACAACGGACCCAAACGAAGCAGCCAGCAACCTCGCCAAGTGGCTGACCGCCTGCGCCGACGACCTCGCACCACTAAAAAACCCTCCCAGCAGACCCGGAAGCAAGAAAACCCCTTGGTTCACCAACGAACTCAAGGAATCCAAGAAGAACTGCCGCACTCTCGAGAAAACCTGGCGACTCGACCAGACCACAGACAACAGGACCGCCCTCAAGCACGCCACCCGCAAACACCACCAGCTGATCCGTGCCACCAAGAAGTCGGCACTCAAAGAACGACTGGACAACAACGCCCATGACAGCAAGGAACTTTTCAGCATCGTCAAAGAGTTCTCCAACCCCAGCGCCGGAAACAACGACATCACCCCCTCGCAAGACCTCTGCAACTCACTCTCCGCGTTCTTCCACCGCAAGATCACCGACATACACAACAGCTTCAACGCACAAACAACGCACCCTACCGCCGAACCAATGCCCGCCACCACCACCCTCTGCAACTGGACCCCGATCAACACCGAAGACACCACCCGCACGATGAACTCCATCCACTCCGGATCACCAACCGACCCCTGCCCACACCACGTCTTCAACAAAGCCGACGCCACCATCGCACCCCATCTCCGGGACATCATCAACTCCTCCTTCCGCACCGCCACCTTCCCGGAGAGCTGGAAGCACGCCGAGCTTACCGCCCTCCTGAAGAAACCAACGGCGGACCCCACCGACCTCAAGAACTACCGCCCCATCTCGCTCCTTCCGTTTCCGGCCAAAGTCATCGAGAAGACCGTCAACAGACAGCTTGCCGCCTTCCTCGAGACGAATGGATCCCTCGACCCCTCGCAGTCCGGGTTTCGGGCCAACCACAGCACCGAGACCGCCCTTATCGCAGCCACCGACGACATCAGAACCCTAACCGACAACGGGGAAACAGCTGCCCTCATCCTCCTGGACCTCTCCGCGGCGTTCGACACCGTCTGCCACCGCACCCTAGTGAAGCGCCTCAGCAACATCGGAATCCGAGAGAAAGCACTGGAATGGATCATCTCGTTCCTCGCCGGAAGAACCCAGAGAGTCCGCCTCTCCCCGTTCAGATCCGAAGCCACCGAAGTCATCTGCGGCGTTCCACAAGGATCCTCACTCAGCCCGACCCTCTTCAACGTCTACATGAGCCCCCTCGCAGCCATCGCACGCCGACACAACCTCAACATCATCTCCTACGCCGACGACACCCAGCTGATCCTCTCCCTCACCAACGACCCCACTACCGCCAGAGCCAACCTGCACGACGGGATGAGAGACGTCGCCGACTGGATGAGGAACAGCCGCCTTAAACTGAACTCAGACAAGACGGAAGTCCTCATCCTGGGCTCATCACCCTCCGCCTGGGACGACTCCTGGTGGCCCCCGGCCCTGGGCACCGCACCCAAGCCAACGGACCACGCACGCAACCTGGGCTTCATCCTGGACTCCTCCCTATCAATGACCAAACAAGTCAACGCCGTCTCATCTTCATGCTTCAACACCCTGCGCATGCTCCGCAAGATCTTCAGATGGATCCCCACTGAAACCAGGAAGACCGTCACCCAGGCACTCGTCACCAGCCGACTGGACTATGGGAACACCCTCTACGCCGGAACCACAGCCAAACTTCAAAAGAGACTCCAGCGCATCCAGAACGCCTCCGCACGACTCATCCTGGACATCCCCCGACACAGCCACATCACCGTACACCTGAAAGACCTGCACTGGCTCCCCGTCAGCAAGAGAATCACGTTCAGACTCCTCACCCACGCACACAAGGCCCTCCACGACCTGGGCCCAAAGTACCTCAACGACCGCATGTCCTTCTACACGCCCACACGCCAGCTACGATCAACCAGCCACGCCCTCGCCACCGTACCACGCATCCGCAGAACCACCGCCGGAGGAAGATCCTTCTCCTACCTGGCGGCCAAGACCTGGAACTCCCTCCCCACTCACCTTCGGCGAACCCAGGACCATCTCGCCTTCAGGAAGCAGCTCAAGACCTGGCTGTTCGAGCAGTAACTTACCCCCTCCCCCAGCGCCTTGAGACCCTCCCGGGTGAGTAGCGCGCTCTATAAATGCCGTGATTGATTGATTGATTGATTGATTGATTGATTGATTGACCTAGTTTCCATAGGAAGAGCGTTTGATAAATCTTCACGAAATTTTTAGAACCGATATGACTCTCACTTCAGCTGCTATCTTGAAAGTTTCAGGGTGATCCGTCAAGTGGAAGCCGAGAACCAAGGGGGTGCTTAAAAGCACGTTTTCCCCATGTTAATTCCCATATGACCTTTAGACACAGCTACAGCCAGAACTGCTGAACGGATTTACACCAAATTTTGGCAAAAGTAGATGTTGGTCCAAGAAAGTACTTTTTTGTGATTTGGTGTAAATCCATTTAGTAGTTTTGGATTGTTTAAGGAAATTTCCAGTTGTAAATATAGGGACGCAGCGGATCCACGACCCCTCACAATCTCGTGCTGAGAGCGGATTGGCTGCCAACAAGTCAAACCAGAAAGTGTTGGCAGCCATCTTGTGACTCGGTTGAACCGAGTCACAGGAAAAAAAAACATTAAAAAGAAAAAAAAAAAAGGGGGAAGGGTAGAAACACCCTGACCCCCTAGGCCTCTGGGGGGGGATGGGTGGGGGGGGGCACAGAGACCCTGCATGGCCCCAAAAACATTTTTTTAAACTTTTAATAAAATGAAATGCGGACTCCCGTGCATTGTTCATTATCGGCCCTCGGGTGGGCCATGTCCCAGGGGCATGGTCAAATTATAATTAATTAAAGGAGGGAGGCACACAGTGCCCCCTTCCTAGGGTATTTATATACCCCGGAAACAGTCACCTCCCCGGGGTTTATTTTACTGTAGGGGGCCACGTGGACCCTGGGGACCGCCACCTCCCTGAGGCCAATTTGAAAGAAATAGGGGGGCCTCACGGATTCCCCGGGCCCCAGGGACCTCCACTTCCCTGGGGCCATTATACATAAATTTGGGGGGGCCTCACGGACCCCCCTCCTGCGGGGCTTAAACATTTGTATGGGGGGCCTCACGAACCCCAGGGACTACCCCCTCCTGGGGGCCAAAATACCAAATTGGGAGGGGGGGCCACACAGCCCCCCTCCTGGGCCTTCACGGCCTGGGTACCACCAATTCCCCAGGGCGGCCCTTCTAAGTAAAAGGATGGGGGCGCGCTGGTGCCCTGGGTGGGACTAGGGCATCCAGTACTTTGGCCAGGCCCGGGGTATGGGGTCCCTGGGGCCAAAATCGGCCTGGAGAAGGGGGACCACACGGCCCCCCTTCCTTTATTAAAAAAAAAACATTTAAAAAAAAGAAAAAGTCGGGCCCTGGGGGTTGGGGTCCCCGGGCCAAAATCGTCCCAGGAGAGGGGGGCTACGCAGCTCCCTTCCCCAAAAATAGAAGAAAAAAATACCCCCAACTCGCCGGAGGCCTAGCCCGTCTCCACCACTCTGCAAACGTGCCTCCTGGTGCCCTGCTGGTTGGGGGATAAAGTCCTCTTGGCTGCTGAGGGTCCTTGGGGGCCAACAAGACCTCCTGTTACCTCCAGTAAGTCCCACACAGCAAGATTACTGCGAGGTCTGTGGAGGCCACACCCCCTTTCTCCACCACTTTGCAAACGCACCTCCTGGCACGCTGCTGGTTGGAGGCAATGCACTGCTTTTGACCTCACATAATACATCACTCATGACATGGTCAATGACATCACTGTTGACATCATCCAGCGATTGTTATGTTATGTTACGTGAATTTGTAACGCGCACAGATACTCATGAGTGTCCCGGCGCGATGCCTAGCGGAGTATGGAAAGTGAACTTTAAGGAAAGAAATGTGTTTTCAGTTTCCTCTTGAAAGCCACTGGATCCTGAATATTATGCAGGGCATGAGGAAGGGCATTCCAAGCAGCAGCAGCCTTCAAAACAAAGGAGCTGCCCCCTAACCTCTGATACTTAAAGCGAGGAACCTGAGCAAAGTGCAAGGACATAGACCGCAAGGGTCGCGCAAGAACGTAAAAGGAAAAACGTTTCTGCAAATAAAGAGGACCACAACCATGAAGAGCACGATGGGCCAGAACCAATGATTTAAATTTAACTCTATCCATCACGGGAAGCCAATGAAGTGATCGCAACTGATGGAAAACGCTGTTCCTAGCCGAGATGCCCAATAAAAGTCTGGCTGCCGTATTTTGGACCACCTGGAGCTTCTTCAACAGGTAGCCCGGAATACCAACATAGAGGGCATTGGCATAGTCCAGCCGTGACAAAATCAGTGCACAAGTAACCGTTTCCCTCGCCGCCTGGGGAAGGAGAGGAAAAATCTTTCTAAGGGTTTTGAGAAGGCCGAAACAGCAGCCAGCCAACTTCTAAATGTGTGTCAAAAAGGAGAGACTCATCAAACCACACCCCTAGATTTTTAACAGGCTTCCCTGTGGAGGTGGGCAAGGGGAACTCAGGAGGCCAGAGCTGCTCTCGGTAGTTAGAAGGAAATTTCCCAAATAAGAGAATCTCAGACTTCTCTTCATTGCACTTGAGCTGTGCATCCACCAACCATTTAAAGATAGAAGAAAGACAATGTTGGACTGATAGAACAGAGTCCGCATTTTTATCCCAGGTAAAAAGCAGCTGGGTGTCGTCACCATAGGCTATCACCTTGGCCCCCAACCCCTCCGCCAGATATATCAGAGGAGTGACATAAATATTAAAAAGAAGGGGGCTAAGGGAAGATCCCTGGGGGACTCCAGTTGTCACTGACTGAGGGGAAGAGGACGACGGTGGAAGCCAAATCTGCTCGACCCGCCCCTTCAGGAAGGACCTAAGCCAGTCCCAAACAGCACCTGACACACCAATCCCGGCCAGTCTCGCTAGGAGAAGTGAATGCGGGACCGCGTCGAACGCTGCCGAGAGGTCCAGCAAAATTAATGCTGCTCTCCCGCCGGCGTCCAAACACTCACGGATGGCCTCCCACACCTCAACCAGGACTGATTCTGTGCTGTGAGAAGCCCGAAACCCTGATTGGGCTGGATGCAGAAGCGCCTCCCTTTCCACAAATTCCGTAAGCTGTTTACCACCTTCTCACACACCTTAGCCAAAGCAGGTAGGAGGGAGATAGGCCGGTAGTTCCCTGGACTAAGGGGGTCCAATGACAGCTTTTTTAGAAGTGGCAAGATCTTAGCCTGCTTCCAGACCTGTGGTACAACAGCTTTCTGCAGAGACATGTTAATAATACTATTCACTTCTGTGTTCGTGATCTCTGCCGCTGCTGCCAGCAACCTGGCAGGACAGGGGTCCGAGGGCGAATCAGACTTTAGAATGAATGTGTTAAAGATATACAGTAAGATACTATAAATGTTAAATTAGTAAAGTTTGTGTACTATGAATGAGTGATACTATTTGTAACATATATGAAGCGAGTGACTATGTGACTGTGCATATCCATGTGTGAGTAGGTGTCTGAGTGGCTCTATGAATATGTGAGTGGTTGTTTGTGTGAGTGAGTAGCTGTATTGGTGTGCGAGTGGGTGTGTGAGGCTGTGTATGTAAGTGGATCGGTGTGTCAGTGGTGTATGGGTGAGTGAGTGGGTATGTGAGAGGCTGTATAGGTGAGTGATGGGGTGTGTAAGTGGCTGTATGAATGGATGAGTTGGTGCATAAGTGTTGTATGGGCAAGTTAGTGTGTGAGTTACTGTATGGGTGAGTGTGTAGCTGGGTGAGTGATTGTATGGTTGACTGAGTAGGTGTGTGAGTAGCTGTATGGGTGACTCAGTGTGTCAGTGACTGTATGGGTGAGTGACAGGGTGTATTAGTGGCTGCATGTGTGAGGTAGTGGTTATGTAAGTGGCTGTATGAGTAAGTGGATGTGTGAGTGGTTCTATGGATCACTGAGTGGGCGTGTGAGTGATTATATGGGTCTGTGAATGGGTATATAAGTGGGTGTGTGAGTTAGTGTTCGATTGCTTGTGTAGGTGAATGGGTGTGTTCAGAGGCTGTATGGATGGGTGAGTGGGTGTGTGAGTGACTGTAGGTAAATACGTGGGTGTGTGAGTAGCTGTATGGGTGTGGTGCTATGTGATGGCTGTATGGGTGAGTGACTGGTTGTATGAGTGGTTATATGGGTGAGTGAATGGTTGTGTCAGTGGCAGTACTAGTGAGTGAGTGGGTGAGTGAGTGAGTGCCTCTATAGTGGAGTGAGTGGATGGGTGTAAGAGTACTGGTATGGGTTTGTGAATGGTTATGTGAGTGGCTTTGTGGGAGTGGGCGTACAAGAAGTTGTAAGGTGGTTTGTGAGTGGTTAGGGATGATGTCATCAATGAAGTCATTTGAGATGTCATTGACCATGTCATGAGTGATGTAATATGTGAGGTCATAAGCAGTGCATTTTTGGGGGCCTGACTTATAGTTCGCGCCGGTAACTAGAACTACCAAATTTCACTGGTTTTGTATGAGTGAAGTGTAAGCCTAACTATAACGTCCCTGTAACCTTTGTTTTTTTCAGCAAATTTCTAAGGTTTTTAAATGCTAATTCCCAACTATAATGTCCTTCTAAACTTTGGTTTTTCAGTGAATAGAGTATATATATATATACACAGCCACCTGGGAGTGCAGCTACAGAAAAAACTCATTCGACACTTAGGCAGAAAGTTAATAACTTGGAACGTCTGAGAAAAAAAAGAGACGAGCAGATGGTGGGAGGCGACCTCACTCCAAAACTACCTGGAGGTCAATCGCATTCCGAGAGGTCTCCGCATTTTTATTATCCCCACGCTATCTGTATCAAACCCACAAGTGTTAAAAGACTGGATTGACAATACTACAGCGTGTTCCAAAAGAATGCTAGAAATACTTATTGCCAATGCCTGGGATGAGCATAAGAACATACTGGAACAGATCCATGACTTAATGGAGGACCTAGGGAAAGAACCAGATCAAAAAGAAACTGAAAAAATGATAAAAACAGTGGATGAAAAAATGAAGGCTTTTGAAAAAGACATCATAGCCAGAAAACAGCGTAAATTCACACGTGATGAGATAGATTACGCGACTGGGCGTATCCTAACTTTCGCCAAAAAATACGACAAAATGAGAGCTGAGACCACAAAAAATCAGACCTTGAACCTACTTGAGACGACCAAAGGAGACTCTGTGACAGACTCTGTGACAGATTTGAGTTCAGATGCAGAATCGATAGACAGCAGTGCCACAATGAACACTGAGCAACAGTCTTTTTCTCAGGAACTGAGCATCATGCAGAAGGCGAGAGAACACTCCAACAGAGGGAAACCAAGATTAAAAGCGCAAGAAAACGCAGGAAAAATCGCAAGCGGAACCTCAGGCGCAGAAAATCAAAGAACAACTGGCATGGGAACGAGAGGCCAGAAGACCAAGAACCAATGATGGAAGACACCACAACCAAATTAGCGGTAATGAATTTGACTGAAAAGATGCTAACGAATGATGAAATAAGTGTACTAGAGTTGGGGTTGTCTTTCTGTCCTGATGTGGGTTTTGATTATGCGCAAGCTCGAATTGATCTGTACAAATTTGAAAGAAAGTTAAAATTGTGCAAAATACATGCAGCGAGAAAAAAGCAAAATGAGGCGACAACGGGGACCAGAGGGGAGGTGGACGTAGGTCTAGCAATAGAGGATATTCCTACACTACACACCATCACCACACTAGATGAAGACATGAGCGTCCCACTTGATCCTTTCAATCCTGCACATACTGGTGTAATATCAGACCTTTTGGGAATAGATGTCACCGAAACCACTTCTACAGAATTCAGAGCCAAATCCAAACACGTCACTATCACAGTTAAAGATAATATCGATATATTCAGTGATCTAGTGGCCCAAGATTTTTTGGAGCTCCTAAAAAAGAACACCAAAAAGGGTAACATGACTAAAACCCAGTGGGAGGCAGTTTCCAAACTACAAAAAGATCGGGATCTTGTCATTAAGCCTTCAGATAAGGGTGGCAACGTGGTCCTTATGACTAGGACCATGTATACCAGTGAAGCGTATCGCCAACTGAATGATATAACCTGTTATAAAAAGGTGGACAGAAAATATCTTGATGACCTGAAAAACATGTACATAGGCAAGCTACAAACATGGCAGGATAAGGGCCTACTCACATGGGACGAAGTACGCTTCCTCAAAAATGACACACCCACCACACCTACTCTATACCTTCTCCCTAAGGTCCACAAAAATGATATCAATCCACCAGGCAGACCAATTGTATCATCAAAAAATAGCCTCTTGGAAAATAGCAGTAGATACGTTGATCATTTTCTCTTCCCCTATGTAAAAAACCTGTCATCCTATCTTAGGGACACCACACATTTTTTGCAAAAGATCAGGGATGTCAACATGGGGAATGACCAGTGGTTAGTTAGTCTCGATGTGGAGTCATTATACACAAGTATCAGGCATGATGACGGCATTAAGGCATGCCAGTTCTTTCTGAAACAGCGCAGAGCAGAATTTCTTGAACATACCCTCATGCTCTTGGATATGTTGAAAATATGCTTGAAGGAGAATGTTTTCATATTTGAAAGAGAACATTATAAACAGCTACAAGGGACTTCTATGGGTACCTGCTTCGCTCCCAGCTACGCTAATCTCATGGTGGGCTGGTGGGAGAAGCAGGTGCTCTGGAACGACAACACTGAACATTGGATATTTAATGTATCCACATGGCTCAGGTATATTGATGATATTTTCTTTGTGTGGAGGGGGTCTGAAATGGAACTAAATCAGTTCATAGACTGCTTAAACATGAACAATGTGAACCTCCGGTTTACCAGACACTACAGTCAGGAATCAATTGATTTCCTAGACTTAAAACTAAGTGTAGACAGGGGAAAGATTGTCACAAATCTTTTTAGAAAGAAGACAGCAGGGAATTCCATCCTTCATGCCGCCAGCTCTCACCCTCCGAGTTTTAGGTGGGGAATTCCGTACAGTTTAATTCCTCAGGGCTAAACGCAACTGCAGCACCTCTACCACATACGAAGATACCAAACAAGATATGAAGACTAGATTTAAAGAGAGAGGGTACCCTAGAAAAGCCATCACACAAGCAGAAAAACGAGTCGAAAGTCAATCTAGAGAGGAAATTGTTAACAAAACTTCAGAGCAGAGTATACCTGGACCCAACAAAAAGAGTGAAGTTAGATTCATCACCAAATACTGCAATCAATCGAATGAGATAAGGAATATCCTCAGAAATAGATGGGATATCCTTAGGAAAGATCCCATTCTGAGAAATGAAATAAAACCGACTCCCTCTGTGACATATATGAGAAGCCCATCGCTGAGGGACATGCTGGTCCACAGCCATCTCCAACCAAAGGAAGGTGGCTGGTTGAAACAAACCAAAGGCTTCCACAAATGTGGAAAATGTAAAGCCTGCAAAAACAGCAGAAACATATTGGAGGTAACCCTAGAAAGAACCAATACCAAATGGAAAATATCTAAATTTATCACATGTAGTACTGAGTTCGTTGTGTATGCTGTAGTCTGCCCTTGTAATCTCTGGTATATTGGATCAACCACATTCCCTGTTAAGAAGCGCATCCTTGAACATTGGGGGGCAATCACCAATTCTGACCAGAGCTATAGCACAGCCAGACATTTTTCTAGGGAACATGGGTCGGACTGGACAAAAGCCAGATTTTTGGGGATTAGACACTATCGTACCAAACCCGAGAGGAGGCAATCGCACTGCGGCCCTCCGCAAACTAGAGTCACGTCTGATTCTCTTAGCAGGGACCATGTACCCAGATGGCCTTAATCAGGACGAGGAACTGTATTCCCACTTATAGGCTGTACACTGATCATTATGATCATGGCTTTGGCTGTAGACTCACGCCCTACCTTCTCCTTCTTTAGTCTATTTTGTTTAGTTGCACACACCTTTTTTCTTTTCCTAGTTCACATATATTATAATATTAGATAAACAGACTTGTAGCTTAATTGATTATTATGTATGTAAAGTCTCTTAAACTTTGTTTTCTCTGATGCAATAGTTGAAAGATGAATACTGTTCAATATGTGATACGACGATGCTAATCATTGTAACTTTGTTACATTTTCAGAACATAAGATGTGAATCACCATGAAACAGCACTTGGCAATCATGTAAGAGCACCGGAGTATGGCGGACCCTCCATCCAGCTCCTAGTCATTTTCTATACTCACCAGGGTATTATACCTGTATTGCAGCAAAGTGTTAGTAGCCTTGAGATATTCTTCCATAATCACTACTTGAATAAGGGCACTAGTCCCTCCACCATGTCACAAATGAGCAGTTTTTCTCATTGCTAATATTGTAACGTCAATGAATGGATTTACCATAAATGTTACTAGTTGGAGACCTTTCTAAACAGTTAAAATGTTATTATTGTTTTAACATTTAAACAACTGCGTCTGTTTTCACTATGCACTTTTTTCACTTTATCAGTATATGTGCCTGTAACATTTCTTTTATGTTCATTAAACAAGAATGTGCACGTACCTTTAAATAGTAAAAAATGGAGGCGATGGTCATGTGACCAAGACCACGGACGTGGTCGAAACGCGTCGTCTTTGTCTGTCGTGGAAATAAACTGCTTTGATCGACCGAGTGGGCTCGCCTGGATTCTTTTCCGTAAGATCCTTTGCTGTGCGATATATATATATATATATATATATATATATATATAGTATCCTCCATATGCATCAACAGAGAAACGGCACTCCGTGTAGTGCTGAATACATTAGACATATTCAAGTCTCTTGGCAAACATAACAGCATCAGATGCGTTTCAGCTCCCGCAGAGCCTTTCTCACGATGCCTACGTATTGCATCAGCCTGCATCTAACAAGCACATAACATGAAAAAAGGACTCACAACTTCCATTGTTTGTAAGTAAATACAGCAGCCATTTTATAATGGGCATAGTCCTACCTTATTTCTCACATTTTATATATAATCTCAAATCATAAACTTAATTAAACATTTATAATAAGCAAAACATAAATAAAAAATACATTTGATATATATGGGCTTGCACCTAATCAAGCCCTTCAAAAGGCCATAGTTGGTCACTAATATTTTAAATCTCTTAAGCGATGAAGCCCCATTGGGCATATGCTTGTAGAAAGATTAGTGTCATTGTAAAGATAGAATTCGCCCTGCAAACTGCACCTTAAATCATCAATTTTATAGTTCAAAAAGTATATAACAAAATGAATTGTATTCGGAAGACTCATATTCCATGGCTTGTGTATATGGACACTTCCCTCCCCATTGGGACAATCTACATATAGATGAATCGATACCAATCACGCTCCAGTGGGTCAATTATGTATGGTAAAATCTGATCAGAATACTGTTCTTTCATAATAGAAAATGGATATCTTAGCTCATCTGCATTCAATTCAGGTATCTTCTGAATAAAATCTGTAAATAAACAAGATAAAAAGGCTATTACTATCTTAATATACACATTCAAAGGCTGTCAATACATACTGAATAAAATCAATTAGAAAATTCAATTCAAAAGAGGCAAGGACTGAAGATATCTCTTCATAAAAAAGTAAATATTTCTTCATCTATGCTCAGTCCCATAGATTCCTTTGTGCCTAGTCTCACAATGTATCCACATTCGAGCTGTCTCAATGATTTCTCCCCGTTACCTTCCCAAATAGGAGATTAGGATTACCGTTATGGTATTCCTTAAAGTGCCTTGCTACTGGGTAGGTCTCATCAGTATTTTTCACTGCTCAAATGTGCTGCAGAATTCGCTTATGGGCCTGTAATATCGTGCTGCCAATATATTTCTTTGGGCAGGGACATTCTAGTAAATAAACTACATGATCCGATTTACAATTTAATGGTTTTTGGATCAGTATTCGTTCTCCTAGATCAGAACTGATTTCCGTAATGTTCTTACCATGTTGGAAGGCTTTGCACTTTTTACATTTCTTAAAGCCATTGCTAGGTTTCAACCAGTTGCTTAAAGTTCAAACACAAGCAAAGGTGCACCACCAAAAAACCAAACAGGAAAGAATCAAATCCGTGTTCAGAGGTGTATTCTTTAAAGTTCTTCTTTTATTCACATTCGATTAAAAGCGATCAGGATGAACTAAACAGCCGACGCGTTTCGTCCATAAACAGGGACTTCTTCAGGGCATAACTATATAACTCATGAGAGTTGACGTCAATGTGTCCATAGCATATCTGAGCAGCAAGGGATATCGTAAATCCCGTCCAATTACACTATTTAAACGAGCAAGCGAGATACCCTTCACATAGGTTGCGCAAAGCGAGTATAGGGTGAAGTAATGTAGAGCTGAAACCTCGGTCCAACCAAGATAAGGTGGACCCAATATTAAAGGCAAAGTGCCAGTAACAACCTCAATTGACCAGCTGTCACGGCTGCAACATCTCCTGTTCAGTAGCGTCAGGACAAACTGACGCTACTGAACAGGAGACGTTGCAGCCGTGACGGCTGGTCAATCTAGGTTGTTACTGGCACTTCGCCTTTAATATTGGGTCCACCTTATCTTGGTTGGACCGAGGTTTCAGCTCTACATTACTTCACCCTATACTCGCTTTGCGCAACCTATGTGAAGGGTATCTCGCTTGCTCGTTTAAATAGTGTAATTGGACGGGATTTACGATATCCCTTGCTGCTCAGATATGCTATGGACACATTGACGTCAACTCTCATGAGTTATATAGTTATGCCCTGAAGAAGTCCATGTTTATGGACGAAACGCGTCGGCGGTTTAGTTCATCCTGATCGCTTTTAACCCCTTTGACGCTGCGCGAATTCTCCCGCTGTGCGGGAGAATTAATGAGTGGGCGTGTTTCGGACGGCCCCCGGCCGTCCTTCGCACACGCCCACCGTGACGTCGGACGGCCGGGGGCCGTCCTGAGCACCGAAGAGGTTAATCGAATGTGAATAAAAGAAGAACTTTAAAGGATACACCTCTGAACACGAATTTGATTCTTCCCTGTTTGGTTTTTTGGTGGTGCACCTTTGCTTGTGTTTGAAATTGTTACATTCCTGTTTTTGGATTGCACCATGACAGTGGGTGCGTTAACAGTGTGCACACAGATCTCTGGGTATTTCCAGTGTAAATATATTACATAGGGATAGCGGGTCAGGTGCTGTGTCTCATAGGGTTCCACTGTCTGGGTTTGTTTTTTTCTACAGTTGCTTAAAGTATTTACCTCTGTTTTAACGAGGGTATCTTTTATGGATTTCGACTTTCTGTAAGTGATCAGGGGTTTTGGATTCATTTCTAATCCTATTACAGGGTCTTGTTGAATTAGATACCAAGGTTTACGCATGGCTTTTTTCAATTCCTTGTGGTATTGGTTATAAGTAGTAATACATCTACACTCATTCTTTGATGACAATTTCTTATCTTGCTTTTTAAATAATAGATCCACTCTATTAGCAGTGGATACTTTTTCCTTAGCTTCTCTCAAAGTCTTCTCTGTATATCTTCTCTTTTAATCGTGTAACCATTTCTGTTTCTGTAGCCGCATACAGTGATTGCGAGCTGCAAATTCTCTTAGCTCGTAACAATTCCCCATATGGTATTCTGTTCTCTAATGGAATTGGATGTGACTTAGTGGCTTGTAGTGTGGTGTTACCTGCAGTGTCTTTTCTATACATAGTAAATGTCAATTGTGAATCAACTACCTCAAGTTTGACATCGAGAAATTCGATACTGGTGTCACTGATGCAACTTGTGGAAGACAAATTTAAATCATTATCATTGATTTTGATGACAAACATGTCTACAGATTCTTGGTCTCCTTTCCACAACACAAACAAATTGTCAATGTATCTAAGCCATATAATAATATGTGGGGACCACTCTTCCAATTCAGTGCTATGTAACACCTGCTCCTTCCACCAGCCCATATGCAAATTCGCATAACTGGGGGCAAAGCAGGTGCCCATCGCAATCCCTTGCAATTGTTTATACAAATTATTGAACAGAAAAATATTACTGTCCAGATACAATAAGATCATATTCAACAACATTTCATTGTGGTCATAAAAGTGTATAGGTCTGAATTTCAAGAAATGTCGCACTGCTCTCAAACCATCTGTATGTCTGTTACTGGTATACAAGGAATTTACTTCTAAACAGACCATGAGAAGATCATCCTCCCAATGTATGTCAAAAATCTTTTTCAAAAAGTCTGTTGTATCTCTGATAAAGGATGGTAAATTTTTGACTGAGGGTTGTATAAAGTAATCAATGTATTTGTAAGCATTCTCAAATAGGTTGCCTATAGCTGAAATGATTGGTCTTCCAGGAGGGCAATCCTGATTTTTGTGCATTTTCGGCAATAGGTATAGAATCGGTATTTTTGGATGGACAACCTTCAAAAAGCTGTATTCTTCTAAACTGATTTAAGTTGGCATCACGCCACTTTTCCAACTCATGGTAGAAATTTTGTTTTGAGGTATCATATTCATTTCTGGTTATCTTTTTGTAACAGGCTACATCATTAAGTTGTAAATATGCTTCCTGCATATACATTGCCCTAGGCCAAATAACATTTCCACCTTTATCCGAAGTTCAAATTATATATTCATCATTCCTGGACCACTTATTCATCACTCTGTTATATTTTGCCCTGCAAGGTATAATCCTTTCCCTCTTTTTCATTTCACCTTTCTTTAACTCATAGACCATACTCTCATTGAAAGATTCTATATTATCATGTGGCAACGTAGGATTAAATTTCGATTTAGGTTTAAATGGAGTTTCTGCCACTCTATTACCTACAATTTGTTGTTCCAAACGCAGACGGGCCGCCTTGAGATCTGGGGCAGTATGATTACAAAACTTCACAGCCATGATAATGACGGGGAAGCCATCTCCAGTGATAGGTTATCGGAGGGAGGACCTGATGACCTGCCCATATTGCTGCAACCCAGCTGACCCCTAACCGGCTCACGGGACGCACCGGCACGTAATCTTGCCCCACGGTCGTTCATGACTGAGAGGACCAGGTAGGGGACATTGCGGTACGAGACACACGAGCTACGGCACCTCTGCAACTATTGTAAGTTCATATATTGAATGGTTTGGTGTGTATTCCCCTCTTCCCCCCCTTTTACGTGGATGCGCCTGCCTCTCCACTCTTTTTTCCCCCCTCCTGCCTCCGACCCCACATATGAAAATGTAATGAGTATTGTTATTGCTGTAGTTCTCACCCACACCTACTGTGGGTACGTGACGATGCTGGAGTTGTGTTGTTTATTCTTATATTTTCTATCTCCATCATTGAGCTTCTGTTTGTGGGCCGATTATGGCAGCCCACAAACAGAAGTTCAGTGATGGAGATAGAAAATTCCACCCCCTTGAGGGATTCCTACTCCTGCGCATCACAATGCTGTATGTCAGAAATGTATAGAAAACTCAAATAAAAAAAAAAACAGTCAATTAAATCTGAAAGCTTCTAGTGCATAATTTATTAATATGTACCTTCTTTCACTAGCCTTCTTAAAAGCGAATAAAACAAGGTCAAGGTAGTCAGCCTCAACTCATGAGGTTGAAAAACGGACACTGCTCCTTAAAGGGAACCAGCAGCACCTGTATCCCATTATACCCTGCATCAGGAGTTACTTCAAGTTCAATTTCATAGGACCTCAGAATCCTTCCCATCTCCTTCATAGGATCGTCACTTAGTAACACTTTTTGAACAGAATAGCAAGACCATCCTCATTATAGTCAATGACCAAAAAAACACAGAATGATAGGACCATAGAAGAGACATTTTATTTAAAAATACTCTATGAGGAGACTTGCCCTCATTTTGTACCCACCTGGAATTTTAATCAAGGCAAAGTATTGTAAGGATATGTAGATCTCTATGTAGCAGCATTACAAATTTCCACAATTGAGAATTTTCTAAAATGGGCTGTAGTGAATGCTTTTCCTTTTCTATAGGGAGCTTTTGGTCTCCCTGGAAGAGATAGGTTAATATTAAGTAACATGTGAGATTATCCATCAAACCTGTACTCACTTGATGAAATCTGCTTAGACTTTCAAGTTTTTTATTCCATCAAGGTAGAAACACAAAATGACTCTACTCAAGTGTGTCCAAGGGTCTGTTTGCTTGAGAGGCAGATCATGGAAGAAAGAAGGTAGTTAAAAGAACTAGTTAATATGTATGGACATTATTACTTTGGGTAAACAAGACAGATGTGTCTCTGTGCCTACGAGAGTCTGTGTAATGATCAAACAAGCTATGCGCTAGCTAACAGAAAGGCAGTCCTACAAGAAAGATGTTAAGGAAACTAAGTTTAGGCTCAAATTGGGGATCCAAGAGCTTTGAGTTAAGGGTATTGAGTTCCCACTATGTTGGCAGCCTTCTGGTAGGAGAAAACATTTTAAGTCCTTCTAAGAAATCCTTATAAATATGTCAAGGACTTTAAGGCATAACAGCTGCAAGATGTATTTTAACCTGATCTTAACATACTCTCAGCTACGCACAGCAGGACCACCTGTTCTGGTATCACTTAATTCCAAGTTATTTTTATACTCACCTTTTCCTTTAAAAATGCATTAGAGGCTCTGGTGGAAGATGCCTTTACTTCTTTGAGGATATCCATGTATTCTTTAGGAAGACTACATTGGGTGCGTTCAGGAGCCAAGCTCCTGGGCTAGGCTAGGATATAGGGTCTTCCACTTAAGTATTGGTAAAAGGTCCAGGCTGCCAAAGTCTAGTGTATGATCTTTCCAACTTGTATAGGGGGCTCTTGTACCACCACTGCTCCAGAGAAAGTAGGATCATTTTGGACTTTGAGCTTGAGGAGAACAAAGATTAATATAATTGGTCAAAAGGTGTAGAAAAATGTCCATGACCAACTGATCAAAAGGGCATTCCCCTTGGTGTCTGGTTGGTAGAATCTGGAGGTGAAGTTTTGGCATGTATTGTTTTCTGCCGTAGCTAGAGGATCTAATTGCAGGAATCCTAAGTGAGAAGGGTGATGTAAAACACTTTTCAGTTTATTAACCATCCCTGAATTTCTTTTAACAGCCTGCAGAGGGAGGGTCTACTTCCACTTCAGGTAGATGGACCACTGTTATTAGGAGGATTCTGGCAGCGACCTGAATATGACTAACTTCTATAGAGTTTTCTTGCAGGCATTCTACCATATTTGTGTGGCCACTGCATTGCGGCTGTATTATCGATTTGAATCAGTGCAGGATCCTTTTTAAAAAAAATATTCTTTATTGTTTTTATACCATTCGACAGCCACCCCCTACCCACGCCCCCCCCACCCTTCTCAGACAGTTGCGAATAAGCATGATATTGTTACAAACTTCATTGGTATTGTAATAACAAATACTTAATTCATCTGGTGCAACATTATCCATCGTAATCTATACTTTTAAGATCGTAATTATTTTATGTTTGGGTTTCACCATTATATATACAATAATCAGACGTGGATCTATCCTGTCCCACTAGCTTTGCATCCACTTTATTAGAGGATCCCATATTTTCAACCCCCTTTTGCGTTTATTAAGCCCCTTTCTTTTATATATAGCTACTTCTAAGTTACATGTCGCCAATAATCGGGCTCGCCATTGGTGAAACACCGGCGGGGTTGGATCCAACCAAGCTGATGCTATACATATCCTTGGAACAGTCATTGCCACAAAGATCAATCCTTGCATGTTCCTTGGTCGACTTACTCCAGCTATACCTAAAATTATTTCTTCATCTGAAATTTCTATTCTTGTATTTAGAATCTCTGATAAAAAGCCTGCTGTATCGGTGATTAGCTCCTGTAATACATTACATAATGCAAATATATGCACAATATCGGCCTCATATAAAGCACAATGTGGGCATACCATTCCTTTACCAGACCCCCACTTGGCAATCTTGCTTGGCGTGTAATATAACGAAAAACAAGTCTTGTAGTATTGTGCTTGTAGTCTGGTGGACATTAGAAGAGACTGAGATAATTCATAAGAACAGTAAAAAGTTTCAGCTGAAACCCCCAATTTAGCCTACCATTTTAAAAAGCATTTATCCATATCATCTGGATAAAAGGCATTCATACATTCGTAAACTTCTCCAATGGCTACTATTCTATTTTTGATTAGGATTTCTATGGTTTGGACTCTTTGAAATTTGGATCCTCGACCCCCCTTTCCCACAGAAAATCCCTAACCTGGAGAAATTTAAAAAAAATCCCTATGGTCTAGTGTATAATCATTTTTTAATTCCTCAAAAGACTTCAGCCCTAGAGTTGAATAAAAACAACCAAGCTGCGTGATCTCCGCCCGTATCCATCTACCCATACATGCATCCGTAAAAATCTCTGGTATGTTGTGATTATTAATTAGCGGTGTATAGAAGGATAACCTACCAATTCCCAACACTTTACGTGCATTATTCCAAACTTTATGAATGCCGAAAAGAGTTTTAAAACGGACTTTCTTAAAATAGCTATCGTGTAATTGCCGCCAAAGGCACCCTCTAGTTTCTTCACCCAATATAAGTTCCTGTGGTGTTGGAATACTAACATTTGTCCTGTTGTCTGTATTAGTCGATAATAGTTCAATACTATATCTTAATGTAGTAGCCCAATAGTAAAGTTTAAAATTGGGAAGGGCCAAGCCACCTCTGTCTTTTGGCAAGGTAATGAATCTTGTTGCTCTGCTTGGTCTCTTATAGCCCCATATAAACCGGGAAAACATACTTTCTATTGTCTTAAACCATTGAGGAGTAAACTCCAAACAAATTGTCCTAAAAAAGTATAGAAATTTCGGTAAAAAGAGCATTTTTATCATGTTACACCTGCCCACAATGGACAGATGCAAATTATTTAACCTAACAAGATCTTTTTTCGTGTGTTGTATTAATGGTTCAAGATTGTTATTAACTAGACCAGTGGTTCCCAAACTTTTGACTCCTGGGGACCCCCATTGAGTCACCACTGGAAGCCGGGGACCCCCAAGCAATTTGTATGATTTAAATTTCAAACATTAAAACAGTAATTCGAAAAAAAATAAACACACATGTGCACACAAAACAAATACTCAAATTACTAAGGATTTTAGGGGCATATTTACAAGCCCCTATCGCCATGGGAACGTCACTTTTTGTGACGATCCCGTGGCGATAGGTGCTTCGCCTTATTTACAAGGCAGTGTTAAGCCACTTAACATGGCTTAACACTGCTTTGTAAATAAGGCCCCCTTTCATACAATGCTTAGCGTGAAAGAGGTGGGCAGTGGGTGTTGCGGTGGGCGTTCCACCGCAACACCCATTGATTTTGACGCTGCCCCCTATTCACAAGGGCAGCGTAAATAGGATGCAGCGCCAAAATTAAGACCAGGTAAAACCAGGTCTTAACTTGGCTAAGCAAGGAGAAATGCTTTATTTCTACTCGTTTTTGCTTTTTCCATGTGTGCTGCCTTGTGCAGCACACATGGAAAAAGCAAAACGCGTTGGATTGTTTATGTTCAAGGAAGGTGACCCTTCCTGCACATTAACAATCTTTTTTTTAAAAATGGCATTTTGTAACTTCCATGTGTGCTGCATTAAGCAGCACACATAGAAGTGACAAAACTGCATTGCAATATTGTTTATGTGCAGGAAGGGGGACCGTTCTGTACATAAACAATCTTCCCCTGCACGCAAACACCCTTGCACTGTGGTGCAAGGGGGCCTGCGTTGCCGCTACACTGCTAAGTGTAGCGCCAGCACGGGAGGAAACCATATTCTTGTAAGTATGGTGCAGTCCTGCTTTTCTGAAGTGGCGGAGCGTGTCGTTAAGCCAAGGAGGCTAACGACACGCTCCCCCACTTCTGTTGTAAATATCCCCCTTAGTATTTTATATTGAAAGAATTTGCAAAAAACAAAAACATGTATTGGGAAGGTTGGTGCTGCATCTCTGTGACTAACTTTTAAATGGTTGGTTTTATTTCGCAGTACAAGGCTCCTGCCCCTGCCAGGGCCAGACTGGAAACCCAAAGCAGCCCAGACAAATGTTTTCAGGCCAGTCCCCATACAGTGCACACCAGGTGCAGTGAGTGAGCCTGACTACTACAAAGGAGGCTTTTGGGAGGCTCTCCCCCCAAAAAAATTTAGGAAACAATGGTGCAGCTTAAAACACATTTATCATTATATATTTAATTGTATTAGCTTTTAACGAATAGTAAATGAAGACCTTACTATGCACCAGGATACGACAAGCTTTGTTGGGGTTCTTCAATAGTTCCCTTATTATCACCCTCCAACAGTGCCTCTCATCTCTCCATAGCCCCGGTTGTCACATGTATTTCATTTGTTTTATAGCATCTCTCGTACCATTGTAGGATGTCAGAGCACTTTACATCCCACACATATAGAGACAATGAATCATACGTGTAAATCAGTGTATAGAAAATGTTACATAAGGCAAAGGGTACTACAAGGTGTAGGATTCACATGTCATTCATACTGGTAGGCGGCATTTTTAAAGAGTGCTTGGTCTGGAGAAGCACAAACGTGTGATTCAGAACATAACAGTGGTTAGCATTGACTTTAGCAATAAAAATGTATTTCCACCCAAATAAACCTTTTTAGCAGCATCAGGATAATGAAAGACTGGGAAAAAGCATAAGATACTAACTTGTACCATGCAGTTTGCAAGCAACTCTTTGATGAAAGTTTATAGGTCACTGTGCTAGATTACAGTTGTCACTTATGAACTGCACAGTAACAAAAGAATCTTTGTGACAAGAACAGTAACCCACTCAAATATGCACATAAAATACTGTTTTTTAAAATGCATGGTACACGTTCTTTGCAGTAGGCATATCAACCCTCTGTGCTACATTAGACAACTCAAAGCTGCCACTGGACAAAACACTCATCTCACTCCAGCAGGTACATTAATCACTGGTATTATCTTGACAGGTTTATTGTTGCTCGAAAACTACTAATTATAGAAGGAACTTTGCGGTGCTTTTAAAACCGCTGCCTGCGGACCCCCTGGGAATGTGTCACGGACCCCTGGGGGTCCGCGGACCACAGTTTGGGAAACACTGAACTAGACTATCCAATTTTGACGTTATACTAACACCCAGATAAGTAGCTTTTTCCACTACTCGGTTATCTCTCATCCTGATTTTGTGGTTAAGAATTATCTGTGTTTTATCTTGGTTCAGCTTATAACCGGATACTCCTCCAAAGATTTTGGCCTCTTCTTCTATCACCTTTATCGCGGTGACAGGATTGGAGGTGACTAGAGCGATATCATCCGCATATGCCAATGTTTTTGTATGCCAATTCCGTGACCATATAGGCGGTATTAATGCGTTATTCTCAAGTCTACGGATGAAAGGGTAATGAACACCGCAAATAGAAGGGGGGAACATGAGCACCTCTGTCTGGTCCCTCTGGTAATGGCTATCTTCTCTGATACCATCCCATTTACCATAACTATGGCTGATGGTTCAGTGTATAGCATTTGGACCGCCCTAATAAAACGCTCCCTAATGCTACTTCTTGACATAGCTGTCCATAGATATTTCCAGGAGACCCTATCGAAGGCTTTTTCAGCGTCCAATAATATGCCATAGGGTCTCCTGTAACATCAGTAATATCAAACAATGTAATCACTCTTTGGACATGGTCGGTAGTGGACCTCCCTGGAATGAACCCATGCTGGCGATCAGATACGATTTTATGAATAACCAATGCCAATCGACTAGCTAATAATTTAGAATACATTTTGAGTCGCCATTAATCAGGGTGATAGGGCGATAAGACCCAAGTTCAGTAGGCTCCTTGTTTTTTTTTTGTTAAAACTACAATTTTGGCTAAGGACCATGATCCCGGGGGTCGCCCACCATGAAAGATCTGTGTAAATAAATCACAGATTATTCTCTTCAACTGCTGAGAGAATTTAGCATAAAACTCTGCTGGTATCCCATCCGTACCGGCCGCCTTCCCCTTAGCTAAGCTATTCATAGAGAGCAAAATTTCCTCCCATTCTGGTATATAGTCCAAACTGTCCTGATCCTCTACCTCTAATCTTAACGATGGACTTTGATCTAGATATTCCTCGATGTTTGCCTGTTCTATACCAGTGTCGTTATATAATTTTTGATAATACCGTTGGAATGCTGCTCTTATTGCTTTGGAATCAGTCTTTTGACCATACTCTGGATCATTAATTTCCCGTATTAGATTGACTGTATTTTGTTGTCTAGTACGAACCGCCAATTGATGACCAACCTGCTTGCTTAATTCATAAGCGATTTCTCTATGTGTTGTTGCCTTGGCTATGGCTTTTTCTGTAAAAATATCAATGATAGAATTTTTGGCAATTGCCACGCATCTTAATTCACTTTCGATTTCCCGTCCCTCCTGGACAGCTCTTATCAGTCCTTCCTCGGCTACTCCCAGATTTCTCTGCAGTGCCGCCATTTTTTGTTTGGCCTCCTTATTAAAATTTAGTGAAAATTGTAACGTTTCCCCTCTGATCCCTGCCTTCAGGGCGTCCCAAACCACATCGATTGCAGCGCTGCCCATATTATCCTCCAAAAACCCTGGTATCCATTTACTCAGATGTTGACAATATTCCTTGTTAAGCAACAATGCTCTTTCAAAGGTCCAAACTTTCACATTGGGGTTCACTGCTCCCATTTCTATATTTAAAACTAGGGGATTATGATCAGATAAGACCTGTGGTAATTTTTCTATCGAGCAATTAGAACTCACAGTGTTCGAAGCAAACATGTAATCCAGTCTCGCATGTGTTAAATGCGGATTAGAGAAGAAGGTAAATCCTGGATCGTTTGGGTGCGTTATTTGCCAACAGTCTATTAAGCCATGGGTCTGACATAAGTTTTTAAGGGCCTGAAACACTTTTGGTTTCCTTCCCCGGTATTTGTACCCAGGTTCCAACGACCAGTCACAGGGAAGGTTAATATTGTAATCGCCACAAACTATCAATGGGAGGGGCCAGTGAGCAAGCTCATTGGAAATATAATCCAGTACGTTCGGGTCATCACTTACACTTCCATATATTGTACATAATGTCATTTTCTTATCATTGTTATACTGACATTCTGTGATTGCCCACCGCCCATACTTATCAGATGAAGATTGGACAAATTGTATCCCGCTCCCTTTCGCCAAAATGGCCACCCCCCTAGTCCTTGCTCCCGGTGTTGTTGCAGTAATCAATCTATACCCTAGTGTATTAAGCAGATACCGTTGTGACCCCTCGACGTGTGTCTCCTGAATGCAAATAATATTAGCCCCTGACATTTGCAATACCGCCGCAACTCTGTCTTTTCTTTAAATCGTTAAGGCCACATATATTAACGGTGAGGATTTTCAACCTAGCCATGTTGATTCTTATCAATATCTGGATGTATATATTTCTCCTCTAGGACCACCTTCCGCCTGGACATTTCCTGCCACTCTCTATCTTTCTTATTCCCTAATTCGCCCATCTTTGTTGCACCCCTTATTCCTACCGCCTGTCTGAGATTTCCTCCCCCACCCCCATCCCACTCTCCCTCCACCCTCCCCCCACCATACTTTAGGCAATCAGGCTCAATCCTGAGCCTGTGTGATAGTGTCTGAACCACACTCACCCACTCTCCACTTCCCTCCCCTCCACCAGTACTCAAATATGATTTTGACCATCACAATCAAACCCAATATAAAGAAAAAGAAACTGAAAAGTCCGTAGAAAAGGAAAATCGAGAAAAAGAAAACATAATATCAAAAGAAAGAAGGAAAAAGGGAAACACTGGCTGGAACAGGGAAAGACAGACAATCCCTCAATTTGACAAAAATGTCCTGGTCTCAGCCCTCATTATGCCTTCAATATTAAAACGTATTATTTGCTCTCTGCAGTCCCAACATTCCCCGCTGAGATCTCCTCCAGTACTTTCTGAGCTTGTAATTCTGAAGTAAAATAATAGTTCCGACCTTGAAAAATAACTTTTAACTTAGCTGGATTCTGTAAAAGACTGTAGCTCCTGTTTTTTTAAAAGGTGCTATAAGTTGCCTAAGCCTCCATCTTCTTTCCACTGTGGCGTGTGCGAAGTCTGGTTTTGCGAAGGAGAAGTTCTCCCAATTCCTTTTCATGTTGGGCCTGGCCAGATCGTAAACGGCCAGACGGAGCAGAACATTTCCAAAATAGATAAATATTGCACGTGGATACGACTGGGCATTCGAGGGGCGCTTTGATATTGTTAAGGGGAATCTATGTATACGTTGGATTTCTCTATCCCAATCCCAGTGTGCTAGTTCTGGCAGAGAGTTTTTCAGCATATTGATTGTGAGCTTTCTGATGTCACTGCCTTCACAGTTCTCGGGTATCCCTAGCAGCCTCAGGTTGTTGCGTCGTTGGCGATTTTCTGCCTCTTCTAACTTCCACATCACATCCCTCAGTGTGCTCTCTTGTGAAGTAACCTGTATTTTCAGTGTGTCTACCGTATTTTCTAGTACCTCTGTGCAAGTTTCCACCATGCTTAGCCTCTCTGCTATCTCTGTACAGGTTTTCCCAATCTTGCGCATTGAGCCGTGTAGTTTTTTTGAGGCAAGCCGTGCTTGTCGGTTTTCTATTTTGATCTCATCTTGGAACGATCTTAGGGATTGTAAGATCAGAGAAAGAGAGGGCTATGCAGACTGTTCGCTAGTTTTCTGTACGGTCATGCCCACCGGTTGTTCTCCAGGATTTTTCCCTTTCTCATTTGAACCATTAGGGGGTAATAAATGGGTGGCTGAGTAATCCCAGCCGAGTTCTTCCTCTTCCTCTCCAAGAATTCTCCTACGACTGTTCCTTTTTCCTTTTGACATCCGCTTTGTTCTCCTTGGCATCCTTCTCTCCCCTTGTTGACTAATATTGCTCGTGGAGGAGTCCACACAGTCATCATCGCTACTGCTTGACACATCAATATCCGACTCTCCGGATTCCTCATTCAAGGAGAAGAATTTTTCCAGAGAATCGGGGGAAAGGTATCCCGCCTCCTGACTCTTTTTCTGTGTACACCCTTCTGTGGCAGCACCTTGTTTTATCTTGTTTGTCAACTCAGATGATCTACTTATCGCCTCTGTTGCTATTGCTGGATTACCAATGAATTCCTTGGGGGAGCTATCCTTGTCCGGCCCATTTTCCTTAGTAATGTCCCTTTTTAGCTGGGTGCTAACGGGTACCTCCGCAGATTCCAACACGGTATTATCGCAGATTGAACCCCACGAGACTCGCTCCTCCCGTAATTCCGATGTGTTCTGTAGATTGCATTGAGGATTCACTGTGTCGGCTGTTTCCTCGCTGATGGGTTTACCGTTTCGGTCACCTAGCTTCCCTCGTGCCCCCTTCTCCTTCTCCTCATTCCCGTTCATGTCTAGGGGTAGGAACAAACTTGTAATAGCAACCTGCTTTTTCCCCTGTTCCCCCGCGAGTGTCCCTTTCTGAACAGTGCTTTTGTTAGACTCAGTCTTTTCCCTGTCCAATTTGCTTCCCTTACCGGTACAAAGCTCTATTTTCTTTGTGTCGGTGTCGATCTTCGGGTCAGTTTCACCCCGTCGTGCTGGTGCCGGCTGGATGTTCGAGCGTGTTTTACCTCGACCTCCTCGCGCTGCCATTACCTCCGAGGATCGAGCTCTGCAAGCTCCACCAGCGCCCCCATCGCTAGGCAACCCAAGCCAGCAGCCGTCGCTGTTTCCCAACCTGGAAACTGTAGTTAGTAGTAGCCGAGCAAGGGATTCCCACCTCGCACAGCAGCCTTTGTTTTTGCTCTCGGGCCGGTGGTCGCCTTGTCTCCGGCCTCCGTCATTCCATCGAGAAATCCCCACTCGCATAGTCTGCCTGTAATCGGAGGAGAGCCCGGCGAAGGTCAGAGCGAAGCGGAGGTGAGCGATAGCGGTCTCACTCAGGCGCCATCTTGCCTGTGAGTGCAGGATTCTTTTTGATTAATAGAAGAAATTAGTTCCTCACAATCGCTTCTTCGGAAAGGCTTTAGACACGCAGCAAGCAAGGGAATTGGGGAACAAGCATCTAGCTCATGCAGTGTTTAAAAAGCTTATTACAATCAGCGCTCAAAAGCTTAGCAGATCACATGATAAAAACGTGTTAGCACAGCGAAGCCATGCCTGGATGGTGACAAACATGTATAATAAGAAAGATCAACAGGAGTATATGGATACAAATTATTCAAATTACGCTAAATAGAAGTTTAAGATCTACCGGCTAGGGGCCTCCCAACCCTGGACTATTTGCCACAGTCTATGTAATAAGGGAAAAAATATATATTATACATGTCGTATGTCTGTGTCCCATGCTCCTCAGAGAACACAGGCAGCTTTTACGCAGACCTTTTAACAACCTGAAGGTGCAGCGATGTAGATAGGCTATTTCAGAGGCACTGAACCCGACAAATACAACTTTGAATGTTGGGCTGGTAAAATTCCTGTCTACATTCCCAGAAAAACTTCATCTGCAACAGGGTTAAAAAGGAACATAAGGGGGATATGTCCAAAAAGGCACCCAAGTAGGAGCCACTTTCCCGAGCTCTGCCACACAAGTTAACCCGTGGGCGGTTATAGACCCTCCCCCCAGCTGCCTACTACAGGGATTCAGGGGGAGGGCACTTACAGCACTGACTGACAGCCAAGAGTGTGGCCTACTGCTGGGACGGCACCTTGGTGGCCGCGGAGCCATGAGCGCTTGCAAGATGACGGCCGCAGTGAACAGCGGGCGGCGAAGGCCCACCGGCCAGAAACGAGCATAAGAGACCCCAAGACAGAGGTGAGAGCACACCGGGGCATACGCGCTCCTCCTCTGCGAGACTAGAGTGGCACACACTGCCTGGAGACCTGAGGCGCCAGCCGTCTCGGGCCTGAAGAGCCTGTGAGCAGCGCAGGTGGGGCCGCAGAGCCGCACCAAAGCAGCGTTGCTCCTGGTGGGTGGCGAAGCCATGGGCGGTGCGGTGCGCGAGCCGCAGTACCGGGGAAGCTGTCTGGGCCACGGCATCTGCAGAAGGCCTCTGCGACCTGGGAACATGAGGAAGAGCAGCAGAAGGTACAGCTGAGGACAGAGTGGGGCAGCGGAGATGCGGCTGGATGCAATAGAAGCTGGAGCAGAACAGACTTGCAGTGCAGAAGTACGTGGGCCAGAAAGGGGGAGCAGCTGAGTGGCGTGGTTAGCAGGGACAGAATGGGACTTCAATCTGCCCCAAGGTGTGCGGACCCGCCTGGAGCGCCTAGACTACAGGCCCATAGGACTGCAGAACCCTCCTGGCTCGAGGTGCCCAGACGCGATCTGCGCATGTGGTCTTGCCCCCCCCCCTCGAGGAGCAACCCTTTCAGACATTGGTGGACGCCGTTATGGCTACAAACCGGGGCAATAAAAAGACACTACCCTTATAGACATCCTCTCCAAATCCGCCACCAAGAAGGCAGGCCAGGCCCAAGAAACATCACTGCCCCCAAGTCCATCCCTGAAAAAAGAAACAGAGGGCCGGCTGCAGGATGAAGCCCCGGTTGCGCGTGCATCATCTTCCACAAACTGTGCGACGACATAGCTGCCCTGAAGCAAGAAGCAGCAATGGAAATTAAAGAAGTCAGATGGGAGACATTGGACACCAAATCGCCGCCCTGAAGCAAAGCAGCGACGCAAAAGAGGAGGAACTCTATGTATACCGGCTGGAGCTGACTGAATTGCACGATAAGAATGTGGAACTCCAATTCCATCTGGAGGACCTGTAAAATAGATCCAGCCGGTCCAACATTCAAATCAAAGGGGTCCCACTTCAGGCGGAATGTGGGAAGCTGGAAGATTACGTAATTCACCTATTCCGTCACAGTACCGGAGCTCACCAAGAAAGAAATCATTCTTGACTGCACACACAGAGTAGGGCGCCCCTCTGCTACCCCAGGCACCCCCCCCACCCCAAGATCTATTGACCTGTCTGCATCACCACCATCAGAAAGAAGCTATAATGTCAGCAATGAGAGACCGGGGCTCGGTCACCTTCAAGGGGACAAATGTCTGGCTTTATCAGGATCTATCAATCATCACCCTGCAATGTCGCAGAGCACTGAAATCAGCCACAATATTTTGCTGAGAGAAAGGGGTCAGATACAAATGGGAACACCCGTTTTGACTTCTCTTCATCTAGCATAACGAGACGCATGTGGTGTGCAACCTGGAGTAGGCTCGACCGATCCTGGGGCTTGAGACCACACAAGAGGGTCCCACCCTGACCGCGGATGCAGATGGGCATGCCAGGCACCCAACATGGAGGAGAAACAGCAAACCTTCAACAGCCGAAAGCCGCAGACAGGTTTGCCCTGCTACAGCAACTCCACCAGCAAGGGCCTGCTCCGGACCAAGACAATGACTAAAACGACAAAGTTATGACTGCAGCCATCACAAAATGGATTGCAGTGAGGGCTGCCTGCCAAGATTGGCGCATGCCCCCTTCTTTCCCTCTGTCACTGAGAAACCAGACTGGGCACACCTGCTCTGCCGCCCCCTTGAATAATTATCCAGCCTGGATGTGGTGGAGCTCTGACACCCAGTTGCCCATCTGCTTGTGTTCCCAAGCCTGAGACATGAACACGGATCACACAATGTATCAGGGATTCTGCACATACACAGAACTATGCGCAGGAATATGGGACCTCAGTGTATAGGGGCTAAGCCTTCCCACACCTTAGTGTCCACAAGCCCAGGACCGACTAGCTATAGTGTCTCACTCGCTCTCCTACACACTCATGAAGAAGCAAATGATTAGACACCCCAGAACACAACACTCCCGTATCTCTCAGGAATCGCGGTAACAAGACACACCTTTTCGCTCACACTCTCGTACCTGTCCACAATAAGAACTGACTGAAACACGAATATAGTTTAAAATGTTTATTTTAACTATCGTGCTCTAAAATGCAGTGTATGAGCCACAACCAGCAGAAAAATGCATAAAACTAATACAGTTAGCATTGCAGCTAGGCCATATATCATAAAGGGAGATGTCATCATATAAAGGCAGTGGAAAAAGGACTATAAAGCCTAACCACCCCCCCTTGGTAAGAAGAAGTATCATTATATAATAGAAGATCTCTGGGCTTTGTCAGCAGACCCCATACCTAAGTGCCTAGATCGTATATCTACATCACAGGAACCGCATTGCTCTTCTCCCTGGAAAGCTCCCACTCCAAGTGTGTGTGTTACCTAAACATGCATCCCCATAATTTCAAAGTACGAGTTTCCAGCAGCAGCTGCATTAGCATGTTTTGTCTAGGTGCTAGGGACTGACCAGAACAGAAAAACAAGGGGCACTGTTTATCGACCTTGCTCACAGTGTTCAGACTAAACTCCAGGAACAGGCAGAGAACGAACAAAGCAGACGGTTCTCATGTGAAAGGCATAAACAGGGTCCTGTAAAAATAAAGCCATGTAGTAATGTGCGCAAAAGCAGCATCATGGTTGCTGGGCTCATGCTAACTTAGCGATGTCAACAATGTCCCTATCGGCCCCGTGACAACAACTTGTTCGGCTCCTGCGAACAGAGCAATTGCTTTCCCCAGGTTTGTTGTTCACCCACCCACCCTATGCTCAACGACTGCACCGCCGCCCTCTCTACAAAGGAATGGACTGCTCGACAGGTCGAGGGGAGCACCCTGTATTTTGCCACCTGTGTCCCTCTGTTACTTGCATACTCTACAATATGACTCCAGGTCAGGATTCTCAGCCTGAACGTCCGTGGGCACATGACCCAGCGACACGGCTTGCACTTCCGACCATGCTAAAAGACTAATTGCGATGTATGTCTCCTGCAGGAAACTCACCTTCTTCAAAGAGACTTGGGTCGTATGAAGTCCCAATGGTTCAACAGGCAGCATTTTTCTTCTGGTGACGCACTTCCAAGGCCAGATGCTCCAAATGCATTGGGAGCTGGTAGGTAGGCTCATATCCTTGAGACTCTCCCTGCATGTGCATGCCTTCACCGTGGCTAACATCGACAGTATTTTACACAGCCCAGGCGGTTGGGCGTGTATTGACCACTCCTGATGCAGATATCCTTATCAGAGGAGACTTTAACTTGGTCCAAGACGTGCTTCTAGACCGATCGGCCCATAGAACGGGCCAAGCAAAGGCATACACAACAAAAAGACTGCAATGGCTGAAGGAGGCGGCATTGGCGGATGTATGGCGACTCCCGAATCCCACTTCAAAGAAATACAACTTTTTCTCAGTGGCACTTCAAACATATGCCGGAATAGATTACTTTCTAGCAATTCCCTGCCTCATGACAGCGACTAAGCACATAGGAATTGGGGTGGCATCGCTTTTAGATCCTTCACCGGTCTTGATTACACAGCATACACCAGTTCCACGCAAGCCTCCATGCCTGTGGCGTTTCAATCTCAATTTATTAGCATACGAGTCCAACTTAACAGACGTCAGGGACACTATACACATTTCTGTCAGCACCAATGAAACCCAAGACACCCATGAGGCACTACTTTGAGACACACTAAAGGCGGTGGTGAGTGGTGCCTTTATAGCTATAGACTCAAAGATAGGCGAGTCAAGTGCACTGCAATGGAGAATCAGGTTAAAGCTTTAGAAAATAGTTACAAACAGTCAGGTTCCCACAAGGTGAGGCACCAACTAGCTCTAGGCAGGAAGCAACCTAAAGCCCTAGATATGGACAAAGCGGAATATGCCCTCCTCTGCACTAAACAAAGGTACTACGCGGGAGGCAATAATGCGGGGCGACTACTCGACCATCGCCTTAGGGCCTAAAGCCAGAGATAGAGTTTTAGAGACCTAGAGACAGCATGGCATGTGCCAAGATGAAGAAATAGCAGCCAGGTTTGAACACTTTTACGCTTCCCTTTACTCAGCAGAATAGTTAAGTTAAACAGATGCTGCTGATTACGTAGCGTAGGCACCTCTAGCATGCCTGCCTGTTGGTGATGAACTCTGGCTGGAACAGGAGATAAAGGAGTAAGTCCTCGAGGCCATAGCGAAACTCCAACTAGATTAGGCACCAAGGCAAGATGGACTCACCTCTACTTTCTATAAATCATTTGCTGCCCAGCTAGCGCCCATCCTAACATGCCTCTATAATCCATTTGGAGAGCAGGGTACTCTTACAGATACAATGAAGTTCACTATTATCACGGTTATCCCCAAACCCAGGAAAGTCCCCACTCTCTGCTCATCTTACAGACCCAATTCACTTCTTAACGTGGACGCAAAAAAATTTTACACGCACACTAGATGCTCGACTGGGGCTTTACATGCAGGGGCTGATAGACCCAAAACAGGCCGGGTTTATTCATGAGAGAAACTGTAGCGACATCACCAAACGACTACTACAACTCATAGATAAAACAACCCGCTCCTGAGGCCATGCCTTGCTGCTATCGATCAACGCTGAAAAAGTGTTTGACTGAGGGCACTGGCCCTTTCTCCAGCTAGTCCTTGCAAGTGTGGGCATAGGCATCCGCTTTCGCAAATGGATCTGATCCAGCTATACAGGCCAACAGCCTCAGTGTGGATCACGGCCTATTGTCCAGACCCTCTATTATAGTGACAGGGATGCGACAGGGATTCCCCTTGGTCCACACTCTTATTAGCTCTCTACATGGAGCCCCTAGCAGCACGGATACGTGTGAACCCCCTGATTAAGGGGGTAACTATGGGACACCAGATACATAAAATCACCCTGTATGCTGATGATTTTATGATTGCAATTACACAACCCTGCTATTCATATGCTCCACTACTGCAAGAACTAAAGACCTTTGGTATGGTCTCCAGATTTAAGGTTAACATACAGAAGTCCCAGGCCCTCAACCTCATCATACACCAGGGCGAGAGAACCCAACTGGAGAGCCTCTTCCCATTCCCATGGGTGACTTAAGGGGTCAAATATTTGTGTCTTCAAATCCACCCTACCATAAAAAAAGATGGCAGAGTGTAATTACGCAACCTTGTTGGCAAATACCGACTCCAACATACAAACCTGGCGGGGTGGTACTATATCATGGCTAGGTAGGATAGCGGCGATCAAGATGACCCTTCTTCCAAAGATTCCCAATCTAATGCAAACCATTCTCCTGCAGCCACCCCCCCCACATACCCTCGAGAAACACTAACAGCTGATTGAAACTAACATCTGGGATGACAAGCGGGTGATATCGCCAGGACAGGTAGGAGGGAGGTTTGGGGGTTCCCCACTAGATGCGCCATCAGGTGCCACAGCTAAGGTATATAGTGGGATGGGAAAGGCTGAGCATTAAAAAGCACTGGTGCTTTACAGACCAAGCGATCACAGGTATTTCATATCTGGAAAATACCCTGGCTGGCCAAAAAACACCACCCACTGGAGGTGTACATCTCCCCAGTTGTGAGGGCAACTATTGAGGCCTGGGACAGGATTAAAGTGTTCAAGAAACTCTACACACCTATCTCACCACTCACACCCATTATCGGGAACCCATATTTCCCACCTGCTTTGCATGGTATGACATTCTTCCACTCGAAAGAAGCAAACTGTAAAAGGGTAGGAGACCTATTTGACCAACAAGGCCTGCTTGACTTTAAACTTAAACGTGATTATGGACTACCCGAACACCGAATACTGCCATTATATCGCTATCAAACACTGGGTGACATCCTCTAGTACCCCCCTTTGCGAGCAAACCACTCACGAAGTTTGAGCAGTGGCTTCTTACCCACCATGATAAAGGCCTCCTCACCAACATTTATACCTTTCTCAAGACCCTCCCAAACTCCAGCAAATCACCAGCTCAACGGAGATGGGAATTGGAATGCGAGCGCCCCTTCACAGACAAAGAATGGTCAGACATTCTGCACCAGTCCCACACCTCGGCGAGCAGCGCTTCCAGGAAATAGACCGTACTCAAAATAACACACTATTGGTATTACATGCCAGCTGGGGCTGTCAAATGGAAACGAGGTGGCGATGATGGATGCTGGCGCAAATGTGGACAGACAGGCACACTAACTCACCTATGGCACTGCGCCAAACAGCACCGCTACTGGGCTGACATATTAGCAGACATTGATAGACTGTATGATACCAATATACCTCGATTTCCCAGTTATGACCCGCTAGGACTTCCCAATGCTTTGACTTATCCCCTTCCCCTTCCTTTGGCAAAGGGGAAGGACATCACCCTAGCTCTGTGTGCGGCTAAGCAAGTCCTCCTGTCGAAATGGGGAACAGAGACGGCGCCAACTCATACTGACTGGCTCTATACACTCTGGGATCTTCTTGGCATGGAAAAACTGACCTCATCTGTGGAATACAGGCTCCCACACTTTGACAAAAACTGGGGCCCATGCCTCCGATTCCTGGTGCAGAACTTCAGGGAGTTAACATGTCCTGCTTACCTACGAACACTTCGTCTCACAGCGGTGGCGCACAACATGGACTCATGCCTCCCCTGCTCTGTACCATGCTACTTGATTGCCTCTGGAGATGGCAGTGATCCCTTCCTCTTCCCTGCTTCATTTTCTTCTCTCCCTCCCCTACCATTGGACACTTGGACTCAGCCTTCCACTCCCTCCCAACACCCACCCCGCCCTCCCTAAATTCACATACTATTGCCATATTTATTCCCCTCACCGGCCGTTGGATGTAGGTGAGGTCTGTCTTTTTATATTTTGAAACAAATAAAATATAGTTAAACCTAAAAAAAGAACATAAATGTACAGTATAGATGCATTTTACTCCCGAACCCCGATTAACTGGACAGAATGCATTTTATCACAACTTCTAATGGCACAAACTTTTAGCAGCGTTTTAGTCTATGAACCTTTATGGCCTACTGTGAGTTTATGACTGTATAAGCTTTTGGAAAATGTTTTTCAACTTTGTTTTGTTTCCTTTTTTCAAATATTTTAATTAATCGTGCAAATAAAATGAATCTGAAGTTACTTCAGCACTAGATCAACTGCACAAAGTTCCAAGAGGTTTAGGTTGAAAGCAGAGGCCCATGTGGGCTCCTCATTCCATCAGGGAAGCATCTGTTATTACAAACCGAAAAGAGGTCAGTTACTCACAAATGAACATCGCAGAAGAGATTTTTTTATTTTTTTTTATTTTTATTTTTTTAGCAGAAATGACCAAGGGACCATTTGCAGTGCCACTGAGTTATTGTGCCTGTCCAAATGCCACAGAATAGTAATCAGTGATGCCTCAGCCCATCCTGCAGAATACGCAGCGAGTTACAATGTGTCTTTGGCACGCAGAATTCCATGGAGCTAATAAGAAAAAAACCACAGATGAGCTGCTGGGCTACTTATTTCAGGAGTTTAGGTATTTCACCTGAACAGAAAATGGTCACTCGTAGGTAATGAATGATTCTAACGGGGGGGGGGGTCGATGTTTACTCGCTCTTTTTGACACTTAACCCTGCTGATGGAGGAGGGAAGATCTTTTCTAGAAAATATGAGGCGCCTTTTGATATGAAGACTTCTTGATCAGCCTGTCATCCAGACAAGGATTGATTAAGATTTAGATTTTCCTCAAATGAGCTGCTACTAAAGCCATGCGTTTGGACAGTGCTCTTGCAGCTGGCTTCAGTCCAAATATCAGAACATTGCACTGGCAGTAGTGTAGGTTTCTGGTGAATTCAACATATATACCATCAATCTTCAAGATTGATGGTACAAATTCAGTAACCTGATGGAGCTGGTGGGATTTTGTGAAGGCTACACCATCCAGAAGGAAAATGTTACTTATCCAGTAAGCATCTGTTCGCAGCATGTAGTGTTGTAGATTCACATGCTGTGCATAATCCTGCCATCTATTGTTTGGCTCGGATGTGTGAAAGTTGTTTTTCTTTGACGAAAGTCTTTCAAGTCACGAGGTACAGTGACTCCACCTTTCTGAGGTAATGCAAATGTTCAACTCCATTGTTAAATTGTTTTCACCGCACAGCGGGTGAGGATGAAATATAAAGCAAAGCGTAATATATAGAGATGTACTTTGTGAAAGGAGTTAGTGTAAAAAGAATGTAACTAACTAGCACAGGCATCCAGGGAGGAGGGTGGGTGCATTTGAATCTACAGCACTACATTCTCAACTGAGTCAGCTTTAGCCATGGCCACCGAGGAGATTCGCAAACAGTTGGACAGCAGGGGGAGAGCTATCCTCATTCTATTGGACCTCTCAGCAGCGTTTGATACTGTGAACCATCAAGTATTAACAGAGAGACTGAAGGATATAAGAATCAATGGGATGGCTCTAACCCTACTCACCTCGTTTCTGACCTCCAGGGAACTGAGGTTGTGCTGGGGTTAGCTTTATCACCGACCCTGTTCAACATTGACGTCACTCCGCTGGCTAGACTGATCAAAGCACACGGTTTCTTGGTGATCTCGTACGCCGACGACACTCAGATAGTAATATCTATATTTTCGAGTGTAGAAACAGTGGCAGGAAGGTTTCACAACTGGCTGAAACACATTATTTCTTTTTTTTTTTTAGTTCTTTTTATTAAACAGTAGAGAAACGACATTTCTGATCACATTTAGATGGGATAATGCAAATTTCAAATGTACATACATAGGTATTGCCATTGTACGATATACTGCTTTAAATAATAATGTAACATCAGTTATGGCGTAGTAGGATCTTCAAGAGAGGGGACAGTTGGCGGGACACAAATATTACCACGATAATCATTCCATTTGCTCCATACAGAAGACCATTTTTTGGGGCATCCTCGTGCTACATAAACAGTTTTTTCTCTAGTCATACACCAATCCATATCGGCCTTCCATGCCTCCACTTTGGGCGGCACCCCCGCACCCCATAGTTGAGCTATATTCCTTTTGGCCACCAGTGTGACCCATATTTTGTCTTTACTATTTAGGTCGGTGGGTTCCCATACATTCAAAAGACATCTTTTGGCTTCAAGTCCTACGTCTAGCCCAAGGACCTCACCAAGACAGTCATGGACTCCCTTCCAGTATATCTAGATGTACACACATTCCCACAAGATATGCATAAATGTGCCAGCTAGGCCACATTGCCTCCTACACATGCCCTCGTCTGCTCTGCCCATACTGACTAGCCGAGACCCCGTGACATAGATTCTATGGAGGATCTTAAGTTGGACCAGTCACAGTAGGGAGGAGATTGCAACCGCACGTGGGGAGGCCACCGCCTCTTGCCATTCCTCATCGTCGAGCTCCAACCCATCCCTCTCCCAGTGCTCCCGGACTAGTTTGAGGGAGTCTGGGGCATTATTAACAAACTTCTTGTAGGTCAGGGATACCGCTTTCGTTGGCATATACCCATCAAGCAACCTATCCTCCAACGGTGAGGATTCTGGGGGAGATTCTCCCTTTGGTAACCGTGATGTTAGCGCGTGTCTCACTTGCAGATATCTGAAGTGTTCCGTGGCGGCCAGAGCATATTCCTGTTGCAGTGTGGCGAATGTGACCACTTCACCCTTTTTCCATAGGTCTCCTATCTTTGTGATCCCAATCAAGTCCCACTTGTCAAAACCCTTTGTGGTTTTCAGGGTGCCCAACTGCTCCGAGTCCCACAAAGGAGTAGCCAGTGTGAGCTTCTGATCCCACCCCAAGCTTCTGTTGACTGCGTGCCACACCTGCACCGAGTGCTTGGTTGGTCCCGTCAGGGGAAATGTTTTGGGCTTAGAGTAAAGGGCCATGTTATAATTACCACCCGGCAGTAGCCATTTGTCCATCTTGTAACCTGGGTCGTCCCAGTGATGGTACGTACACTGATTGATAGCAGCCAGATGGGCCGCCCAGTAGTATTTTTTGACGTTGTGGAGTCCAATCCCCCCGTCATACCAACTCAAGACTAATTTTGGAAAGGCTATGCGGGGGTCGACCATCTCTATCTCCTTGAAATATTGCGCCGGGACCGAATCTTGGAAATTCTGAAGCACGTAGAGAAAACGTGGTAATGACATCATTTTGAACAGCGTTGCCCTTCCCAATAGGGAAAGTGGGAGCGTTTTCCAGTTGGCCACATCTCGCTTCAGTCTCTGCAGTGGTGGGAGCAGGTTACGTTCGTAACTGGTTCTGGGGTCTGTCGTGATAAATATTCCCAGATACTGAAAGCCCTCCTTCGCTTCCTGCATAGGACATCCCCTAGGTAGGAGGGGTGGCTCGCCACTGAGGACATACAATAGGGATTTACTCCAGTTGATTGTATACCCAGAATGGGTCCCAAAGTTTGTAAATATATTAAGCACTCTATGGAGCGAGGCCTTTGGGGATGCGAGGTACAGCAGAATGTCATCCGCATAAAGAGAAATGCGGTCCTCCCATGTTTCAGCCCACTTCAGTCCCCGGATTACTGGGTCTCTACGAATCCATGACGCCAGCGGCTCCAGGGTGAGGGCAAAGAGTAAGGGGGACAATGGACAACCCTGTCGAGTCCCACGGCCTAGCGTAAATACTCCCGACTTTTTATTGTTGACAACCACCTGCGCTAAGGGCTCTGTGTACAAAAGGCGCACCCACCCGATGAAATTGGGCCCGAAACCCATCTTAGCCAAGACTGTAAACAGATACGGCCACTCAATGGTGTCGAAGGCCATCGTGGCAACAAGTGAGACCACCACTGCTGCTTCTTGGATCGTGCCCTGCCGTCCCAACATGCCATGCAATCTCCTCAAATTTAGCGCGGTGTTTCGGTGAGGCAAAAAGCCAGATTGATCCGGGTGTACCAGTTTGCTTATCACTTGAGCCAGACGGCCGGCCAGCAGCTTCGCTAGAACTTTAGACTCTGCATTTAATAAGGAGATGGGCCTATGAGAAGAGCACTTATTGCTGGGTTTGCCCATTTTGTGTATGGTAACTAATGAAGCCACGCTTTGATCTTGAGGGAGCAGTCCCGACTCTCGGCTTTCGGTAAACATAGGTACGGGGCTACTATGTCCGGCTTCAGCTTGTATAACTCGATAGGTAGCCCATTGGGGCTCAGAGCTTTACCTGACTGGAGGTTTCTAATTGCCGGAGCAACTTCGTCATTGGTAAAATCGCTATCGAGTGCATCCCTTTCATCCACGGCCAGGGTGGGGAGCAGTATATCCGAGAGGAGGGCTTGAGAGTCCTCCTCTAGGAGGAAGGAGCTCGCTCGATAGATGGAGCGATAATAATCTGCAATTTCGTTGGCTATCTCTTGTGGATCTGTGATTGTTACACCGGACTCCTTCAATAGTTCTGGTACCAATCTACTTGCCAGCTCTTTTTTGTCTAACCAGGCCAATAACTTTCCAGCCTTGTCCCCCAATTCATACAGTCTACCCTCTTTATCTCTGCTCAGTGTCTTGGCCATATAGTGGCAATGGATTTATATTCGTCTCTTTTGAGTTTCAGGGGATGAAGTCGGTCTTGTGTCACCGATCCCTCATTTTCTTCCTCCAGGAGGAGGATCTCGTCCTACAAACGAGATAGGTCTTTTGACTTTTCTTTCCGCACACCGGCAATCAGTGAAAGTGCTTGACCCCTTAGGACTGTTTTAAAAGCTTCCCACAGGGTTTGGGATGATCACACTGATTCTTTGTTTTCCAGAAAATAGTTTGATAGCTTTCAAAAGTGTGTTTCTAACCACGGGGTTCCGAAGGTACCAGGGGTTGATGGGCGCTATTCTCCCCACCCTTTTCTCACCCAGGACCACTTCTGCCCATAAAGGGGAGTGATCAGATATGCCTCTCGCCAGGTGTCTAATTTCCCGAATATTCCCTATTTGGGATGCTGGAATAAGAAGATAGTCAATGCGTGATAAGCTATTGTGTGCCCCTGAGTGGAAGGTGTGTTGGATACTTTCGGGGTGATACGCTCTCCACGCGTCTACGAGGCCCAATGCATCTAGGAAATCCGGGAGCCATCTATGTGAGGGGCTTATATCACGGGGAGGATATCGGTCAATAGAACCAGACACAACGGAGTTAAGATCGCCCCCCATGACCAGGTAGCCTTCTGGGAATGCCAGCATGATTTTGCCTAAATCTTTGAAGGTTTGGCCCTGTAACCCTGGCGGGACATATACTGCTACTAACGTAAGTGACTTCCCCTCCCACTGCCCTGAAATTGCTGCGTATCTACCCATCTCGTCAGTCCAGGTGTGTTGTATGGATAGCGGAAAGGAATTTTTTTTTAACATGATGCCCACTCCCCTGGAACCCGTGGTAAAACCAGAATGAACCACTAGCCGGTAGCCCCATCTATTCATTGCTTTACAGGAGTTGCCAACTAGGTGCATTTCTTGAAGGAGTAGGACGTCTGGGGCGTGTCGCTTGATATACTGTAATACAATACTACGTTTTAGTTTGTCCCCTAGTCCATTTACGTTCCAGCTCAGGAGCCTGAAGTTTTTATCCCAGTGTGTGCCCATTTGTGTAGTCGTAGGATGCATATCCCCGCTCTCGCCTAGCAATAATCAACACCGCCCTCTCTGAGAAAACATGAAACTACCCAACTACCCCCCTCCCTGCTCCCCTGCACTCTGGGCCTAAAACCACCCATCAATCAAACTATGCAGAGTGCCTGTCACCCAATTTTAAACTAAAAGTAGAATATAGTGGGGGGTGAAAAACTCCGCCTCCCCGACCCCTTCCCTTAATCAAAGAAAAACATCGTGCCTCGCTAGGGGGGGCCACATAATGCCCATAAGGACTCATAGACAGTTGGTGCTGTCATCCAAACCGTTGTCCGCCGTATGGGCTCTGCACACCGCTTTGAGTCCGTGTAGCCCACTCTGTTGAGCGTTCAGAACGGGTCAATGGCACCGTGCCTCCTCCCAACAGTGCCGGCAGTTGAGGTAGTCAGGTCCACCGCTTAGCGAGCGTTATGTTCTTTTGCCACTCTCCAACACTCCAGCCAGTCTGCAGCCGCCTCAGGGTGATCAAAAAACCAGGCATTGCCCTCAGCTTCAACTCGAAGCCGGGCCGGGAACAGCATAGCGTATTTGAGCCCCTGGTCTCGAAGTCTTTTTTCCACCTCCAGAAATGACCGACGTGGTCGCTGGACATTTAAGGTGAAGTCGGGGAAAAAGGAGATCTCTGAATTCTCATACCTCAGTGGAGGCCACTCGCGCGGTGTGCAATATGGCATCCCTATTTCTAAAGTTTAAGAGTTTCGCCAACATCGGGGGGGGGTGCGCCAGGCTTCGGTCGTCCTCCAGCGACTATGTGCCCTTTCAACCACAACATTTTTTGACAACCCCTTAGGCTGAAGGTGTTTAAGTATGAGGTCCTCCACAAAAAGGTCAGCCTCAGGACCCTCCGCCCTCTCCGATGATTAATACATTGTTCCTTCTAGTGTGACCTTCGTAATCATCTAGTTTGTCCTCTGCGAATTTACGAAAGGCCTGTAGGTCCTTAATATCCTGTTGCATTTGCGAGGTGTCTCCGATAAGGCTAGAGGTGACAATCTCCATTTGCTTCACTTTCTCCCCAATTTTAGTTAGGTCTGCCCTGATAAGCGTCACCTCTGATGTGATGGCGCCAATTCTTTGATCCAAGGATGAGCGCACCACCGAGATGGCGTCCATGACATCCTTCAATGTTGGGTCTTGATGCTCCCCCTCCGGGCCGGTCACCATTTTCCCTTTGGTGTTGTGTTCAGAGTCCGTGGGCTTCAGTAGTGCATACTTCTCAAGCTTTGTGCCCCTTTCGAGCCTTTCGCTCCCGACATTTTCTCTCCGGTCATCTAGGGCCAGCTCCGGCCTCCCAGCCCGGGCCTCACCCCCCGCAGAGGAGCGTCACACAATCTGCCAATGCCCTTGTACGCCTCATAGACTGCAGAAGTCTGACACCACCAACTCAAAGTTAGGGGGGGAAAACTCACGATGCCACTTCAGGTGTGCGCGTCGCAGTGTCCGTGACCGATGTGTCACTCGAGCCCAATCAGCTGTGGTAATAATCCGTCCGCTCCGTTCATGTCGTGCGGTCACCCAGAGTCCCCAGCCCGGGCTTCAGCCCTCAAGTGACTCTGGCGGCGTTTGATTAATGATGGCACCAGAACGCCACCTCAGCAATTGATCACAGGCAGGCAAGCAGGGTAAACCGTGCCAGGGCGTTCGACACTATTAGGGCGATGTAATGTGCCCCTGCCACCAACACCCTGCCCCCGAGCCCAGACCGTCACTCCACCGCTGCACCACGCAAGCCAGTCCATTCAGTGACGCCCGGGGGACCCGAGGGCCGGAAACGGCTGGCCGAACTGCTCCGGGCGCCCCCGTCCTCAGCACACCGTACGGGCCCCTTTCTTCCCGCCTCCAGTGGAATCGCCGCTCACCTCCACTCGGTTGGCCCTGGTAGCGCACCAGTGACGCCGGTGGGACCTCCGTGCATCAATCCAGTCTCGTCCCGCTGAGTGTCTGACGGAGGCCCCGACCACGGCCTCGCGTTGTTGAGGGGCCGGATCGGCCACGTCGCCACGCCCAACTCCGCAGAACGGCAGTCCCCGGCTCCAGATCACAGTAAGGCCACTGGATGTAGCATCGATATTTCTGCAAATCTAGGGACTAGCAGAGTCGTTCTTCGGCTTGGCAGCACCTGCGGCAGTTCCGGTGGCCCCACCTCTGTGTGGGCAACGGATTGATGAGTCGGATTGCGGGAAGCGCTCAAGGTAATTATGGAGCTAGTCTATCTAGCCGTCATTGCGCTCCGCGGCGAAGCCACGCCCCTCTGAAACATTATTAAATGGATGCACCTAAATTTTCTCAAACTAAACACCGATAAAACAGAGGTGGTAGAGTTTGGAAAGGGTCAATCAATCTGGAATCAGTCATGGTGGCCAGCGGAGGCTGGGCAGTGCCCTGAACCTACTAGGAAGACTAGGAACCTAGGAGTCATGTTTGACGATCAATTGAATTTTACAGGCCAGTGCAATCTCCTGACCTCCTCGTGTTTCTTCCTCCTAAAGGTCCTACGCAAAATTCTCCCATTCATTACCCAAGATCGTCGCAAAACCGTGGTAGTAGCATTGATTCTTTCGAGAATCGACTACTGCAATGTGCTTCTTCTAGGAATTAACAAAAGCCAATTATTAAAACTCCAATCCCTGCAAAACGCCGCAGCTCGGGTCCTATTAAACATCCCGAAATACCATCCTATCTCCAACAGTATAAGCGAGCTTCATTGGCTTCCAGTCCAAAAACGCATTGAATTTAAAGCTCTGTGAAGGTGTACAAGGCACTATATGGAGGGGGCGCATTGGACCTACAACAACTTTTTCACTGGCACATCTCGCGCCACAACCTTATATCAGCTAATAAAGGACTAGTCAGGGTCCCAAAAATCCGGAGAGCCAGATGGGGGTGGGGGGCGGGGGGGGGGCGGGGGGGGAGAAGAACCCTCTCTTATGGGGCAGCGAAACTATGGAACTCGTTGCCGAGCGCAATCAGGCTACAAGGAGGCAGACCCCCGTTTAGGAGAATGCTTAAAACATGGCTGTTTTCGACTAAATGAATTTTGTCAGGTTCACTCTGCAAAGTCACCAAGATTTATTACAGCTCAGCGCCAAGACACCTCGGCATTTGTAGCGCTCTATAAATGCTTTACTTACTTACATTCCACAAACAGATGCTTACTGGGTAAGTAACATTTTCCGTTTGAGATGTGTAGCTGTAGATACACATGCTGTACATAGACTATAAAGCAGTCCTCCTTTATAAGCAGTGGCTAGCCTGTGGGAGTTCCAGTTGTTTGAAATAGTGTACATAGAACTGCTTGGTCCACCTTGGCTTGTTGATGGGCCAGCACAACTACACAGTAATGTTTTGTAAAGAGATGTGGTGTAGACCATGTAGCTGCTTTACATATGTAAGCTATAAGGATGTTTGCTAGGAAGGCCATTGAAGTGCCTTTTTTACGAGTGGAGTTGGCTTTAGGATGATTGTGTAAATTCATTTTAGGTTTAGCATAGCATGTTTGGATGCAATTTACAATCCATCCAGCAATGTCTGATTTAGAAATAGCTCTTCCTTTGTGAGGTTTGGAGAAAACAACAAAGTTGTTGTAGTTTCCTGAGTAATTTAGTCCTGTCAATGTAATACATGAGAGCTTGTTTTACATCTAATATATGTAGAGACCATTCCGGTTGAGGGGGAAAAGAAAACAGGACGTTCAATGGATTTATTTAGGTGAAACTGTGAGACCACTTTTAGGAGAAATTTGGGGTTGGTCTGGAGTACAACCGTATCCCTGTGTATTTGAAAGGGTTCTTCCAAGGTCAATGCTTGAAGCTCACGGCCAAGTATAAGGGAAGTGACAGCGACTAGGAATGTTTCCTTCCAGGATAGAAATTGGAGGGGCCAGGAGTGGAGGGGCTCAAATGGACGGCCCATCAGACTTGTTAATACAATATTAAAATTCCATGTCGGAGCTGGTGGCACTCGAAGAGAAATGACTCTTATGATCTTCCATGAAGGCTTAAATGACTGGGATTTTGAATAGGGAAGTATGTTGGCTGTTTTGTAGGTGCGCAGCTACTGTCGTTAGGTGCAGCCTTATGGATGTAAAGGCTACACCAGAGGTGTGCAAGTGAAATAAATAGCAATGTCTTGTACTTTGGCTGCTAAAGGATCAATGTGTTTGGAGCGACAGTATTGAACAAATGTTTTCCATTTAGCAGTGCACCAGGCCCGAGTAGTAGGCCTGCACGCCTCTTTGAGAATGTCCATACATTCCTGTGGGAAATTAAGGTAACCAAACTCTAGAATTTCAGGAGCCAGATCGCAAGGATTAGGGGCCTATGATCCGGCTGCCTGATTTCTCCATGGTTCTGCGTGAGAAGGTCCTGCCTGTTGCGAAGTATTTTGTGGGAACTACGGATAGTTAGAGGAGTGTGGTGAACCACAGGTGCCCATGCGAGAGCCACTAGGATGAGGGTGAGAGAGGTATGCTGGAGTTTGCGAACTACAAACGGAAGCAGGGAGAGAGGCTGAAAAGCGTAAGCAAATATCCCTGACCAACTCTTCCATACTGTGTTGCCCTAGAACTGGAGGTGAAGTTTAGGCATTTGGCGTTTTCTGTTGTGGCAAAGAGGTCTATTTGTGGTACTCCCCAATGTTAGAAGTATTGGAGGAGTACTTACGGGTGGAGTTCCCACTCGTGGACTTGTTAGCACCTCTTGCTGAGGAGATCTGCAAAGTCATTGTCCACTCCTTGTAGGTACTCCGCTAACAGGTGAATGTTGCGTCGGAGGGCTAAATGAGAAAGCGGGGGGGGGGGGATTTGGTGCCACCTTGCTTTTGGAGATAGTAGGTGGTTGTCATGTAGTCTGTCTCGATGAGGACTACCTTGCCGATCAGGTGAGAAAGGAAGGCTTTCAGCAATAGGTGAACAGCTAGCAGCTCTAGGTGATTCACGCGGAGACTTTGCTGATTGGTTGTCCACTGGCTCTGGACAGTTAGATCTTGTGAGTGCGCTCCCAATCCTGTAAGGGAGGTGTCTGTTATGCCCTCTGCAGAACTGGGTCTAGGAAAGGCCGTCCCTTTAGCAGGCGGTTGGTGTTCCACCACTGCACAGAGTGGCAAGCTTGATGGCCTGCCAATACTAGATCTACCCATTGGCCATCTGAGTCCACTGGTGCGCTAGGCATTCCTGCAACAGACACATGTTTAGTTTGGCATGAGGTACTAAGGTGATACATGAAGCCATCATAATGAGGAGGCGCATAACTGTCCTGACTGTTACCTGTTGATCTGGTTGGAATTGGGGAATGAGTGCCCGGAATGATTTTATCCTGGCAGTATTTGGGTATGCTATTCCTAGTTGTGTGTTGAGAATTGCCCCTAGATAAGGATGGATTTGAAGTGGATGGAGATAGGATTTTAAGACATTTATTGTAAAAACTAGCTCGTGAAATAGGTTTATGGTGACTTGAGTGTGTTGGTAACATTTTTGACGAGTTGCACTTTTGATGAGCCAGTCGTCAGGTATGGAAAGACATGTATACTGTGTCTGCGCAGGTGAGCAGCTACTATTGCTAGACATTTGGTGAAGACTCTGGGTGCAGTAGTGATCCTCAAGGGGAGCACTTTGAACTGGTAATGCTGGCTAGTTACTACAAACCTGAAATGCTAGCAATGTGCCGGATGCCTGGGAATATGTAAATAAGCGTCCTTTAGGTCGAGTGTGGCCATGAAGTCACCTTGTTATAAGAACGGGATGACATCTTGGAGAGTCACCATTTGAAAGTGCTCTGAGAGAATGTACTCATTTAGAGATCTAATATTGGTCGTGTCGTAGAGACTCGTCTTTTTTGGGAATAAGGAAGGATAGCCAGCAAACTCCCATACCCTGTTGGTGGAGAGGGACAAGTTCCATCGCTCCTTTTTTGAGTGCTTGTACTTCTTCCATGAGCAACATTTGGTGATGTGGAGTGTCTGTGTTTGCGAGCTGGAATGTTGGGAGGTGTGGAAATGAGCTCCAGACAATAACCATGTTGGACAATATCCAACACCTACTGGTCGGAGGTGATGTTCCACCAGGCACGAAAGAACCCTTGTAGACGTCCCCCAACAGGTGTTGTGTGATCGGGGGAATGAGGGGCAAGTAAGGGCTTAGTAGGGGGGGTGGCGGATTGTTTGGTGAATTCACCTTTACCTTTGGTGTTGTTACCTCTGTAAGAACCTCGGTAGTACCATCTAGAGGTGGTTTGTGTTTGTGACCGCTGGTATGAAGTGGATGTTGCAGGAGAGGTTTTGGATCCTCCACTGTAGGATGAGCGACAGAAGAAGCCACGCTGGAAAGGCGTTTGCAGTGCTCCCTTGGCTTTGGCTGTTTCGGTATCTTTTTTGATCTTTTCTAATAAAGTATCTACCTGAGGGCCAAACAAATGTTCCCCATCCAAGGGAAGAGCCAGTAGATTCTGTTCGACTTACGGGCTAAAACCGGAGACCTGAAGCCAAGCATATCTACACAATAAAAGACTGGAGTCTACACCCCTAGCCGCAGTGTCTGCAGCATTTAGGGCACGTATGGTTGTATTGGAAATTAACTTTACCTCAGAGGCTATTTGGTAGCCTCTTTTGTTTGCTCTTTTGGAGGCTATTGGAGTTCTTCCATCTCATCCCAGTGAGCCCGATCGCATCTTGAGAGAAGACCAATAGAATTAGCAATATGCCAATACTTAACTGATTGTGCGACCACCTTTTTTCCTGCTGCATTTATCCTCTTACTCTCTCCATCTGGGGGGAGGGGGTCATCAGTTGTTTGAGAGTTAGCTCTTTTGCGTGCAGTTGCTACCACTAAAGAGTCTGGTGTAAGTTGACCTCTTATTTAGAGTGGCTCATTAGGGTACGCTTTATATTTCTCGTCTACCCTTGGTGTTATGACCTTAGATCTTACTGGGACATTGAATATATATGGGGTGTGTCGGAGAATACCCTTTAGCATTGGTAGGTATTGGGCAGAACGTTGTGTAGAGGAAAGAGTTTGAAAGAGGAAGTCTAACCTCCAGTGGTTCCTTGTGTAATTGTACGGTAGCAGCCCTACCAATGAAGTCATGATAAGTTGTAGTGTCACCTAGGGGGTGGTTTTGTGGGATATAGATCAGGGTTTGTATCTGCTGGTGGTTCTGTGTCATATATCCCAGGGGTTATCTTGTGGTGGGATTTCAAAAAGTGACCCCTTCGTCTTGTCCCTCTATATAAGAATGGAGTGACCCTTCAGGCGAGTATAGTGTAGGGTCAGCTGGTTAAGCAGGTGGTAAAGGTGAATGAAGTGCAGCCGGCAGAGGTGGTGGGATAGTGTGTAAACAGCTTGTAGCCCTGTCAGGTTTTTTTAATGTTTGGGTGGGGTTGGCATGTCCAAAGCCTCTTCAAAAAATAACTGCTTTTGTACAGTACTCACAGTTGGTTGTGCTGGAGGCAGATGCTGGACCTCTAGTCCGGAGCCGGAACTGTTGTTTGGGAGAAGGTCCCTTCGTCCACAGCCGATGCCTGTGAATGATGTTCTTCCTTGATGTCCTCAGGGCTGAAGAGTCTGGTGTGTCGTCGGTACTCCTTTGAAACATTGAGAAATCGAGCCAAACGGGTGTGCAAAGTCTTCTTAGATCCAAAGGAGCAGCAAGCCTTGTAGCTGGCCACATCATGTTCGGGGGAAAAGCAAAGACTGCAGACCTGATGGAGATCGGTGCAAGGGTATTTAACTTGACACCGAGGACAGAAACAAAAGGGTGTCTGTTCCATCACTGTGTGGACATGGTGGCCCAAGTAGCGAAGTAAGGCCTCGAAGGGAAGAGGCCATGCAGGGCCACGGTCCACGGCAAGTCACCCTGACGGATTTGGAGTCGTCGAATTGAAGAGAGAGAGGAATGTGATTTAAAACACCGACTTCGAGAAGGTATGAACCTTTCACACTGAGGAATCCTTTCCCTATATTCTAATGTTCTACACATTACGAAAATTATACTATTCAACTGTGTGGGAGATGGGGAGGTAGGTGATACACACGATAAGGGTCCTTCTCCAACACATGGGGCACTTAAGATAGTGACGCCACGGTCTGTAATTTAGAAAAATGACAGGTCGGATATGAAAAAGTGTAATAAATAAATAAATAAAAGTCAATCGTGTGAAAAAACATGTCAAGTGAAACCCAAAATAAAAAAGTTTGAAAGAATCCGAGCCAGTGCTCCGAGCACAGGGGACGGAAAAAAGAGGTAATTATGGGATACTTGCGTTTCTGGCTCCCCTAAAGAAGTGTCAGTTTTCCAGCATCATCAGGACACGACTGCTATCTAAACTGCCCACAAAGAGTGGCAGTAACGCTCAAAACCCTCCTAAAGTTGAAACAATAGATAACGCATAGTTTCTTACCCGTCGGTGTAGTTTTGCAGCTTTAAGAGTTTTCTGGATTCACATGCTGTGCATAAATCTGGAATCTAGTGGTTGGATCTGGAATTCTTAAAAAAAAAAACTTTATCCTTCTACTATTTTTGTTTTTTGTTGTTGGTGGGCGTCGATGTACCTTCATTTGGTGTCCCCTTATGATGTTGCCGTGCTTCCTCTGGAAGCTCCCACCTTTGGCCTCCATCTTCAGATTTTTTTTTTGCTTCCTCCTTTCATCTTCATTGGCGGAGGAGGGTGGGTTCACTTGTGAATACAGAAAATTCTTCAAGCTGCAAAACGACACCGACAGGTAAGAAACTATACGTTTTGCAGCACAAATCTTTTCTGGATTCACATGCTGTGTATAGATTTTGTAGACGTTTGTCACTACAATGGTGATTAGGTTGAAGAGGAGTGTTAATTTGAAAACAGATGTTGTAAGACCTTTTGTCCAACTTATCCTTCTTTGTTCATCTAAATATCAACACAATAGTACTTTGTAAACGTGTGCACTGATGACCATGTTTGTGCCATACAAATGTCTTGAAGTGGTGTGTTTGCTAAAAAAAAAGCAATGGTTGCTTTTTTCTTCCTTGTTGAATGTGCCTCTGGAGTAATTTGTAAAGTCTCTCCTGCATTTTTGTGGCAAAACTAGATAGTTTGAGCTATCCATCTTGCAATTGTGTTCTTGGTCACTGGTCTTCCTAGAAAAACTTTGCAAATGATACAAAGAGTTGCTTTGTTTTCCTGTCAGGCCTTTGTTTTTTCGATGTAATACATTACTGTTCATCTAGCGCCTAGAGTGTGTAATGTCCTTTCTACATGCGTTTTCGGCTTTTGAAAGAAATTTGGTATCTGTATCGTTTGGTTCATGTGAAACTGCGAGATCATCTTTGGCATGAATTGCGGATCAGTTCTCATGACACTTCTGTATTTGTGTACCTGGAAACAAGGTTCCTGTAAAGTGAGTGCTTTTAACTCTCTAACTCTGCATAGTGACGTTATAGTATCTAAAATAGCAGTCTTCTGTGTGAGCATTTGTAATGTAGCCTTGTGTAACGGTTCAAATGGTGCCTTCATTAATGGAGTGAGCACAATATTTAGATACCATGTGAGTGCGGTTACCTTTTTAGGGGGTGCGATTCTATTTGCTCCTTCTAGGAACCGCTTAATGACTGGTGAAGTGAAGAAACTTCTTTCAATGTGACCCATTGTGTACGCCACTATTGCTACTAAGTGAACCTTCAATGATGCATAAGTTAGTTTACAATCCAGTAGCTGTGTTAAGTACTTTAGTACCGTCCTAGCCTTAGTGTTCTTTAGTAAACCTTCCTTAAGACACCAGAGTGAGTATAGTTTCCATTTTGCTATATAACATTTTCGGGTTGTAGGTCTTCTTGCCTCTCTTAAGCCCGCAGTTAACTTTAGGTGTCTAAATTCTAAGTCTTCAGGAGCCATGCTGCCAGGCTTAATGAGGTTCTGGTGAAGCACCCTTCATTCTTGCATTGATAACAGACCTTGTCTGTTTGGTAATTTGTGAATTCGCCCCTGAGATGGCTCCATTACTTCTGAGAACCACGTTTGTCTCGCCCATTGTGGTGCAATTAGTATCAAAGTCATGCTGCTGATTCTGCATTTGCTGATCGCCTTGTGAAGTAGTGGTATCGGGGGGAAAAGTGTATGCAAATCTCTCTAACCAGTCTATTCACAGTGCATTTCCCATGGACCGGTCGCAGTATTGCCTGGATGTGAAGCATTGGCATTTCACGTTCTGGGGGTTGCAAAGAGATCTATTTCTGATGTTCCCCATTTCTGAAAGACCTTCATGAGTACTGACTGATTCAGTTCCCATTTGTGAGACCATGAAGCTTGTCTGCTTCGACATTGTCCTTCCCTGGTAGGTGGCCTGCTAAGATCTCCATTTTTCTTGGATTTGCCAAATTTGACATTTCTTGGGCTAATGTTGACAGCTGTAGCGAAAGTGACCCACCTTGCTTGTTTATGTAGAACATTGTGGTTGTGTTGTCTATTTACATTAGTATTGTCTTTCCCCATAGCTCTCTCTGAAATGCTTTTAAGGCTAGGAATAAGGTCTTTAGTTCCAGGATGTTGATGTGCTGTATCGCATCCTGCTCTTTCCAAACTCCCCTTATTTTGAGATTGTTCATGTGTGCTCCCCATCCCATCTGGGAGGTGTTTGTTATGGTTACAGTTGGAGTGGTGGTGTGAATGTTCTTCCTTGTATTATGTTTGAGCTGTTCCACCATGCCATCTCCTCCTGTATCCTTTGTGTAACAACCACTAGATCTTCCCAACTCCCTGTTGCCTGTGACCATTGTACTTGTAGCCATGGTTCCCTGTTAGCTGCGTGCGCAGCCTTCTCTCTACCAGCGCACACAAAGTCAGTGGCAGTGCGCACGCTGTTACATGCCTTCAAAGTCCGGGTGTGTTGAGTCTCTGTCTCGAGCACCTCCTCGAGAGAGAGTGTTCAAACAGGTTCTGGAATGGGAAGATTACCGCTGGCAGAGGGAAGGAGGAGATGGAGGCTGTGTAGCTCCTGCCGGCTAATAAAAGAAGTTACTCCTACCTTCGCAGTCACCTCTTTTCAGTGGCGACGAGTGCCGGCAGGAGTCCCACGCGTATGCTACTTTATGTGCTGGAGCCCGCTTCATCTTTCATTTCCAAAGACGAGCCGCTTTGCCCCGTTTGCTCAGCTCCTGCTCCATCAAGGTGAGGTCTCGCCGACTGTTTTCGCCGCCGATTCCTTTTCGGACAGCCCCGTGATTTCCTGGGTGCCGGTGTCTTTGTTCACTCGCTCCTACCGCGAGTTTCCCTGTTGCAGCGGCCATTTGCCTGACTTGCCTGACCTACAGCACGCACGCACGTTACGCGAGTTGCGTGCGGCGGCCATTTTAAATCCAGGCAATTTCCTACAACCTCTGCCAGTGATACACACACTTCAATTTAAAAACATGTATCACTCGTGTGTCATTCCTGAGGCAATCGGTGACACACACACACCTATTTCTGTTTACTTCAGTGATACACACACTTGTACAATAACAGCTTTCTACTATAACAAAGGAAACAAATATAGCATAACATTTTAACAATTTATTCAACCTCAGTGCAATTTTATAAATACTAAACTATTGCTCTTCAGTGCGGCAAATTTATTTTACACACTTTTAATTCTGTATTTCACTTTCAACATGCAGCAATCCATAATTCCACCTTCTCCTTTCATTCCCAACCCAGTATCCCCGGAAACAGATTGGGAAAGATGGAAGGAAGGCTTTGAGGCATACCTTGATGCTATCGACGGTGATTCTTTTACACATAAAAAGAAGTGTGTGATTTTAAGACACTGTTTGGGCTCAGAAGGTCGCAATATTCTCAAACACATTCCTAAGGTGCTTGTTTTAATAATTCAAGCTAAAGGTGATGGTGTTGAGAACGAATATGCCACAGCCATCAAATCTTCGGACACAAGATTTAAAGCTTGCAAAAACGTTACATTGGAGAGACATACATTTTACAAAAGAGCACAGTTGCCTGGTGAATCAGCAGCTACCTATATTGGCGCACTACGAATTTTGGCTGTTTCGTGTAACTATAACACGTTTGAAGAAATGATTAGAGATCAATTGGTGGAAAAAACTAACAGTAAAAAGGTTCAAGAAGCCTTATCCAAGCCAGACCTTACTTTACAAAAAGCCCTGGAAATAGCCACAAGGATAGAAAGCACTACAGCATATTTGGAACAAATGACAATTTCTGATTCCAAAGTTCATTCCGATGCGGTTTCGGCTGTCAAAAGTAAGTACAACAAAACAAAAGAAAAACCGCATCGAGAAAAGAATAAAGAAAGTGACAAGTACTTTTCAAAACCAACATACAAACGTTGGGAGTGTTACCGCTGTGGTAGTTCATTTCATCTCGGCAATGCCAAGACATGTCCTGCTATGGATGTCACATGCACAAAGTGCTCAAAAAAAAGGTCATTTCGCTAGAGTTTGCAGGTCCACTGGGAGAAGATCATTCAATGCTGGACCTTCAAGAAAAGTTTTCAACCTAGAACCTTGTAAAGAAGGAGAGTCATCGTCCAGCGAAGAAGAACAAATCTGCATCATTGGAGAGTCACACGTTGTGAGCACATGCATTGCCACACCGCAAGGAATCAAGCGTCCTTTATGTATTGTGAACATTAATGGTGTGGATGTTAAAGTATTGGCGGACTCTGGTTCTCCTTTTACCTTAATTAGTGTAAAGGTTTGGGAAGATTCATTCAAAAATCAAGGGTCTCCTTTAAGGTCATCCACCATAAAACCCTTGGGTTATGGGGGAAAAGTCATTGATGTTTTAGGCGAGTTTGATGCTAATTTATGCTTCAAAGACAGTAAGTGCAAAGGAATAATATATGTTGCCAAGGAAGACTCTTCCTTGTTGGGCTGGCAAGATCAAGGAAGTTTAGGTATAAGACTTGATCCCAACAACCCCCATCAAGTCATATTAAAAAAAGATCTTATCTGTATTCAAACAATCAAAAGAAGAGTCTAGGGACACCAAGTATCCTGAGGTTTTCAATGGGAAACTTGGTCTATTCAAGGGGTTTAAGCACAAAATAAGATTGGTTGATGGGGCAGAACCCATTGTACATGAAGTTCGCAGGGTACCTTTGGCTTTACGCGATGAATTGAAGAAAGAATTGGATAAGCTTTGTGCCAACAATGTAATTGAACCTATCGAATCCTCAGATTGGGTTTCTCCCATTGTACTAGCCAAGAAGGCCAATGGTACCCTTTGCATGTGTGTTGATTTATGCGATTTAAATCAACGTATATGGGTTGATCAACACCCTTTGCCTAATATTGTTGAAATGACATCCACTCTCAAGGGTGGAAAATGGTTCACTCTGTTGGACATGACTTCTGCCTATCACGAAATTGATTTACACCCAGATTCCAAACATTACACTGCTTTTATCACTCCTGATGGCATGTTCCAGTTCAAACGCATGCCCTTTGGACTTGCTTCCGCTGTATTCCAAAGAATTGTGGAAAGCATGTTCAAGGGTATGTCTGAACCTACTTGCAGGCAGGTCGCTCCCCACGCTGCTGCACGGCTCTGCCTGCATTGTTTTTGCCTAATCCTGTACTTTCCCCCTGTGCCTAACTTGCTTTCTTGCCCAGACTTGTTTTTATCCCCCTGTGCCTAACTTGCTTTCTTGCCCAGACTTGTTTTTTCCCCCTGTGCCTAACTTGCTTTCTTGCCCAGATTTGTTTTTTTCCCCCTGTGCCTAACTTGCTTTCTTGCCCAGACTTGTTTTCGGCTATGGCTATGTCGGGTTCTGATGTAACCAGTTGTCTGGATGATGAGAAGGATACTGATTCCGAAATTATATGTCATACTGTGTGTAATTCTAATGGCGCTTTAACAGAACAAGAATGGAAGGGTGCTTGCGATTTGGATGAGGAAATCAAGGGAGTGATGAACCTGGTGCATGAAGGTTGGTCTGGAAGTTACTCAAGAGAAGACTCCCTCAGCAAATATAAACATGTTTTTGATGAGTTGTCCATTGTTAATGGACTATTGTATCAGACTTCTTCGCTTGTGGTTCCCCAGGCCATGTGTGACAAAGTTCTTGCATTAGCTCACGAGGGTCACATTGGTATGCGTGCCATGAAAAGGAGGATCAGGGAAAATTTCTGGTGGCCTGGTTTAGACCGGAATGTGAAACATTTCGTGAGGGATTGCATGCCATGTGCCATCAGTGACAAGTCTCAGGTGACTGTACCTGGTCCTGTGGAAGCACTTGAGGAGCCTGTTAAAGCTTGGTCCAAGCTTGCCAATGACATCATAGGTCCCATGTCCTTGTCTTCCAATGGTGTTTCTGAGTATGGCATTGTCCTTGTTGACTTTTATAGTCGTTGGCCTGAAGTTAAGTTTGTGAAGTCACCCACAACTGATTGCATCATTGAGTTTCTAGAATTATTGTTCGCTAGGGAAGGAATTCCGGATGAGTTACTTTCAGACAACGGCTGTCAGTTTACCTCTATACAGTTTAAAGAATTTATGGGCATAAAACACTCTAGAACTTCTCTTTATCACCCTAGGAGTAATGGCCTTGTAGAAAGGTTTAATAGGGTGATAAAGGACAATGTACAACTGTCCAAGGCCAGCGGTCTCAATTGCAAGAAAGAGTTGAAGAATTTACTGTGGGCAGTGCGCACCACTGCCAATGCTGACACTGCAGTTTCTCCTTTTGTTTTGCTGAGAGGACGCGTTCCCTCTTCCAAAATGTTGAGGAACTGGATGGGAGAGTTTAAACTTCCCGAGGAAAAAATAAAGGAGGTAGTCAGAAAAAGGGTTGAAGCTCAAGAAAAGTATATCAAATCTGCGAGCAAAGAGTTGAGAGTATGCATTGGTGACCGAGTGAGAGTAAAATATTCCAGGATTCTTCCAAAGGGAGAGTTCAAATTCTCGGATTTTAAGACTGTTGTGAAAATCAATAAAGGTGCTGTAAAATTAGATGATGGCAGATGGTGGAACAAGAGTAAGATCTCGGTTCCGAAGTCTCATCATATCATCGGGTCTGGAGGAGATAGGTTCCAAAGTTCTCCAGCTCATGAGGTTCATCGTGTACCTTCTTCTAGAATTTCTAAGTTGCCTTCAAAATTCCAAGAGTATGTCATGCATTAAATTACTTTATATTTCTATGCCTCTAAGTTGAAGTTTTGTAGGGTATTTTGTCATGCTGTAGTTTACTTATGTAATTAAACTGCAATGTTACAATAATTCTGTGTGCTTTGACATGGACACGTTATCAATGTATCATTGTATCTTTCTTATTTTAATTTTGTGCTTCTTGCTCTTTGTTCTATAGCTATTTTTATTTACTACCAACCATGTATATTTTTGCCTATGTTAACTTTTATTGTTTATTTCATGTTTTTGTCATTGTATGGAAGGAAGATGTGTTGAGTCTCTGTCTCGAGCACCTGCTCGAGACAGTGTTCATAGGGGTTCTGGAATGGGAAGATTACCGTTGGCAGAGGGAAGAAGGAGACTGAGGCTGTGTAGCTCCTGCCGGCTAATAAAATAAGTTTACTCCTACCTTCGCAGTCACCTCTTTTCAGGGACCTATTTGAAAACTGGTCTCTCTCTCTCTCTCTCTCTCTCTCTCTCTTTTTTAAGCACAGCAGGTATCACAGTACAGAGGTCATAATTGGCAGCAAGGGAAACAGGTTCCTTCGTGTCCTGTATTCAATCAGCCCTTCGGCTGAAAGCTATACACTAAATGGAAAGTGTTTAGCTTCAAATGTTACATTTATTTTTGAGCAGTCTCAGGTTGTGAATGAGCATCGTGTGTCTTTTTTTCTTAACCAAGGACAGGGGAAGAGTCTGCTGTGGGTTTATTTACGAATTTTAACAATGTATTTCTGTCTTTAGAGAGGGAGGAGGCTTATCTAACACAATGTGACTGAAAACTGTGGGTCGAAAATAAAGCTTTGAGCCATATTGCTGTGCATAGCGCTTTAGGCCTCACAATGCACAGCGAAGCCTAAAGCACTCTATACCAATGCCAATATTCAAAAATTCTGACACACCTAACTCAACAGCTAGGCCAAAAAATTTTTATGTTTTATTTAACTATGCACTTCAAAAGAGAATCCTATTGAAAATCTGAGCACTTTGCAGCCTTGTACACTATATGAATGCTACATTACAAAGCAAAACAACCAGGCAAATAGGTCAGTGCTCCTCTTCATGGACCTGTGTGGGTGGGGTACTGGGTTCATATGGGAACCTGTTGGGGTGAATGTGTAAGTTCTTCAAAGGCCCAGTCAGAGTGGGCATATAAGTGTGGACTCTCAGCAACAGAAACATGGAGCAAGCAGCTATGGCCTACACCACCTGTCCCATTACCCAGGGTACACCTTGTATTCCTGGGGAAAACTACACTGGCAAACCTTTCAGCAGCTGTACCGATTGGGGTAGGCAGCCCTGGCACACGCAGCCTTTCCCAATACCTTCGAATTGATGCTCACAGTTTTCTTGAGTCAGAATTACAGATCTTTAGCATTGATGCCTTTATGCTGCCTACCTTCGAAGCCTTGGGTACAATATTACAGTTGTCCTCTCACAGCTAAGAAGCCAAGCCCTGAATGAGAGCAGAGTTTGAATAGTCCCTTTCCTGAACATATTTTTGTGCACAATGGCATTCATGCTCTGAATTTGCAGAATTGCCTATAGATGATGCAATTTGTTTGGGGGACAGTGTGTAAGACAGAGTAGCACGATAATGGGAGGCATTTAAACAGAGAGAACTGAAGAGGGGACAACATTTAAGATGAGTAGACTAGTAAGAGACATGTAAAAGGTGAGGGAAGAATGCAGAGAGGAGCAGGGTAGTGGGAAATGTGTAAAAAGATGCACAGAAAAGCAGAAACATGAGCGAAGCAGTAGAACACTGCAAGATGTGTAAAGGTAAGGGAACACAGTGTAGACAGGCAGGTAGCAGAACAATGAAAAAAGGAGACATAGTAGGAAGATGTGTAAATCGACTGGGGAGGAATTAAGGAATATCTCCCTCTTTCTGCTATCTAAACCACTAATTTTCATAGCTGCGCACTTGCATAGTATAACAATGCATGTCTTCGGTGCGCGTAATCTTCGCTGCAGTGCACAGAGAACCTTCATTGCCGCACAAACAGAAAGAAAATTAAAGAGAACATTGCTTGTAGCCATTCCTGAAATAGTCTCATGTAGAGTCTTATGTTTGGTATCAAAGGGATGCAGGAAGCCATCATTACTAGTAGTTTCCCCACTGTTCTCACTGTCAGAGCTTGCCCCTTCTGGTATAGCTGTGTCTCCTTCAACAGTGCTACTGTTCTCTTTTCGCTGGGAATTACTTTCCCTTGAATTTAATTTATTCTGGCCCTCAAGAATATTTTCTGTTGTTCTGGTGATGACTACTCCAAGTGAACTGAAAATCCCAGCTGGTATAGAGTTTCTATTACTTGTTGAATATGCTGTTTGCATCTGTTGTACGAGTTTGCCCTTACCAGCCAGTCGTCTAGGTATGGATACACATGTATGCCCTGCATGTGAAGGTATGATGGTATTTCATGGCCTGGTCCTGTGACTGGCGCGCTGCGCTGGCCTGCAGCAGCGGAGAGTGGATCAGCGGCAGTGCCGCCTCGGATAGGGAGCCACGGTTGTGGTCCGGAGGAGGCCTGATGAACTAGGAGTGGCCCCCCTTGTCATTAATGCTTGAAGGGCCGTAACGCTGCCCGCTGCTGTGGAGGGCTTTGCGGGCTGGCCCGGGGCAGACGAGTGCCGCACCTGCCCGATACCACCCTGGGAGTGCTGCTGGTGGTGCTGCCTCTGCCGCAAGTCTTCAGCCATGACCTGAGAGAGGCGTGAGGACTGCAGGTCAGTGGCCAGGCGGAGGTGAGTGGACTGCCTGGGCGGCCCTGGGCAATGGGATCCGGCCAGGGCCACCTGCGTTGTGTTGACTGGCGGTAGGTGTGCACCTGAGCCTGGGGAACCGCAGACGTCCCTACTTGGGAGAGCTGACTTACCTGCTGGCGGGAGGCGGCAGGACTTGGCGGTCCAGCCGGGGGCACTCCAGGGGCTGGGCCACAGAGAGAGGGCCCCGGGCAGCGTCTGGGGGCTGAAGTAGAGGATGATCCTGTGGTGCCAGTATGGCGCCTGCTCTTTGCTGGCATCCTGGGCCCCTGCCACGCCTGTGATTTAGGGTCGTCTGTGCCGGCTGCGGAGGGCAGAGATGGGCTCTGGGCCCTCACAGTCTGTCCATTACAAGCAGTAGGTAGCTCCTGGGCCCATCAGACAACTAGCTAGACCTGGGAGGGCCCCACTATGATACTACCACTTCACAATAGGAGACACCTGAACAGCGGAGGTCCCCTCGAGTGCCAGGCGCAACGGACTGTGCCCGATCCCCTGCCTGCCCTTCAGCCATTGGTCTTGCTGTTGTTGGAGGGTGCACTCAGGTGCACTCTGGGGCTGGCTTGCTCGTGCCCCCTGGTATGGTTAGACTGGGTGAGGCAGGCGCAGTTCTCTGGAATTATTGGTCAATTGCTGCAGCATAGTGAAATCTGGGGCCCTCCTGGGGTAGCCCACTTCTCTACCCTTTGCCAGTACTGCAGCTGAAATGTGTGGTCTGCTCGAGCCCCCAGGCGTGGATTGCCCGGGGCGAGGCGGCACCAAGCTGGGGAGCAGGAGCGGTCTTCTGAGGGCATCTGAAGCCTAATAATCTGGTGGTGACATCGAGAGCTATCTTGCCCCAAGTGACACCAAAAAACCTAAACTGTCATTTCGCCAGCGTAAGCAGACACGCACGGTTGAACCCCCCCCCCCCACCCCCACTCCCAGGGATGCAGTGGAACCGGGACTTGACATCCGGGCAATGTTTCTGCTTGACGCTCATTGACGACAAAATAGATCTGCTTACCAACAGGTTTTACCGCCTCAAGGAGAAGGTGGCCAGTCATGATGAACACAGCCAACTAGAGCAGCGCACATCAGCTGTAGAGGTGTTGTGAACCCCAATGTACCCCAATCTAGGTAGCTACACAACCTTTTACCTACATTTGTCCTACCATGCTCTGCATACCGGTTCTAGCACGGACGTTTTACCCAGTTATGTGCTGAATAAATGTTGATCAGTTTCTTGGAAACTAGCCTAATTTATTATGTATGAGGATTCTTAGAAAAGTCTCTGCACATGACGTACTACACATCATGAACATACTCTGCGAAAAAGGCATGGTCATCTTCATCCTAGGGCGAAAGAACTGCTTTGCATAATTGCAGGTATTGTTCTAGGCTCGTTTGCATAATCGTACAAACATATCGATTGTATAAGGAACCCCGAGGCCATCTCACAACAATACTCTGTGTTTGAACAGAGAAGAAGTAGGACAGACTAAGCCTAAAGCCACCAATCCACTGTTTGATAACAATTTGGTTAGCACTCAGACTTGTACTCTTACTAATAAGAACTCTGCTTCTACCAGGTGTATTTTACTTAACACCAGGTCTATGGTGAAACACAAACTTGATTTGGAGTGTATGATTCATGTAGAAAATCCTGATCTTGTATTTCTCACCGAAACATGGGCAAACGAATACAGTGATCCCGACTGGCACATGGCTGTACCAGTCGGTTATGTCGTTTCAAACTCGGACAGAATGGGGGCAAAGGGTGGTGGAATTGCGATTATTCATCGACTTCAGTACATAGTTAGGTTTAATTCTGAATCGAATCTAGACGCTGAAGCAATGTCCTTTATTATAAAACTTAACAACCTAGAAGTACTTTCTGAGTTGTTGATTTATCGACCACCTGGCCCTAGATCACCTTTTGTATCTTCCCTCCAGACTTATCTGGAATCATGCTTAGACTCGCTCTCTTACACCATACTGGGTGATTTTAATTTTCATTTGGAAGCTAATAATAATCCAGACTTTTAATCTACTAGATAAATTATCTAGTTTCGGACTTAACCAAATTGTCTGTGAACCTACACATTTAGCAGGACATACATTGGACGGCATTTTTACCAATAACTCTTCTATTCAAATTAAGTCCGTATGTCCTTTACCCTGGTCTGATCACTTTGCTGTGCATTTTAACATCACTCAAGCAAATTTGAAAGGTGGTCGTAGAAATAGATCTGCGACCGTTAAACGTCGGGCCTGGAAATCAGTGAGCATGACTGATTTAAAGTCAGCACTAAGTGAAAGGCCTCTAATTCCTACTGATTCCAATCAAGCGGCCTCAGTGTTTCACAACTGGCTAAACAGAGCTGCCAATATCGTCGAACCGGAAGTGATAAAGCACGCTCGACGGTGTAAGGTATCGTCCCCCTGGTATTCGGCAGACCTTAAAATAGCTAAAATTAAGTGCAGGCAAAAAGAGCGTATGTGGAGACTCCACTACGGTAGCTCTCATAGGAAAGACTACTGTGTTGCGTTAGAAGAATACAAAAGTGCTATCACACAGGCCAAAACGGCCTACTACACTTCTAAGATTCAAGGAGCAACAAATTCACCAAAAGAACTGTTCCAAACTGTATCCTCTCTATTAAAGTGCCCACGGGATGTTACCTTTACTCCTGACCAGAAGTTTGTAGACAAGATGGCTGGTCACTTTCAAAATAAGGTCCAAACTGTTTACAATCATCTCCTAAATGCAGATAAGGTTATAGCGAGTGATGTCTCAGCCCAGCTGGAGATCATGTCCTCCCACTGTGATTTATCGCACTTCTCACTGTTGGGAGTCGAGACAGTGGCTGACCTGCTGATAAAAACCAAGTCGGGCTCTCCTCTAGATCCTTGTCCCCCTCATATACTACATCTGGTTTCTGAGGCGATAAGCATCCCACTATCCCCTATACTTAACCAAAGCATTTCATCAGGAGTATTTCCAACCATCTGGAAAAAAGCCTGCATTCGTCCTCTCCTCAAAAAACCTAAGTTGGATCCCCTGGACGAGAAAAACTATCGTCCCATCTCGTGTCTACCTCTACCTGCTAAAATCCTTGAGAAAGCCATGAATGTGGAACTAACATCGTATCTAGAGAATAACAACATTCTGGATGCTACTCAACATGGTTTCAGATCATCACACTCTACTGAGACGGCATTGATTATGGCAGTGGAGGAGATACGTAAGGTGATGGACGGAGGAGGAGGGGCTCTAATGGTCCTGCTTGATCGGACAGCAGCCTTCGATACCGTGAACCACGAGGTATTAATACGAAGGCTACGGGATATAGGTATCAAAGGCAAAGCTCTTGCCCTCCTTTCCTCCTTCCTATCGTCCAGGAAACAAGCGATATTTTGGGATGGATACCAGTCCAAGGAATTCACACTCCCCGGGGGAGTCCCACAGGGCTCGGCCCTATCCCCTACTCTTTTTAATATATATGTAGCTCCTCTGGCTAGACTAATTGAAAGCTACGGCTTTAGGCTGGTGTCTTATGCTGATGACACGCAGCTTATAGTGTCAATAACACAGCCCGTGGATGCTGCGGCAATCCACTTCAGCAACTGCATCTCGGCTCTGATGACGTGGATGAGTGTTAACTTTTTAAAGCTTAATGTAGATAAAACTGAGGTGATTGAGTTTGGTCAGAAAATCTCGGTATGGAATCAACTGTGGTGGCCACATGTAGCCGGTCCATGTCCGGCCCCTGTCAAAAAAGTCAGGAATTTAGGCCTTATGGTAGATAACGACCTTTCCTGGGCTCCCCAGATTAACCAAGTCTCATCAGCCTGTTTCTTTATGCTGAAAGGTTTGAGGAAGATTCTTCCTTTCATTCCGCTCTCCCTGAGGAAAACAGTGGTAGGGGCTACGATTCTATCTAGAATCGATTATTGCAACGCTCTCTATTTAGGAGCAAATGCTGCGCAATTCTCTAAATTGCAGTCAATTCAGAATGCAGCAGCGAGAGTATTGCTTAATCTACCCAAACACCATCCTACATCAACCGGCATAAAACAACTTCACTGGCTTCCAGTACGACAACGGGTTGACTTTAAGTCCCTGTGTATGGTACACAAAGCCCTGTTTGGTGGAGGATCTAAGGATGTGCAAACTTTGTTTTCTCGTTACGTTCCCACACGAGCGTTAAGATCAGCATCACTTGATCTCCTACAACTCCCCAGGATTAAGAGAGTAAGGTGTGGAGGTAAACGCTTCTCCTTCCTGGCTTCCAAACTCTGGAACTCTCTGCCCACACACCTGAGGTGTCTGCCTAATAGATCGGTCTTTAGGAAGAAAGTTAAAACTTGGCTCTTTTCACAACCCTGAATGTGTTGGCCTGGGGCATTACATATCACTCAGCGCCAAGACGCCTCGGCATTAGTGCGCTTTATAAATACTTTTCAGTCAGTCAGTCATCTTTAGGGTATAAAAGACCCATACCGAACACTAGATGGTTCGAGGAGAAGCTTCCATGCTGACATCAGACGCTGAGATTCCTGCGCGCAGAAACTCCAGCACGCAGTGGTCTGACATCCCTTGCGGGGTGTCCAACTTGAGACCAAGACAGGGTCCTTCGTTCTCTCCCATCAGGTAATTGGGTTGACTCTTTCCTAAGGGATTCTTGGCTTTACACCCACATACATGCTAGGTACAGTTAGATAGGGTCCGCATATAATCACTATTTTAGCACCATGGTAGAATTCTACCTTTTATTTACTCTGTTGGTGCTTGTAATCTTTTACATCTGTTTCTGTCTAATGATTGTGGCAGCAAACATTTTATACAAGAATGTCGCTGGTTCAATAAATGCTTATTGAAAACGTCCCCATTGATTATTCTGTGTAACTCTCTGAGACCAAGTGAGCAGGAGTGACTGAGCGAAAAGTACTGTATCCACGATCCCTGAAGGATCAAGGGTTGTCATGTTCGATAGTTGCCAGAAACTTTTTGCCCCTTGGTAAGGTTAGGGGGCTTATGGTGGCAATGTGAGCTAGCTGGTCTACAGGCTAACATTCTTTGGGGTTGTCTGGAATCAGTCTGGACGCCAATCCCCCAGTTTATGTTGTCTAAACTCGCAGATCTTATATAGATTTATAGGAACTACATGACATGGCACCGCCAACGTTGGTTTGGTTCTTATCCAACGGTCAAATCTGAGTAGTTTAGTTGTGCTTTCTCAGAGACCCCTACTCACATTTACCCAGAGATGTCTAGAGTGGGAAGGGAAAATCCGCTGCAGCGAAGTAGGTATATCCTATGAATTGGCTGTAGGTTTGTTCAAGCTTGAAGGATTTTAGTTCCTCACACTGTGCAAAACCTAATCTCTTTTTCTTATCAATTCCTCCTGTAATGTCTGTCCAAGACGGCCCTGCAAATGGAGCTCTTAACATTTCGGAAAACTGCAGACATGCACTCACTATGAAATGATTAGGTTATGGTGTCCCATCATTGGATGGGACTATTACCTTCATGATTGAGGCACACGAGGCATTTAGGATAGAGGTATTCTATTCTTGGGTTAAATTCCAGCCTGCAGGTGCAAACACACATTTGTTTCATACTTACATTCCCAATGAGACACCTGAAGAATACTCTCCATACGAGGACATAGAAGTCCTGTTAACTTACCAAAAGCATATAAATTGGTTTAAAGGCACCCTCCCCCATACCACAGAAAGAGAGAGACTCGGTCCACTCAGCAGAGACAGAGCGACTTGGCCGGTCCTAGCTGCTTACACACCGCATCCAGAGATTGATACATTGCCAGCAGCAGACTTACGTATACTATACAAAGAAATAATAAAACTATACAGAAATCTTACACAGTTCGTAATGCGAACACTTAGGGGCCGATTCCGATCTCGGTCGGAGGCGCACCCAATACCATTCGGTCGGGAAAAAAGCCATGCGAAAGCCTGTTTCCCGACCGATCCGTACAGCACACCGAACGAGCAAGTACGATGCGCACAACAGCAAAGAATCCGGCCGAGCCGTACTCACCCAAACCAGGTCCTGTTCTCCGACCGAGGCGAATCCGGAAACGCCGAATCGAGTCGCACGGAAGGAAAAATGCAGCCCCGTCCGGCCGGACAAGTACGATGCGCTTTCCGTACGCGCCGAACCCGTCGCTACGCACGGCACGTCAAAGCATCCGGGAGAGGCGCACATAAGCGCCGATTCGCGCCACAACACGATCCACGGCTCCGAGACGAACACGGCAGCGACGAGGACGATGCGAAGCGACGAGGACGAGGCGAAGCGACGAGGACGAGGCGAAGCGACGAGGACCACGCGAAGCAACGAGAAGGACGAACGACACGAACCAACCATGAATCCCTTCGTCCCGATCATACCAATATTCTACATTTACTACCGGAACAGGCACGGACGCGTATGGTGCAGAAGGTAAGCCAGACACCAACCACAAAACACATACAACACGTACACGACACATCCCACACACACACAGGGATGCAGAATATACTTACACCAGCAACAGCAGCACCATAGGGGCGGGATGCCCATCACCAATGCCACATATGCACACAGGGGCCTGAATGCGCACCACCACCCCTACCCAGGGGTGGCATGATGCCTACCACCACTACCGCCCTCACCCAGGGGGGCAGGATGCCTACCACTACTACCACCCTCACCCAGGGGGGCAGGATGCCCACCACTACTACCACCCTCACCCAGGGGGGCAGGATGCCTACCACTACTACCACCCTTAGCCAGGGGGCAGGATGCTTACCACTACTACCACCCTCACCCAGGGGGGCAGGATGCCTACCACTACTACCACCCTCACCCAGGGGGCAGGATGCCCACCACTACTACCACCCTCACCCAGGGGGGCAGGATGCCTACCACTACTACCACCCTCACCCAGGGGGGCAGGATGCCTACCACTACTACCACCCTCAGCCAGGGGGGCAGGATGCCTACCACTACTACCACCCTCACCCAGGGGTGGCAGGATGCCTACCACTACTACCACCCTCACCCAGGGGGGCAGGATGCCTACCACTACTACCACCCTTAGCCAGGGGGGCAGGATGCCTACCACTACTACCACCCTCACCCAGGGGGGCAGGATGCCCACCACTACTACCACCCTCACCCAGGGGGGCAGGATGCCTACCACTACTACCACCCTCACCCAGGGGGGCAGGATGCCTACCACTACTACCACCCTCACCCAGGGGGCAGGATGCCCACCACTACTACCACCCTCACCCAGGGGGGCAGGATGCCTACCACTACTACCACCCTTAGCCAGGGGGCAGGATGCTTACCACTACTACCACCCTCACCCAGGGGGGCAGGATGCCTACCACTACTACCACCCTCACCCAGGGGGCAGGATGCCCACCACTACTACCACCCTCACCCAGGGGGGGCAGGATGCCTACCACTACCACCCTCACCCAGGGGGGGCAGGATGCCTACCACTACTACCACCTTCACCCAGGGGGGCAGGATGCCCACCACTACTACCACCCTCACCCAGGGGGGCAGGATGCCTACCACTACTACCACCCTTAGCCAGGGGGGCAGGATGCCTACCACTACTACCACCCTCACCCAGGGGGGCAGGATGCCTACCACTACTACCACCCTTACCCAGGGGGGCAGGATGCCTACCACTACTACCACCCTCACCCAGGGGGGGCTGGATGCCTACCACTACTACCACCCTCACCCAGGGGGGGCTGGATGCCTACCACCACCCTTAGCCAGGGGGGGCTGGATGCCTACCACTACTACCACCCCCACTCATAGGATGGACAATGCATGACACAACCAGCACATCACAACCTAGGGAATGCAAGAAGAAGACATCCCCCCAACACCATGACAAGCGTGTGTAGACTGTGTCAAATGCCTACAACACCGAACATGACTTTGAACATACAATGTGACCCCCTAGCACATGTGCCACACATATATGTGTGTGGCACCCACAATGCAAGCAGGCCATGACCATTGTGGCAATGGGGTCCAAACCCCCATCATCACAGTGACCAAAAGGTAAGTGTGGGGTCCATAGCTGAAGCACATTTCGAACATTGTGGCAATGGGGTCCAAACCCCCATCATCACAGTGACCAAAAGGTAAGTGTGGGGTCCATAGCTGAAGCACATTTCGAACATTGTGGCAATGGGGTCCAAACCCCCATCATCACAGTGACCAAAAGGCAAGTGTTGACAAAGTAAGAGGTGCAACTGCCAAACTGCATGGATGATTCCTGGTCACAGAACAACAAACACATCAGTGGCAAAGTAGTGTATGTGTCCCATTGCAACATAAATTGGGGGAGCCAAATCCTGCAGTGCAAATAAGACATAACTTTGGCCATGTGCAGACAAACAACACCCATGGGGGCTGACACCGTCAACAATCATCAATGACACAATGACAGAAGTGACCATCCGAATGCAGACCCACATATTTGCACCAATGGGCACACACATGCAGATACCCTGTGGAGACTGCAGATGTGAGGCGAACAGATACCATACCATGGCAGCAATGGGACACACAATCAACAATTAGCAACAAATGAGGGCTCCCGTCCCATCAGCCTGGTCATGGAAGTGCCAACGGAATCATCAGCACAGATCCAACACACTTGTATAGCAATGTTGCACTGACAACACAGATGAGTCCTTCCCCATTGATGCCCAAACCTGCATGTTCACTGGAGATGGCCACACGGTCAGGGAAGTAGACGAATAGAACAATGGCAGGCACAACAGATGTGCAGGGGTGGAAGCCACAGATGTGAAGTTGCCAATCTAAGTAGGAAATCTCATTGCCAACTACTGAACACATGACACCCTCAGATGCTGCTATGGATGACATGGATACACCACAGGATAGGACACATAACCCCTGGACCACATGGGTTCCTGCACAGTAACACTTCATTATCATGAGACCAAATATCACCATCACTGCAGCAAGGGCATTGTTAGCATCATCAACATCATGTACATCAGAAGCAAAAGCACTAGAGAACAGAAAGTGGCTTTATTCAGCATATGTGGCATTAAAAGTAGAAGTCCGGTAGAACATAAACAAAGGCCAATGGCCAGTCCATCAACAAAGTCACAAGTGGGTGACAGTGGCAGATGCCACCCTACACATGCCTGCACAAAACCAGGGACAATCCACTAGGAGGGGCAACCGGGGGGTAGGCCAGGCACCGCAGGGACAGGATCAGGGCTCACCAGGAGGAAGCAGGGAAGGGGTGGTGGGTGCTGGAGAGCCACTGACAACTGCAGTGGAGGTGTCGGACATGGTGTGTGCCGGCACAACTGGGGGGCATGGCTCAGATGTTGTGGGTGCCGGCACGACTGCAGTGGACCCTGCAGATTGAGTGGACAGGTCCGCCACTGCAGTGCCCAAGTCAGACAGGGTGGTAGTGGACTCCACTGCAGTGCCTACCACCAGGGGAGGAGAATGGGGAACAGGCAAGGTGGGCTGGACAGAGGGGGAGGACACCCTCACCACATCAGTGGCACAGACAAGCGCAGCGGGGGTGTGGTGCCGGGAGAGCAAGTGGCAGGGGGAGAAGGCCGGAGCCTCTTGGGGATGGTATATCTGTGGGTGGGGGAACCTGGGGCAGGGTGTGGCGGGGGCACCTGTGGAGTGGGGGCCTGAGGGATGGAGGAAGGTGACCTGGTGCTTGAGCTGCAGGGCGGCGGCGGGGTCTTGCTCTTACCACTCCGGGGGACTTGCGGGTGGGGGCCTCAGTCTGTTTGTGCCTGGGGGAGGGTGTCCGGGGGCGAGGGGCACTCTGCTCCGTGTGGGGGGCTTCCTCTTCCCCCTGGATGCTGGGGCAGCTGGATCGGAGGGGAAGAGGCCGAGGTCACTGAGGAAGAGGCGCTGGGTCTTTGGGGTTGCAGGTGAGGCAAGGGAGGGTGCTTTGGAGGGAGAGGCAACTGAGGACTGCGCAGTGCCCGTGGATGCGTGTGTGTGTACCAGGGCCCCATCCCCTGTGAGTCTGGTTTCAGTCCCCTGACTGTGCGTGCGTGTGCGTTTAGTTTGTGGCGTGTGTGTCTGTGTGCTGGATGTGTGTGTGCTGGTGTGTGCCTGTGCCGGTGTGTGTGTGCTTGGGACGGGCAAGGTGCTGGGGAGTGTGGATGGAGCAGAGGCAGGAGGGGTGAGGGACTGTCTGAGGAGGGACACTGCTGCCGTCAGGGAGGAGTCCATGGACCTGTTGCCCCTCTGTAGGTCAGACATGCCCGATGAGATGCCCTCCATGAACGAAACCAGCTGAGTCAACAGTGCGGTGTGCGCATGGAGGACACTCAGCATGGCTGTCTGCCCTACATGGAGCTGGCGAAGGAGGTACACAGACTCCTCACTCAGGGCAGCAGGGGACACAGGGGAAGGGGTGCGGTGCCTGGGCCAAAGGAGACACGCTCCCGAACATGGGAGCCTCCACGGACCTTGGGAATGGGAGCCGATGGGAGGGCGGTGGTGGTGCTGGTGGTGGCGGGGACAGCAACACTAGCTGGGGTGTGGTGGCTGCTGACACCCTCCTCCACAAGGGAGTCATCCTCCGAGTTGCTCTGGTCCTCAGCTGAGGTGGACGGTGCTGAGGATTCCTCGGTGTGGCTCCCTCGCCCTCCGTGCCACTGGGTCCCTCCGACCACTCCTCGGCTGCTGACCCAGTCTGGCTCTCTGGCTCCTCCTGGTCCGTGGAGCTGTCCCCTTCCGTGGATGTATCTGCAAACAATGGGGAAACAGACAGACATCAGTCACCTGCACCAAACGCACACACCACTGTGAGCACAGCACATCACAGAGCAAGCCCTGGCATCATTAGTTGTACATTGCTAAAAGTGCCCTAACTGAACAGGAGAAGCCAATTGTCAGTCTGATGCCAAGCATGGCACTCACATCCCACATGGCCTTGCACCCATCTGTCTGGTGTCTGTTGGATTGCAACACCCCAGTGTGGACACATGCACCAAGTACACAGTAGTTGGACAGTGCAGAGGACACGGTGTGGACACATCACAGCTCTTGCCACTGAGTCAGTACAGGTTTCCGGATGAAAGGGATGCCCAGAGTCAAATAGGAAATGCATGTGATGCATACCAGCGACAGACACCATGATGCACCCATGTCCTGATAGCCAGCGCCACTATGGTGTGCATGTAGCACATGTCACTCCCCTGCAGGACCACAAATAAGTTGACACATGCCATGGCAGAGGCATGACTGTTAAGTCATACATCACTGTCTGTGATGTATGACTTGGCAGCCAGACAACAACACTATGCACTGTGTCACAATAGTAGGTAATGGGGAATGCAAGTCCTGGAGCTGCACAAGTGCACATGTACATCCCCCACACAACACATCATCTCAACCCTCATCTGTCCAGGTCACACCTATTGGACATATGGGAGACCTGTGACACTACCCTCTGAACCTGAGCCCCTCACAATTTGCTGTGAATGGGGAACAGCTGCCTGAACATCACATTCGCATACCCCAGTCTGCACGGGCAGCTGATCAAACACCTATGTGACACACAAGATTCGTCTCCTATGGTCACATCTCCAGGGGCATGCTGAGCCCCTACCAAGAAACACCCCAGCAGTCCTGGCAACTAATCCACAGCACACTGACACAGAGGCAGACACCGGAGGGGTCAAATCACTGTGCACAATGTGTCAGCTGATACACGGGAGTGGGAGTACAGAGTGCATTGCATGGCCTGGAGTAGGCATGACTGTCCTGCTCCACATGAATGAGGGATGTGCCCTGGACAGTGGATAGCTGGCTATGTATGTGTGACACACGTAATCTGCACACTCCTGGGGCACAAACATTGTTCCCACCCGCTGCATGGGCGTGTGCCACATACCCCAGGCACATGTGGTGGCTCAGCTCAGCAAGTGGACCGCATATCAAAGCAACACGCAGATCAGATGTCCAAACCCAGGCGTTGTGTGAACAATGGACCCACCCATGATGCCCACAACAGATTTAGGGAAACAGATGCTGTCCCCCACCTTTAGTGAAGCAAACTGCAAGGACACAGTCCCAAGTGACACAATTCCCTGACTGTAAGGGCCACACCTGGGTATCAGATGAGCAGTGGGCAGTGCACAATAGAGGGACATGGCTCCTGGACAACATGACTGCTGCACTGTGGCAGTTGAACCAGGCCAGAGGAGGGCACAAAGCATGTAATACAGAGTTCACAGTGCAGTCTTTGACTCACCCCCTCCTTGCTGCTGTCTGGCCTTCAGCTGCCCATCCAGGTCTGGAAAGACCACCGCCAGGATCTGGAGCATGTGGGGGGTCAGGGTCCGTGTTCCGCCCCTCCTGCGAGGAGGCGACAGCTTCAGCTGGACCCGTGCAATCCTCCGGGTCCAGCCCCGAAGGTCCTGCCACCTCTTCTGGCAGTTGCGGATCCGGCGCTTGTAGACCCCCACGGACCGGACAGCCCGGACGATGTCCTTCCAGATTTCCTGCTTCCGATGGGCATTAACCTGTGAGGATGACAGAGTGAAAAGGCCCTTACCACACATGCAACATATCCGTGCATGACACAGTTGTATATACATGTCTCAATCACAGGGGCACATGATGTACACAGGCAGTGCAAAGCTGACCATGGACAGTTTGCCAGACGTCACTACATGGTATCATTGCATGGGAACTAAAACCATGTTCAAATGCACTGTCACTGCACCATACCTGTCCAGTGCAAGTCACTACACACTATGGGGGGACACAACTACTCAGTGAGCCTGCTAGCCAGTGGCGTGCAGACTCTCAGCCTTGCTAGTCAGACAAAATGCACATTCAGAAAGGCAGTGCACAGAACACTCACCTGCTCCCCTGGTGTCCCATACAGCTTGCTGTACTGTGGAAGTAGGCTGTCCAGCAGGGCCTGGTTCTCTTCAAGGCTGAAGGCTGGGGCTCTCTCCACAGTACGTGCCATTGCAGGGTCCAGAGGGGCAGAGACAGCAGCAGTGCAGTGGCAGATGTCGTCTTGGAGCATGTAGTGCAGGCAAGTGGGCTCTCAGGGGAACAGCCAGCAATATATATGTGCTGGAGAGGCAGATACTGTCCCTTGTGTCCAAAGTGATAGGTCCAAGTCGTTTGCATCTTCTGAATCTGGCCAATCCATGGAATAGCAGCACCAAAACACGCCCACAGCATCCTTCAAATCTTCAACTTCATGACATACATGATTTTGCAACATTGTTGTGGGTGACCAACTGATTTTCCAGCAACCGACTCGTTCGAAATTCGAAAACGCGTCCGTTGCCAGGCAAGCCCATTGTCAATGGGTGCGCACCGATCGGTCCATTGCGGTACAACGCGCACAGGGGTACAACGCGTACCCGCACACATTGAAAGCAATGGGCCGGCCGGAGGCACCGATCGGTCCATTGCAGTTCAACGCATCACTGTACATGTGACTGGCATATGTCAGCATGCCTGTCTCAGATGGACATATGCCAGCCACAGATAGCTCCCAGGGAGTGAGGGGCACACCTACATCACAACAGCCTGTCCAAACTTTATCATAAGGCATGTAAGGCTGCATTTCCTATTGTGTGTATGTTGGTGTACATGTTGTCCTGTGGGTGTCACCTGTGGGCAGCCACCCCCAGGCTGTGCACGTGTTCATGGGGACAGGATCCTGGGTGTTACGTGTACGTGACCACTGTGATGGGCAACTGTTCATATCTGTGCATGTGCCATGGTCACATTTCACAGTGGTGTATGTCATGTCACATACCCCGTGAGTCCCATGTGGGACGGTATGTTTGAGCCAGGGTGTCCCAGTGGCACAATAGTGATGGTCCTCCACAGTCTTTGTGCATGTGGTGTTTACAATGTCTCTGATTTCATGTGCACAATGGGAGACAGTCTCCACATCCACGTTGTGTGTGCATGGACTCTGATGTTGTGCGTGTGTGTCACAGACGTCCATGTCTGTCCTGCCGTGGCAAGTGGGGCCACTACCTGTGGGGGTCATGGTTGTTTTGCTGTGGTGTATACATGATACTCCATGTAATGCCAGTGTCCATGTGGCATTACAGGGTCCCTGGGAATGTACCTGTCGTTGAGCTGTGGTGCCTGGGGCACATCTGTCCTCACATGTCCCTGTGGGGGGTTTTTGTGACACGGCAGTAGGAGATGGGAACTGTGACACGGCCTCATGATATCCAATGGGCCAACCTGGGACTAATTGATGCCACCTGTTGGACCGTGTTGACAGATGTTGGCCATGTATGTACCATACATGTCCTTACGGTACTGCACACTTCATGTAGTTGTGCCTCATAATGATGTATGTTGGGATCTTGAGTGTGTTCAATGCCGCATATGTGGGGTGACTGACAATCTTGCTTACTTCTCCTCTGCACTGCAGGGCTCCTGCTGTCCATCGGCCATTCCCAGACCTGGCAACGATGGTGGAACGGGACAGCATCCGACGGTACCGCTTCACCAGGCAGCTGATTGAGGATTTGGCAGTGCAGTTGTCCCCACATTTGCAGCCTGGCCGGCCGTATCCTACAGCGCTGACCCCCAAGGTGAAGGTGATGGCAGCCCTACACTTCTTTGCCACTGGTACCTTCCAACATACTGTGGCGACTGCTGGTGGGATGTCACAGACCATGTTCAGCCGTGTGCTCCGCGATGTTTTGGCGGCAATGTTGCTCTTCCTGAACCGGTACATCTATTTCCCTAGACTGCGACGACTCACTGACGTGAAGAGTGACTTTTATGCCCTGGGGAGGATGCCGCATGTAATTGGCTCCATTGATGGGACACATGTGGCTTTGGTACCACCACAGGCCCAGGAGCAGGCCTACAGGAACCGCAAGCACTACCACTCGGTCAATGCACTGGTGGTGTGTCTTGCAGACATGACCATCACACACGTGTGTGCCCGTTTCCCTGGTTCAGCACACGATGCCTTTGTGATGAGGAGTAGTCGCATCCCCAGGATGATGGCACAGATGCAGAACCAGCGTGCCTGGCTTGTCGGTGTGTACTGACTTTGTGCCATTGTGTGTGATCTGATCTGTAGTATTCCGCCCACTTTTCCAAGTCAGCTAATGTGCACTTGTCTGTCCGTAGGTGTCTCGGGATACCCCAACATGCCGTGGTTGCTGACACCCCTCAGGAACCCTGTGACACCTGCCCAGATGCGCTACAATGAGGCACATGGTCGGACCAGGAGAGTGATTGAGCGGACCTTTGGTCTCCTGAAGAGCCGCTTCCGCTGCCTGGACAAGACCGGAGGGTCCCTCCCATATGCCCCTGCGAAAGTGTGCAAGATTATCGTCTGCTGCATGCTCCACAACCTGGCAGTGCGGAAGGAGTTGCCTCTCATCCAGGATGACAATGACCAACATCCGCCACCTGTGGAGGATCCTGGCCTGGACCACGATGCCAGTGACGATGATGATGATGATGATGGTGATGTCCGCACACAGCTCATCACCAACTTCTTTAGCTGAATGTGAGTATCCTGAGGTGTCATGTCAATGATGTGAGTTGGCATGATGTGTGGGTGGTGCTCTGGTGCTGTGGGAGTGTGTCCATGGGCCACTTGACTGGATGTGTGTTGCGATGTGTGGTGACAGGTGGGCTGTACTCCCCAACAGTGTTGACATGCTAACTTGGTTCTGGGTGGGTATCTTGTAACATGTATTGTGCATGTGTTTTGCTGTTCTGTCCTGTACTCCATTGCTTTTGACTGTGTCATTTCTGTCCTTCACAGGGTACTTTCAGATTCGTTTGGTCAACTGTGTCCACCGACGACGTGATTGCACATCCAGGCTGGTAGCTGTTGTGTCCCTACAGGTGATGTGCGCCACACCCATGGACTTCCTTCCGTCTACAGTTGTTGACTGTGTGCCCGCTGCCAGGTGGGGTTACCTTGCATCTGTAGTGGTTATGGCATGTTGCAACTGTGTAATAAACCTGTGCTTCACTTTGTGATGTGCGTTGTCTGTGGTCACATATTTGACTGCCATTTGCTTACTGCACCTGTGGGCTACTTGACTACAACTGGGAATGGGTGTGGTGTCTGTGCATTGCACCGTCTTCCCTGGCAACATCAGTGTAGGCAATGAGTCAGATGGCCTAGGTGTGTATGTGTCGTGTAGCCCTGGTGGTGTGTCTCCCTCATGTGTGTCACGTTTCCTGTACTCACATGCCTGTGTTGTCCTTGCTGTTGCAGTTCGCATACACAGTGTAATTTTGCAGTTCATCATCCCCATAACAGCACCCACGTTGGAATCACGACAGAGGCAAGTATGGTGTATTAGTGTGTTTATTGTGATACATTTGTGTTAATAGTGCATAGGATGGGTTGTGCTGTACATGAATCTTGCAATCCCAAGTTCCTAGGTGAATTGAAAGTCCGGGTAGACAGGATCCCCAGTATCGGGGCCACAGTTGTCTGACACATTGGTCCAACTTGTACTCCCCATGCAATGTGTGGGAGTAGTGTTGCCGTCAACAGGGTGAACAGTCTGTGCACAAAGGCGAACATCCAGAACAGGTTCAGGCTTCCTGGGAGTTGCGCTTGGCCATCGGCCTCTCACTTTTCCCTCCTCGGACGACCCCTCTTCTTGGGGGGGGCCTCAAGTACAGGCTGCTGCGGTGCAGGGGACTCTCCGCCAGAGTCCTCCTCCCTCCCTGTGGCAGTTGCAGTTTGTTCGGCACCAGATGTTGTTGGCACACAGGGAGGTGTGGACTGGTTGCTGTTCATCTGGCGGAGGCATTGTAAAATGTCCCTGTGCACCGCCGTCATCTCATGCAGTGCATCCCACTTGGACTCCACGCGGGACATGTGTGAGTCCACGTGGGACATGTGGGAGTCCAAGCGGGCATGATGGGCAGCCTGCTGCTGTTTAATGTCTCTGAGGAGCCCCACTACCTGGCTGAGCTCTCCGGTGCTGGACTGGTACGCATCAGCTATGCGTACCAGTTGTGGGTCATCATGCACACCAGCAACGTCTGCAAGCAGCGACCTCTGTCTCCCACCCCTCCCACCACCCCTGCTGACATGTGCAGTGTGTGCAGTGGCACGCACAGATAACCCTGGACCACCTTGGGTGGTGGTGGTGGTGTCCATGGCCCCAGGTTGGTCCAGGGTCACTGTGCTGGTGTTGCTCCTTATTCTGTCCATGTCGGCAGGGATGGTATTCGTGGTGACAGTCGTTGTAGGGGTGGGTGCAGGGGGTGCAGCTGGTGGTCCTGCTGGTGCTGCAGCTGGTGGTCCTGCTGGTGCTGCATGTTGACTTGCACCGGATGTGCCAGGTTGTTCTTCATCATCCGAGGAGGACAGAGGCTGTACGACGCCAGTGAGCTTGGCATCCTCTTGAGCCTGGGACTGGGACTCCTCAGCGTCTGCTGCTGTGTCCCCATCATCACCTGTTTTTGGGAGACAAACAATGTATGTCATGTTTCTGCAGGCATCAATGGTTGACACACATGACAGTTGTGACTGTGCCTCTGGGTGCGGGCCTGTACATTGCATTGTCCTGAGTCGTCACAGTCAGGGGTTGATATTGGTGTGGCACATTGTCCTGCATTATTTGGGCATTTCTATGTATTTTCTGGGGTGTGAACATGGTCTGCATTGGTTGTGTTTGGTTGGCAGCCGGACCTCCTTCCCACCCACCCAGCCAGTCAGTTATCCCACCATGGAACGTGCTTGCGTTGCAGGGAGTGTAAGTTGTCTCTCAGGATGTCAGTCAGTGGTGTCCTGCTGTTTGTTGGTGCACAGTTGGCAGCAGGGCCTTGTGCTCCCCACAGCAGTAGCCAGTGTCAGCCATCTTGTGAGTCCTTCTCCACTCCCTGTGATGTGAGCATGGTTCAGGGTGGTGTTGATGGGACAGTTGTGGGGGTGACCAATATCAGTGACTACGACTCCCATCATGCTATTGCCTCCACCCCTCTTCCCAGCATGCCCATGCTTCCTTCCTTTTGACTCTGCTTCCCTGTGGGTGGGCTGGCTGTGCTGACAGGATGGCTGGGAGTGTTGTCCTGGCAGTTGTTTGGCTAAGAGTCCCAAGAGTGTCCCTGTGCTTCACACAACATAACCCAGGGTGGTGGTTCTTTGTGGGATCTTGTGTTAGGATGGAGGGCATTGCATTCTACCAGGTGGGTACTGTGGAGTTTGTGTTGGGGGGGTGTGAGGGGAGGTGCTTGTGACTATAGTCAGTGCTGCAAGTCCCCCTTCCCACCCAGCCAGCCAGATATCCCACCATGGAACGTGCTTGCATTGCAGGGAGTGTAAGTTGTCTCTCAGGATGTCAGTCAGTGGTGTCCTGCTGTTTGTTGGTGCACATTTGCCAGCAGGGCCTTGTGCTCCCCACAGCAGTAGCCAGTGTCAGCCATCTTGTGAGTCCTTCTCCATTCCCTGTGATGTGAGCATGGTTCAGGGTGGTGTTGATGGGACAGTTGTGGGGGTGAGCTATGTCTGTGACTACGACTCCCATCATGCCATTGCCTCCACCCCACTTCCCAGCATTCCCATACTTACTTGCTTTTGTGTGGAGTTCAGTGTGTGTGGGTGTGAGAGCAATGGCAAGATGGCTGACAGTGGTGTCCTGCTGTTGGTTGGTGTGCAGTACCCAGCATGCCCTTGTGCTCCCCACGACACAGCAACAGTGTCAGACATCTTTGATGGGCCTTTCCACTCTGTGGGATGTGCATGCGTGAGTGTGAGCTTGCTGGGCCATGTGGTGGGGGATGTAGAGCTGTGACTACGACTCCCATCATGCTATTGCCTCCTCCCCCCTTCCCAGCATGCCCATGCTTCCTTCCTTTTGACTCTGCTTCCCTGTGGGGTGGGCTGGCTGTGCTGACAGGATGGCTGGGAGTGTTGTCCTGGCAGTTGTTTGGCTAAGAGTCCCAAGAGTGTCCCTGTGCTTCACACAACATAACCCAGGGTGGTGGTTCTTTGTGGGATCTTGTGTTAGGATGGAGGGCATTGCATTCTACCAGGTGGGTACTGTGGAGTTTGTGTTGGGGGGGGTGTGAGGGGAGGTGCTTGTGACTATAGTCAGTGCTGCAAGTCCCCCTTCCCACCCAGCCAGCCAGATATCCCACCATGGAACGTGCTTGCATTGCAGGGAGTGGAAGTTGTCTCTCAGGATGTCAGTCAGTGGTGTCCTGCTGTTTGTTGGTGCACATTTGCCAGCAGGGCCTTGTGCTCCCCACAGCAGTAGCCAGTGTCAGCTATCTTGTGAGTCCTTCTCCACTCCCTGTGATGTGCGCATGGTTCATGGTGGTGTTGATGGGGCAGTTGTGGGGGGGCAATATGTGTGACTGCGACTCCCATGATGCTATTGGCTACACTGACTTGGCCAGCATACACAGAATTCCTTCCTTTGAGTGTTCTTCACTGTGTGTTGGTGTTGTTGTGGTGGCTACATGTCTGGATGTGTTTGTTGGTTCTATTTGTGCCACTGCCTAGCTGTAGTTGTTTGTACATGTGATGGCACAGTTGGATGTGACTTTTTTGATGGCATGTGTTGTGTTCATCTGACTGACATACACATTTTGGGATGATTCTGTTCTGGTTGCTGTGTAATTGCTATGAGTGCATGGTTTGACTCTCCCCTTGACAGTGATGTGTGTGTGTGTTTTGTGGTAGTATATTGTGTACATTTGTTGTGTACTCACCAGGCTCTGGGATGTCCTCTAGTCCATATACGCTCACTGGCGGAAGGATGGCCCGCACCTTCTCCTCCCAGGGCCTGAGGTATATTGGCTTGGCAGGAGGGCCACTGCCGGGTGTTGGCTGTTGATGTAGTCTTTCGTCAGCATTTTCCGTACCCTCCTGCGCACGTCATACCACCTGTTCTGGATGTCGGTCTTTGTGCGCCGACATGGTGATTGGGCGTTCACCCTGTTGATGATCCTCTCCCACATCTTGGTTTTCTGCGACATGGGGGTCTGTTGGACCAGTGTGCCAAACAGCTGTGGCTCCACCCTGAGGATCTCGTCTACCATGACTTCCAATTCACTATCTAGGAACTTGGGATTCTTCTTGGGGGGCATGGTGATGGGTGGTGATGGTGGGTGATGTGTGTGTTGGTGTGCAGGTGAGGGTGTGTGAGTGTGTGTTTTGCTGGGTGTATGTGAGGTAGGTATTTGTTGGTGTGCTGATGGTGTGTGGCTTGTGTGAGGGATGAGCTGTGGGTGTGTGGTTGCTTTCTCTTGGGTGCTGGCAGTGGAATGGCATTTGCAAAGGCTCATGGTAGTGATTTGTGTCCTTTATATAGGTGGAGTTGTGGGTGTGTCTTTGTTCTCTGTCCCCACCCCCCAGTATTTATTGGCTTGGTAATTGCTTGTTTGGCCTTTTTTGGGTGATTTTTCCTTTGTGCTGTTTGTGTATGTTGGAAACGTTCTTGTGACCGAGTCGGACCCTGCATTGGTCTCGTACGGTGTTCTCCGTTTCGTTCACGCTGTGTTTGTGCAGTTTTCTATGCTGCGTACGCGTCGGTCGCGGTGTATTGTGTTGCTTCGGCTCGGTTTTGTATGCGTGTCGGTCGTACGGCTTGGCCTCCGTCCGACTCGCTCGTGGTTTTCGCGCCTTGCATCGTACTTTGCGGTTTGGAGTTCGCGTGTACGTTTCGGTCGGATTTGTTCCGGGTGCGTGTCGGTCGGTTGGATTTGCGTGTTTTTCCGGCCGGATTGCTGCTTTCCGTGCGTGTCGGTCGGTCGACTTTGTTTCGGTACGTGTCGGTCGGATTTTTCGCGCCTTGCATCGTACTTGGCGTGTCTTGCGCCACGGGTACGTGTCGGTCGGTATTTTTTCCGGATCCGAGTCGGTCGGTGCTTTTTCCGGCCCGAATCGGAATCGACCCCTTACAATTCAACCTTCAAGGGCCACTCAAGCTGGTCAACCACAAGGGACAATGACAAAAATCACCCCAAACGCTGAACGCAATTATGGGAAGAATGCCCTCTAGATGTGAGCAAATGCCGTTCTGGATAGCACAGAAAATAGCACAGCTTGAGGCATTATTCCCACATACAGGCACGCAAGAAAAACACAGAATACTGACAATTTGCTTGCCAATGGGGATAGGTCCCCCAATAGAGGACTGTACCACTTGGGGTACAGTTTTCACTGCCGTTTATACCAGAACACATGGTACCCCCTCAATAGCAGTCATACCATAAGTATTGAAACAAATAAGGAACGAGTACGGGGCACATCCTGCCCTGGACTTAGGGATGAAATTGATAGGCAATTTTGCAAGGTATATACAATTCTGTTGGCTAACATAAAAGGGGAGGCAGCAGCGGTGGCTATACGCCAACGGGAAATCACTCCTGCACAACAGGAGCGAGAAGTACCTAAGAATATCGAAGAAACCTATGCTTCACTGGGTAGCTATAATTTGGAAGCTAGACCTGTAAAACCACAATTAACGAGTAATCCTGAGAAGGATAACTCAAAGCAAGCACCTGATTCTTCTAAAAAGAAATGGGATAACAATCAATCAAAAAATAATAAACAGAATACATCACAATCACGGGGTGGGTCTCCTCAACAGGAGCCCTCTGTTAGAAAATATAATTTTAGGAACCGTGCTAATATTAAAAAACCTGACAGGTATCAGGATACTGATACACGTTCCTCTCGTTCCTTTCAGGGTTCATCCAAAAACTCGGAGAGGGAAGGACGGTCAGAACACAGATCAGAAGAGCAAATCAAGCCGAGAGAGACACATTGCACTTCAGACTACATTCTCAAACAATAAGATAAACCAAAATCTAAACCTCAATTTAAAAAGAAGGTAGCTGGCCTTAAAATAAGAAATGCCCAGGCTATTGAGGACAACTATTGAACGGGGAATGGGCTCTTATGATGCTAGACAGTGCAGCATAAGTAACAATAGCTCTCCAGAACCTGATGGAATTTCTGGTGACAGCAGCATTGAATGAACATATCATGGTGGAAACACCTCATACAAGGGTAAATGTACCACATCATTTACACGAGATTACGCTCCAAATGGAGGGGGAACATACCCAGGAAAGTGAAAGTTCGCTTTTGGGAGAACCAGACTTACGGGTACGATATCCTGTTGTCTGAAAAAGATTGGCTGCCTGAGTTCGTTATGGACTGCCCTAAAGGGGAAGACGTGATATTACCATCCTTCTCCGACCTCGTTCCAGAGTAACTCAAACATACATACAGACATACATACAGACATACATACATACATACATGCAGAGTGGGCATTAGTGCTTGCTCCTAAACTTTACTGCAATCATGTAGGTGGGATGCCGAGTCACCTCACCATGAAATCCCAGTTAAAACTACTCCAACTCCACAGAGGCAGTACCCAATAAAACATGACGCAAAGAAGCAAGTCAGGGAGATCTTAGATCAACTTGAATACCAAGGTGTGATTGAAAATTGCACCTCTTCCATGAATAATCCTTTGTTTCCCGTAATGAAACCCGACAATTCATTCCGGCTAGTTTTAGACTACAGGCAATTGAACACATGCACGAAAAAATTTGCAGTACAAAATGCATACAGTGCCACATTAATGAATAACATTGTGCAGAAGAAATACAAAACACTAGATATCTCAAATGGATTCTTTTGCCAAAATATAGTGCCTGAAAGAGATGTGACAGCATTTTCAGCGCTCAGCTCTCAACGCCAATTCTGTAGACGGCCCCAAGGGTATAAGAATAGCCCCGGGTTGTTCTCAGCGAGAGTATCAGAGTTGCTTCAAAATTGTGATGAGGAGGCATTGTCCTACGTAGATGATATTTATCTGACGGATGATGAGTTATTGGATCACTTGCACAGGGTAAAAATAATTCTGGGGTTGGCCACTGTAAGCCACAAATTCAACTTTAAAAACTCAAATTGCCCACTTCAATGTCCTATTTCTAGGATATGAGCTATCAAGTGAAGGGAAAAGCATGGCAGCTAATTATTTTTAGAAAAATATGCGCTGCTACAACCTCCGAAAACTCTGAAAAGTTTACAATCCATTTTAGGATTCCTACATTTTGGCATAACATACATTGTGGATTACGCAGAAAAGGTAAAACCTTTCTAAGACCTAATCAGACCTGATTTTTCAATTTAACATTGGACACAGGAACACCGATATTCTCAGTTCCGTGCAAGCGGACATGATGGCTTCCACACACGTGTAAATACTACGAATTTGGTGATCCATGTAGTCGCGAGTCAATCAGGATACCCTTAAATGAAGGCGAAACTATACCCATTGCATACAAATCCCATTTGTACACAAACCTTGAAATGCATTTTGAATCCACAGAAAAAATACTGACTGCAGAACAAACTGCTGTAGTGAGAGAAAGAGCACTAGCTCAGGGGAAACATACCTGACGTGACTCCGGTACCAACCTTAGAGGCTGTTAACAAAGCAAGGGTTCCAAATGCAAAAGTACTGCATCCCCGATAGATACAATGGGCTAATTCTCTCACTGCTGCAGATGTAGACTACAAATTTTATTCTACATTAAAAATGCAAGCATTCCTGCAGTATGAACAAGAATATCCTCTCCCGAATGACATAATGCCTCTAGATCAGTATGAATACATCATTTACACTGACTGGTCTGCCCAGCCTGCCGTAGGAAGTAAACAGCAATACAGGGCAGCATGTGCGATTGTGAAGGGGAGTATGCGGGACGGCAAGTTCCATCCTACCAATACTGAGGCGCAGTCTTTAGAAGATTGCACAGCACACCTGGCAAAACTAAAAGCCCTGATACTGGCACTAAGAAATACAGATCGGGAATTCCCTAAACTCATTGTGTGCAATTAGTTTTATTGTGTCCAGTCATACAATGAATATCTTGACTATTGGGGCCAAAATGGGCTTAGAGATTCAAAGGCTGCACAATAAAGCAGAGGTTGCTTTGGGAACAAATGGCAGAGCTGAAAAAACATGTGCCATGTTCTCATGTAATTCACACATTGGGTCATCAGTATGTTGGCATGCATGTTGAAGGGAATTCACTGGCTGATGAAGCCGCCAAGGCGACAGTGCGAACTGCTGCCGTTGCTGCAATCACTCGTTCTAGTATGAGGATAGACTGACAGATGATGGCTGTGAATGCTACGCGCAACAGCTCAGCCTTGCCAAAAGGTTTTCCACTCAAGTACTCCTACAAGTTAGATGCGCAAAACATTCCGTATGCTCAAAATCCATGAGTTGGGGATAGAGTACTTCCAAACATGGATCGCAGGTTAGGTTTAATTCTAGTTGCACACGAGGGTCTGGGTTCAGCACACACAGGTATCGCTGCAACTGTTTCACTACTAAAACAACAGTACTGGTGGCCAGGTCTTACGAAGCAGACCAAGGGCTTTGTCCTTAAGTGCAACATCTGTCAGCAGATGAAGGGTTCCACCATGGCAGGTCCACCACAAACACCATTACTGATTTCAGACAGACATCTCGCATGTGTCTATTTGGACCACTGCGGTCCCTTACAATCTGACGTGGCTTACAGGTACATCCTGGTGGCAGTGGATTCATGCTCTAGATTCCTGTGGGTTTTGCCCCAGCGCTCGGCTGATGCTCTGTTATAAAAGATTTGCGAGTCTTTATAGGGACATACACATTTGGCACATTACATTCGGACAGTGGCCCTGCGATTAGCTCAAGGGCTTACAAAGAAGCCATGGAAAGTTTGGGTGTTACATTGAGGTACTCCTCTCTGTATCATCCAGAGGGAAATTCGGTAGTGGAGCGGAAAAACCGGGACTTAAAGCAATCCTTAACACCAAGTATTGGGCTCGGTGGCATTTGGGTCAGTCACCTATATGGGGTCCAGAGGGCACTTAACATGCCAAGAAGTTCTCCAGGGGGTCGAACTCCATATAAAGTCCTGTTCGGGAATAGAATGTGGGTACCCGACCTCGATTGGGTCAGCACAGTGGCGGATGAAAAACCATTTGACATCAATGATTGTTTGGCTGTTTTACAGGCACTTCAATGAATTCCGGGCATTACAAAGCAACGTCCAAGTAAAACACACCACCACTGGGGAAGTGAAAGCTCTTCCTGCAAGACCTTCCTGGGTCCCGAAGATTGGAGACCTGGTCAGAGAAAAGATTGTGGAGAAAAAAGAATTTCGGCCATCTTACAGAGTGCCTGTACCTGTCCTGGCCATCGAAGGAGCAAGAACAGTACTTCTTCCGCCTCTTGCTGGCAAGAAAGAAAAGATTCCTCTTAATTGATCTGATCAAACCACACTATGTGGACAATACTCAATAGTAGGCCGCGTGGGCTCCTGGGTAGCACCAGATCTCCTCTCGCTGCCATACAGGAAGTTCAAACAGAAAGATTAATAACCTTTGAAGATTCTACTCTACGAAGTGAAGGAGTTACCAACAATGGAATGGAACTCGTGCCTGTTGAAATTGAACAGCAACAAAGTACAAATGAAACACAGATCTCAATTTGGCCTAATACCGACATCTATGTGAATATGTCTCGAAACTAGTCATCTGCCAGTTCTACAAAACCTGCTGAGCTACCAAAGATAGATCGAACTGCGTCTGGCTATTTTGATACTTTCTCATTGGACCCAAGTGAACCCGAGTTACTGCCACCACCTGTTTCCCACAAACAACAAATTTGTGATTTCTACCTTTGGCTGGAAAAGACTTATCTTGTTTCTCCCTGGCTACAGCTCTAGATTTCTATTGGCTTTTGTTCCTAGTCCTTTGGATAGGTGTAGTGACCGTCTTTCTTTTCTTGCTCCTGAATGGACATTATTTCCCAGAACGCTATGAAGTACATGTGAACTTGGTCCTGAAACCGCATGTATCATCACACCATGAACAAAGAGACCTGTCTTTAGTAAACATTACAGCAGTTCCGGTTCCTGAAGGAATAGTATGGGATAGAGTTCATATGATGTATATGGTCCAACTGAACTTTTAAAAATATCACGCTTATTTAAAATTTCTTTAAGTGATAACATCACATCCAGTACTTTCTCTGATGATTGGGACTTTGAAGCTGTAAATACTATATTGTCAGATTTAGAACAATCTACTGCATTTTCAAGTGATTAATTGTATGATGGTACATCTAACTTTGATACCATGTTTTGTTACCAACACTTTGGTCACCATTTCTTGCACAAAGCAAGTATCCCACGTAATGTTTTCACTTACCATCAATGGGAACATTGCCCAACACCACTGAAAAGTAGTTCACAAACGTTTGCACAGACGTTTGCTTATTTTTCTGGGTTTAACACTTCAGACCCAACCTCTTATTATTATTATAAGGTTGCACCTACACCTGCAAAGAAAAATATGCTCACTAACACTAAGCTGATATACTCTGCTTCTTTTATTTCCCAACTGTCTTTACAGGGTTTCGACTTTTGGAGAGAGAATATAGAGACACAATCGGTCTGGGGGACTAAAGATTGGCAAGTTCAGGGAACTGAGGCCTTATTTAGAGCGTGCCTCATACCACATCAGATAATCTTCCTGAACAATACAGTGCAACAGACTTCCTGTCTTGGGCTAGCCAAAATCAAGGATTTGAACACACCTTGGATTCCCTCACTTACACAATTTGAGGGTTGGCAAAATGACACACAACATAGTCAGGATACACTGGATGCCATAATGCACAATGGTTCTTACAATTCATCAGACCCCAGTTGGAAGGGATGGTTGGTTTGGCCTATCGACACAAACAGGTGTCAGTCAAGATTCAAGGGTACCACCGAAGGGTTTAGTATCCATAGGCCTGACCAACGTTACGTACAACAAGAACACACGGGAGTGGTGACATCTTACAGGGTTGGGAAATTATGCCTAGAGTGGCTAAAAACCTCAACACGGTCCCAGGTGAAACAACATTTGTCCTTACTATCAGATGACATTGATCATAGGGATTTTTTCTTAGGTCCCCAGAAGCCACGTCAAAAGCGCTTCTTGTATGCTGTTTACAACGAGGTATAGAAAATCTCCCAGCAGGAGGCTGCTGAGGAATTGCCTGAGATTGACAGGGTTAACCTAGAAAAGGCTTTGGCAGTGGTCGACAATGGTATGACCACACTATCATCCAGGATTTATTCACTGGGCAACATTGGGTCTTCTGCAATAGATATAATGGAACAGGATTCGTCTATATTACAACATGGACAATCGCAAGTGCGATCCATTCTATTATTGAGCTGGACTCTACTCGTTGCGCTCTGGTCACGTGTCCTGGCGATATCAGTAGTTCGACTTTGTTTTCTGCATACAATCTAACAAAGACAGACAACAATGGCACAGAGATGCAAAATTTACAATGCTGCACATTGTAAAATTGGACCAATTACCTTTTACCGTGGCTGAGTCACCTTCCACAGAATGGTTAATCCATTGCCATTTTACACTGCCAGTCACAACAATCTAATTTCAATACGGTCTACAGTAAACCTAGGTAGGCAGGTATGAAGCGTTGGGACTGGGATACCTGAGTCTTGGGATTTGCCATACAGATTTAGATGCAGGAATGGAGACACTGAAGTTTTTCTCAGCGGTTCAGACTGAGTTCTTTAAGTGGGTCTCTAATTTGTCAGGATATTTTGCTTCACGGAGCCTGTAATGCTTCGGTTGCAAACCTATCATGTCACTTGAAAGGATCCCCAGCTACTGCGTGACTCATCCGGTGTTCAAACTGCTCTCGAATGGGAGTTATTTGATATTGAATGATCAAGGGTGTTGTGGGATGTCACCAGGCATCACATTTGGTCACAGTATGTTCCCGGGTTACTTTTTGCACGCAAGTATTGTTTCCACCGACCCACACAGTTAAGGGGGAGACGCTATGGCTGTCATTAGATGTTTCCTTTATACGGTTTGATTCTCTGAGCAGACTGAAAGCCATGCTTTTACAGAAGGATGTGGCCTTACCCTCAGCCCAAGAGACTTTTTATCTCCAGGTTGCAAGGTCTTCATCTGAGATACAGGCACTAGTCCAAACGAACATCCCCTTCTATTTCGGGGAAATGGTACATCATGTCTTTAACATGTCTGATACGAGGGGGGTCGTACACCTATTTAAGACATAGGTTCTGGACTATTGAGCAACTTTCAATCTTCGTAGTTATTCCAGCATTTATACACTCCGTATTGGAAGCGTTTCTGGAGGGCTTTCGCTGCTCCTACTTGTAGTGGGTATCCTGGTTTTAATTTTCCTGCTACGCAATGGATGGCCCAGTTTCCAAAGAGATGGAAAAAGCATTCCTGGTGCGACGTTGCGGTGAACGCATGGTACTCCATCTGGGCACACCTCGGCTTCAGGAGCTAAGCGAGCATTGGTCCCTATCGTTCAGACCAGTCTGGGTTGACTGCATCTTGCCTGTGCTCCGCTGCCTATTCTGCAGATACAAATGTGTGTTGGACATATGTCTGACCCTTCCATCGGTTGTGCCACCGGACGTAGATGTACTACTGGACCCCTTAAGGCCCACTTATTACAGTGTCCTCAGCGTAGTCCCATGTTGATGACGGCATTCTTAGAGCCTCCACAGGATGTTTCAGCTCTTGTCGGAACAGACACCTGCTCTACAATGGACACACAGATACGAGTGTTTCCTCAGCGGCTGCCTTGGGAACTGAAAATGATCACATTTGCTCCATTGACCCGATACAAGCGGTGTTACAGGGACAGTCGTCTGCGAATGTGAGCAACAGTGATGTTGCGTCTCCCACACAGGACACAAACATTTTGCCTCTGCTTATGATGGGAACAATTCGGACCTTTTTCCAAAGCAAGTCAAATTGGGATGCAAAACATAGTTTTGTTTTATTTTTTCTTTTGCTCTCACTAAGCACCATGGCTTTTGATGTGCTCAGTTGGTCTAACAGTATATTGACTAGTCAGCTTGCGAGAAGCTCTACCCCCTGCCTACAAACACCCTGGTGGGACTCTCGGTCCCAGGGTGCACCAGTTTGTTTCCTGCCTTGCCGCAGCTGCTGAGGGGGGAGGCATGACCAACGCGCATTAAAGGCGCTGCCTCTACCCCCACGGCGCGGGACGAACGCTGGCCATGCCCGTCGGAACCCGAAGGAGGCTGGGCCACCCCCTTTGGTTTTGGCCATTTTGTCAGAGCCCGAAGGAGGCTGGGCTGGGCCACTCCCCTTGGTTTTGGCCAGTTTCACCCGAGATCAACCAAGAACATCACTCTACTTCGTGCAAGGTATTGTGAGGTTTTTCCTTGCCTTCAGTAGCCGTTACTTATGTTGTATAAGGGCTCCGTTTTCTGTAATTGCTATTGATGCGCGGTAAAGTGTGGCCGTGTTAATTTTTGTTTTATTTCTGGGTACTACTCTTGCTCCCTCAACGTCATAGGTACTGCAATCTTTGGGCCTACTTGATAAGGCCTTTAATATGGGAAAGAGGAAAGCCAAAGGGAGCCCCTATTGGTGTCGCCAAAACGGCCAAACGGACTGTCAAGTGCAGCGGAGAACTGTGTGGTCAACGATAGTGACACATTAATTGAAGAAGTAGAGTCCTTGCTGAATAGTCGCGACAAATCGACAGGCACTCGCAACAAATTGCCCAATACAGAACGGACAGTGGCTGACATTTTTCAAAGAAGAAATCTTCTGGGAAATTTACACCTGTGTTACCTTTAACTACCACTTCTATCCCAGATGGTGTCTGTAATATTAATTCCAGAGTCACTGCCAGTGACAAGCCGGGCGTGTACAATTCTTCATTAGCACTGCAGGGAATACGAGACTCTAGTCCTAGTCTTAAAAAGGTACCGGCTGTCCAACTGGGCCTGTGTCATTGAATGTTCCAATCGATACGAGCCCTTGGCCCATTTGATTACTGAAATTGAGAATCCTGGCAGCGATGAGATTGATATTATTGCTGAACCATGTATTCCTGGATCTGCAAAGGGAAGGCATGGGGGTTGCACAACAAACATGGATAAGTAGGTCTGTCTTGGTGAACTATCAGAGCTCAAATTGATTGTTAAACAATTAGTAGCTGAGGTGTCAAACTTGAGAGCCACTGTGGGAATACTCACCAAGGAACTCAATAGGAGCTATTCACCTAGAGGGCTGTGACATTGCAGAAGCTACAGATTCCCAATATACTTACAGGGTACTGCCTGCAATAGGACCTAAAAATACTAATCCATTCATCGATCCAGTATCCCTGGGTATGACATCCTCCAAGGCCCCTACAGTTCATTATGACCCTATGCAACACTTTTTTAATAGGGAGGAGTATATACCCAAATCTAGGAGAATAGTGACAAGGGCCCCATCGCACACCATCCCTTATACTGGCCCATTGATTCCAGAGGGAACACCGGAAGAGGCCTGATGTTGGGGAGAGCAGGGGGGACAACACCAACATCACTACCCATATAGAAGGCTCCCAATGGGTCGCCTGGTACTTACATGAAGGGGGTGGCCATCAAACAGATGAGCACCTTAGCACTAGGTCTGGGAAAGGATGGGGATACCTTAAGAACACTCACAGTGAGGGCAGGTTTCGCATCTTTATGGTAAATGTCCCCAAATTGACAGCTGACGTAAAAGAAACAAGTGAAAATAAACAAAGTAATCCACTGGATAAGACAGGTCAGGCAATGCCGCTCAATAATATGATCGGATATAGTAGCAGTTGAGCGCTGTACTATGATGAATGAGCATGATTACATTATGTTGGATTTAGCTAGTAGGACGTTGGGGGGGAAGAATTGGTCAACTTGGACCTTCGTACTCTAGCACCGAAAGAATCCTAAATCCAATTTAAATATACATTCCCCCCTCAAAAAGATATCCATAGTTGACCCAGAGACCGTGAGGCCTAGGGCCTATCAATCCGCCATTAGACAAATTGTTATCAATAAAGGTCAGCTTGCACAAGAGGCCAGAGATTATAGTATATGACGGGTAGAGGGGTTCCCACCCGGAAGTGCTCAAAGCACCCTGATGGAGGGAGATTCCTATTCCAGTGTACCCATAGATCTAGTGCAACCCATCATGATTGATGGAGCTGGAATTGTGGGAAGGCAATCCCGTCTAAACTCAAAATATATTAGGAACTTAAAGCTACTATCTTGGAACATAGCCTCAAGTCTAAACTCAACTCTGAGGAGCGGGGGAGGTTTGTTGACACCTATTATATATGCCTTTTCCAGGAGACATGGGCCACGGCTCAAATTTATAGGGTGGGCTTCACTAGCTATAGTATGCATCTGTACCGTCAACTAAGGGCCGTCCAGGTGGGGGCCTGATCATCTGGATTAAGACCCATTTACAATGCACCATCAAAAGGCTTGACAAAATCTATTGATCTCCTAGCTTTGGCTCTTAAAAGTACAAATACTAATGACTCGGTCTTCTTGGTTAATATTTATAACAGTTTCTTCACAACATCAGGATTCACCTACTGTAGTAGCACTTGACGAATTCCTAGAAAGAGAAGGGGTATTTAATAACCTAGTGCTTGCATGGGATATGAACATTACTTACGAACCCCTAGTGACAACTTTGAACGTCAGAGACGAGGAGGATGCTGAGAGGGGCATCACAAGCCTAAGACAAAGCAGACTGGCCAAGAACATTAAGGCAGCTTCCCAAGTAGCCTCTTTTACAATCAAGTATGGCCTTAGGGCCTGCAATGGCCGCTCACCTTCCGATAAGGAGCCTAGATATACATTTAAAAGAGCCAATTGTAAGACCAGGATTGATTACATCCTGTTGGATGTATTCTTATGGTGCACATTTCTAGATATGGAGGTCATTGAGAGGCTAGATAGCGACCATAATGCGGTATCTTTAGAATTTTTGGACACATTAATTCCCCTCCAGCCCCCTGCCCGGCAGATCATTCGATAAACCCAATAGTTGTCAGTAATGATAGAAAGAAGGTCAAGTGGACCATGATCAACAAAATGGATATCTTGGCGCAAATTTACAACATTGTAGCCGAGTCATTGGTGAATTTAAGTAAATGTTCCATGGAAGCTCAACCTACATTGGACCAATTTATTCCATTAATGGCACAGATAGTTCTAACAAAAATGAGTGGTATGACTAGCTTTGCAAGACTGCCAGGGCAGAACTGATGGCAGCTATTAAAACAGGTTTGAGGACTATGATTGTCACAAAAAGGAGAAATTACAACTCAGTTCAAAATGAGGCAAAATAAAAGCTGGCACGAGGGATTTTGTAGAGACCTGTATGCCTCTGCACAAATTAAGGACAGCACTCAGTTTTGGCACATATTAGCCAAGAGAACAAAAAGCTCAAACGCTAGAAGAACATTACTATATCCAGCCACAAACCTAGGAAAACCATTTTAAATTGTTAAATGCAGGGAAGGAAAAAAACAAGATTAGAGAGTAGTGAATTAACAACAGAGGTCCTTCTAGATAGGGCAAGGGATGTAGACTCGATCAACCTGACCCTGGAAGACACCAGGATGGCACTTGGAAACTATTCTACCGTGCTACATACAATGGAAAATAGCACAAGATCAGAGAGTAGTAAATTAACACCATAGGTTCCTTTTGACAGAGAAAGGGATGCACATATGATTAATTTTACCCTGGAAGAAACTCAGATGGCACTTGCTAAAATGAAGAAGGGTAAAGCCGCAGGGTTAGATAAAATTCCAGGTGACTTGCATCTCTCAGAACCTAAGATTTGGAGCGTGATTCTTAAAGTTAGTTTTAATGCGATCTTATAGGGTGCCGTTATCCCAGATTCCTGGATGGGGGCGGAAGTCATACCAATATTTAAAAAAGGGAATAAAAGTGAACCAGCAAACTATAGGCCTATTAGCCCGATTGACACGGCACAGAAATTATTCTGTAGGCACTTACTGGAGAGGCTCCAAGACTGGATAAGGGAAGGGCAAATACTGTCTCCCCTACAAGCTGGTTTTAGAGAAAACACGAGCACTGTAGATCAACTGTTTAGGTTTTTATTGATTCTGTTGAAATGTGACCATTAAGAAGGAACATGTATATGTTGTGTTTGTGGACTTGCAAGCTGCTTTTGATCTAATCCCCTGGGAAAAACTGTGGGAAGTTTTACCTAAAACAGGGGTCCCGCGTTATTTACTAGAGATCATCATTAGACTACACAGGGATAATTACGCCCAAGTGAGATGGGGGAAGAATGGTGAACTGACCAACAAGATAAGGGTGAACAGAGGAGTGCAACAAAGATGTGTATTGGCGCCCACTCTGTTCACCCTATATATTAATGGATTAATTGAGACAATGTCGGACTACAGAGGGGATCCTCCTAAACTAGCTGGATAAGCAGTGCCATCTCTGTTTTTTTGCTGATACCCTACTTATTTCTAGGACGCCAATGGGACTCAAAAATTTACTGGATCGTTTCTTAGAAGCATGTGAGAAATTTGGCTTGGAAATGAACGCAACGAAAACCAAATTTATGGCCTTCAATCCTCATAAGTAGTTTAGGGAGACGGTTAAAATGGGGGGAAACTCCACTAGAGCGGGTGATGCAATTTGACTATCTGGGGGTCAGGTTAACGAACTCATTAACATGGGCCCCGCAAGTTGCAAAAAGCCATTTAATACTGCAACATGTGGGTTCTGCCTTAATTAAAAAAATGAAAATGTCAGCCTACAGGCCTACTGCCTCAGTTATTAAAGTTTATCAAGCCAAGGGAGTATGAGCAACAGCATATGGTGCGGAGCTATGGGGTCACAATAATTGTCAGGGTGATCGAAAAAACTGAGAATGTTTTTATGAGATCAGCCGTGGAACCTCCTCGGAATGCCCCTCTGATTCCCATGCGCCTGGATCTGGGACTAAAAAATGTAGTCCAAGTGATTGGCTTTAGGCCATTAGCCTTTCGGACAGAGTTTGGTCAAACAATTCCCCACTCCCCTGAGAGATTCACTGCTTGATGTGTTGGCATTAGACACGAAAGGGAATATCCCGTGGCTGAAGTATATTAAGAGCTGGATGCTTAAACTGGGTTTGAGCGAGCTCTGGACCAACCCGGAGAGCATGGAGAAAAGATCTCGGACTAATTTCAAAAAGAAATATTGGGATCATATAAATAATTTATGGATAATTCGGGATCTAACAAGGAGTTTCCTGGATTTTAAAAATTATATGTACCAAGAGGAGTTTTTAAATAACAAAGAACCTCCGCTAGCGAAATCATTGTTTTTAAAAATTTAGATATGGCATTTTGCCAGTCATTGAATTTTGCAGCCACTGGACTGGCGCTAATATCTCGCAGATTTGTCCTGTCTGCTTGGCAGTCCAAGAGAATGAAATACACTTCTTGTTTTTTTGTCCTGAATACACTGTGATCAGACAAACTTGGCTATTTCCCATGTGTCGCATTTTATCGACAAATTGTTTAAAAGCTACTATTCGAATTCTTAGAACGGATCGCACTGAATGGTTAGTTTTTACCCTGTTCTGATACCTGTTGTATGCATGGAGACTAAGGACCCGGAAGATGAAATCTATCACAAAACAATGACGATGACCATACACTGTTACGGCAGGTGGTGGTTTATACTATGTTAACCAACGGAATCTCATATCTTATGCCAGGATATTTGGTATATGTCAGTTCATTAAGATAAATAAAAGAGCCTATGAGGTTAGCTACCAACTGTTGTGGATACGAACTAGATAACTTGTTTAGTCCATTTTTGGGGTTTTATCGATTAGAATTATATACTCTACAGGCTCATTATTTTATAATATTTTTCAAGTATAGGCTTTTACATGTTGTTACGAATAAATCAACAATAGTAATTTATTATATAGGATTGGGATTGTGACTAGTTTTTATGGTTGTTTGCATAAACAAAATAAAGATATTTCTACTACTGCTACTACTATTTAGCGGACTTCTAGAGCTTTTTTTGCATAATTTTTACATATGCCATGTTTTTAGACGCTGGTTTTTATGACAATGTTTTTAAGCTTTTATCAGGCATATTTTAGCATTAGTTGTCATTATCGACCTTCGGATAAGGAGTGGGTGTTATGAACCCCAATGTACCCCAATCTAGGCCTAGGTAGCTGCAAGATCTTTTGCCTACATTTGTCATACCTTGCTCTGCATAACAGTTCTAGCACTGACCTTTTACCCAGTTATGCGCTGAATAAATGTCGATCAGTTTCTTGGAAACTAGCCTAATTTATTATGCATGAGGATTCTTAGAAATGTCCCCTGCACATGACCTACAGCACAGCATGAACATACTCTGCAAAAAAGTCATGGTCATCTTCATCCTAGGGCGAAAGAACTGCTTTGCATAATTGCAGGTATTGTTCTAGGCTCATTTTCATAATCGTACAAACATATCGATTGTGTAAGGAACCCAAGGCTATCTTTAAGGTATAAATGACCCATACCGAACACTACATGGTTAGAGGAGAAGCTTCCATGCTGACATCAGACGCTGAGATTCCTGCTTGCAGAAACTCCAGCACACAGTGGTCTGACATCCCTTGCGGGGTGTCCAGCTAGAGACCAAGACTGGGTCCTTCTTCTCTCCCATCAGGTATGGGGTTGTCTCTTCCCTAGGGGATTCTTGGCTTTACACCCACATACATGCTAGGTACACTTCGATTTAGAATTCTACCTTTTATTTACTCTCTTGGTGCTTGTAATCTTATACATCTGTTTTTGTCTAATGATTGTCTCAGCAAACACGTTTTATACTAGAATGACACTGGTTCAATAAATGCTTATTGAAAACGTCCCCATCGTTTATTCTGTGTAACTCTCTGAGACCAAGTGAGCACAAGTGACTGAGCGAAAAGTACTGTACTGTTTCCATGATCCCTGAAGGATCAAGGGTTGTCATGTTCGATAGTTGCCAGAAACTATTTGCACCTTGGTAAGGTTAGGGGGCTTATGGTGGCACTGTGAGCTAGCTGATCTGCAGGCGAACATATCCTTTGGGGGTGTCTGGAATCAGTATGGACACCAATCCCATAGTTTGTCTAAACGCGCAAATCCTATATAGATTTATAGGAACTACACGACAGAGGACAACGGCACAACAGCAAGTGAGAAGCTATTACAAATGGAAAAGGTACTGGAAGTAAGTCGCAATAAAAATGAAGATTTGGAGGCCAGATCCAGACGGAATAATCTGAGGATACTTGGGCTGCTGAAGACTACCTCCATGAACTGCACGGTGGACTATGTGGAAAAGATGCCGCAGTCCCGCTTTTGTGAAGCGCTGTCCACTGTGTGTATTGTAAAACGGACACAGATCATTGGGCCAAAGACCTCTGCCAGGGACACTGGCTGGCCCCAGAATAGCCAGTCTCTTGAATTATAGGGACAAAGATACGGTATTACGGCCTGCCAGGGATAGACATATGCTCAACTATTAAGGAAACAACATATCCTTATTCACTGACTTTACGTTGGCAGTCCAGGCAGCCAGAAGAGACTTTCTGCCCGTAAAGCACTCCCTCCTCAAAACCGATGCCAAATACTCCTGTACCCAGCCTGGTTGCGCAGCATTCATGCAGGAAAGACTATATACTTTACTTACCCCAAGGCGGGTACTAGATTCAACAAGGGTCTCCCGTTGTCGACAGCTGGGTCACGGGCTGATCCCAAGACCGCCGACTCAGCAATAACTGTGACAAGGATTAGACACGCAGACACCTGCTACATAGACGACAGTGGCCGGCTGGCTACAGGCAGAACTTGCCTGACCATGGGATTGCAACAGAATACCCTGCTACCTGGGCCTCTTACTTCATATGGGCACGCAGATGTTACTCTGGGTCTCTATCCACTCGGCGAGCGCTGGCCAGCAAACAGCTGCCCCCCTCTAGGCACTCAGCTGCCCTCTACCTGGGAGAGTGCTGGGACTCTGGTGTGCCCCTTGTGGAATGATTCCCCTACTTGTTCTTCGTTGTTGGCCCTTGAGGCAGAGGTTGGGATGCATTGGCTATATTCAGCCTGATTGGGGGGCTGAAGTGAGAGTGGGGTGGGTAACGTTTGGGGTAGCTGCTTGTAATAGTTTAAAATGTCCCTCTCCCCACACCCTGCCGATTCCTTTCCTCTCTCACATGGCATACGGGTTCGTCGCTGGGCTCTAGAGCTTTACGACAGCCTTGGTCAATACATCAGCGTGTTCTCGCAATTCTGCCATGGCGCCATTGACATATATAACTTGGAATGACCGCTGATTAAATGATAGGTGGGGGGAAAAAAAAAAAAACTTGTTCTGCTCTCCATGTGGGACTTCCCCCACCATCCCTTGATTTTCACTCGGTTATGACATCTGTGTTTTTGCTGATTGATGCGCCAAGGAATGGCTTCTGTTGAACTCATTTGTGCTGTGAGGCAACTAGCTTTGTAATAAAGTTGATTGTATTTTAGAGGCCATATAGTGAGTAGTTAGTACAATCTGCACTGCAATTTGTTCTCTTTGTGTACTTGATTTTAAAACTTCAATAAAAAGAAAAAAAAGTTTGCTGGGAGGTTGCTGGATGTAAATTTTCCCTTCCTGAAGGTCTTCTTAAAGGGGTAGTTTCTATGTGCATGCTACCTCTGAATTGCAAAGCCCCTATTGGTCGAATTACCTTTTTTAATTGATTTAGGGTGTCATCTACTGCCCTTCCAAAGAGTTGTTCCCCATTGAATGGTGCATTTAAGATGTTTTGCACTTCTGGTTTGAACCCTGAAATGCATAGCCATGCATGTCTTCTTTCTGTGATAACAATAATTTGTCTGCCTGATATCGCCACAGCATTTAGGGCCGATTTTAAGCATGTGTGAGCAATATTTTTCTCATCTTTTACCAGATGTGCTGCTCTGTTCTAATACTGTGCATTGCAGGTATTTCATTAACTCTATCTCTTCCCAATTGTTGATATGCGTGGCGGTTGAGCAAAGCATTCAAATTGGAAATGCGCCACTGGTTTGTCACACTTCTATCGACCTGTTGGCCCATAAGGTCCATCCTCTTACTCTCCTTATCTGAGGGAGGGCCTGTTGTGCTCGGTACATTTGATCTTTCCCTAGCAGAGGATTTTATAAAAGAACCTGCTAAGACTAGACCCTTGATGTCTATTGGGTCCTTTGAAGAGTATTTGTACTTTCTCTGCACAAGGTGCAACTGCCTAGCATGTGGCAGGTTCCTTAAAAGCTTCTTTCCCTGGATATAATACACTTGGTAACATAGGGAGAAATTGGTTTCTAGATTGTGTAGGCAGGAGAGTCTCCAATAAAAAGCATGATTATGGTTTTTCCTTCTCAAGTTGAAATCCATATCTGTCTGCTGCCTCATTAATGACCGGATTATACACCCCAATATCATTGGGTGGTGACAGCCTCGAAGGATTGGTGTCGACAGCCTCTTCTGGGGGAATCTGTTTCGGGATCCTGCCATTGTGTTTCTCGATATTCTGAAGCCTCAGAAACATTGTACGTTTGTTCTTTTACCTCTTTGTAGAAAATGTCCTCTTTCTGTTCCTCCTGAGGCTCAAGAGTTAAGGGCGGCTCTATGTCTTTGGTGCTTTTTTCCCCGCTTGCTCTATTATTATTGAGCTCTTAGTAGGGATTTGAAATTGCTTTAGACTTTCATCCAAGTCATTCTTTGTAAAATACTAGCCATTTCGGGCTCATGCCTTCTTCTCTTCCTCTCCATCTCTAATGCTTGAGTTTCGATGGCGAGAGTTTCAGATTTTCTCTTTGGTGTCGAAGGACATTTGTAGACTGCGCCAACCGCAAACGGTGCGTTTCTGATTTCGACCGCTCCTGTTTTGATGCTGATGTGTCTTTTCCTCGACCGTACTTCGACGTCTTGGATTTTTCGGGGGTCTTTCCTGCTGCGGAGTCCTTTTTGAAGGATTGGAGGGTATTTTTGTCTCGGGGGAGACTGTGGTCGTCGAGTGCTTGGATGCCGAGGCTCCCTTCGAAGGCTTCGAGTCCGTCTTTCCGGACTCATCTAATTTTTTTAGAGGACAATAGTTCTTACCTCTCGATTAGTTTTCTTGCCCACCTGTGTTTCGACTTCCACGACCTGGATGTAGGTCTCAGTCTCTCCTTCTAGTCCTTCTGTGATATTCTCCTCCTTGTCTCTTGAGAGGCCCAGATCTTGTAGGGACGGTGGTGTAGGTTGGCTCTGCATGTTGTAGTTGGCTCTTCATTGCCTCTCTCTCACCCTCCGAACCTTCGGGGTGAACACTGAGCATGTGTTGCGGTCTTCATTTCAGTGGTCTACCTGCAGGCAGAGGTTGTAACCCGGATGTTGGTCCTTCTAGGCGAACTTGTGATGCCAATTTCTGCAGAACTTGAATGGTGTATGGTCAATCACCATGTACAGGAAGGCCCCTGCACTTCATTCTCTGTAATTGTCTTAGAGGTACTCACTTCTCCACTAGAACTTCTCCGGGTACTTTCTCATGCTTCCTTCTTTCCGGTTGACTTTGATTTTTTGGGAGAATTTTTTTTCAAAAGTGTTGGAGTTCCTTCAGCATAGATCCAGACCCAATGGTGGAAAAAAAGAAACTGAAGATGGTGACCAAAGGTGGGAGCTTCCGGAGGCAGAATGAAGTCATCACAAGGGGACACCAAATAGAGGTCGGTTGCCGCCCACCAAAAAATCCCCCCAAAAAAACATAGTAGAACAAAAAGAATTCCGGATCCAACCACTAGATCGCAGAATAATGCTCAGCATGTTAATCCAGAAAAGATTCATGCTGCAAAATTTTATGACAAAGATCCATAAGTAAACAGTATAATCAGGTTACAGAGATCTTTATTTTACTCAAAACATTGTGCACTCAGACACATTATAAAAATACAAATGTTCAAAAAACGTTCTCCTATTACTATGAAGTATTATGAGTTAGAAAGTGCTCCCCACACTAGGTGTTAGCAAACCAGAGTCAAAGTGCTCCCAAAGCACTGCACAACCTTCTGTGCTTAGTAAGCAAAGACTACAGACGAGATAGATGCACAAATGTAGAAAGAAAAAAATGCAGGGCAGTTAAATCTTTCTGGAAATACAGGGGCACTTCTTACACAGTTTTATATGGGCAGATCTTTCCTGGACTACAAAGGAAAACAAAGTCTTATGCACAAACTCCTGCAGGTTTTCCACCATGATTATGATAGAGATGAACATTACCAAGGTAACTGTATTTGTTGCAAAACTTGCCTGTAGTTCCCATAGGGCTCCACTAACCAACAAATCACTCTCTACCAATATTAGGTGGCAGCTGCCTAGGCTGCACTCTGCACGGGTGTCATGCACTTGAAACAACTAAAGGACTGTAACCTGCAGTCTTAAAACAGGCATACCATCCTCTTATACAAATTGTACACTTTGCCCACTGACAAGAAACATTAGAGACTAGTAGCAGTGTCTTCATGTTCATATTGTCAAGTAAAGGTCAGGTTTGGACCCCCCTTGCTGGATGCTGGGATCACAACGAAGTTCTCACTGATGCTTTGTCCTCTCCAAGGATCGAGGAAGAACGATTTGTAAAATGACAATTCTGTGAATTGCAGCATACTCCAAATGAGTAAGCAATGCTGCCACCTTCAACTTGGAAGCTGATCTAATATTCCGACCCATGATTTGAAAAGGAAGCATAGCAAGCTACAAGTGCCTGTGGCCCACTGCAAACCCTGCGGTTTACAGTGGGCACAGGCACTTTCAGCTTGCTGTGCTCCTTTTTAGCTTCTGTGAGCCTGCAGGTCAGGGAAATAAAAATAAAAGTCCTGCAGATCCAATGCCAAGATCCATTCTCCACGATCCATGGCAGAGAGACCCCAAACCAGGAGGAAGCATTTTGGAATTGTCCATGCGAAGAAAGGCATTGAGAGGGCAACGATCAAGGATAGGATAGAGGCCTCTGCCCTTCTTTGGCACAAGTAAATAGGGGAAATAGCACCCAATCCCTACTTCCGAAGCCGGTATCTTCTCTATGGTTCCTTTGGCCAAAAGAGCCTGCACTTCCTACCATTAGAGGGATATGAGGTCCTCCGAGAAGTGTTATGAAGTAGGTGGCAGGTGCAGTGGGTCTAGAGGGAATAGCAGGGCATACCCCATTGGACAATCTGCAAGACCTATTTGTCAGATGTGGTTTGTTGCCATCCCCGCATGAAGTGGCTGATCCAAAGGGGCCAAAGGGTGCATAGAGGTTGTGGGCAGAAGATTGGGATGAATGCTGCCCTTGGTGGCCCGGTCGTTGTCCGTTAGGCCCACAGCTCACACCTCATAAGGGCTGGGAGGCCTGTTGTGCCGAAATGCTAGGGCCCTGGTATATCACAGAAAATAATAAAATTGTTGGGGGGGGGGGGCGGTGGGGGGAATCTGGGGGAAGATTGCCAGTCTGGAGCTGAAAGGCCCAAAGAGTGTGCCGTAGCACAGCTGTCCTTAAAGTGCTCCAAGGTCGAATCTGCCTTCTCACCATAACAGAAAAACAATGGTCCTAAATTTAGGGAAATTTAGGTTTAGGACCATTGTTTTTCTACATCGACTAACGCCCAGGTCCAAGACTTGAACTGGGTCACCCCATTTTGATAATGGCTTCTCACCATAACAGGCATGAGCCATCAAAATGCATGTCCATCAAAGACACCTGGATGTCATGGCATCGAAGCACCACAATGCTTCCCAAATGCCTACCTAGACAGACTGATTTGCTTTTCTGCTCCTGTTGTGCAAAGCATAAACACTTGTCACGTGGCCGATAGGGACATTGTCTACATCGCTAAGTTAGCAGGAGTCTAGCAACCATGAGGCTGCTTTTGCGCGCGTTACTATGTGGCTTTTTTTTTTTTGCAAGACTGTTTATGCCTTTCACATGAGAACCGTCTGCTTGGTTCGTTCTCCGCCTGTCCTTGGAGTTTAGACTGAACACTGTGAGCAAGGTTGATAAACAATGCCCCTTGTTATTCTGTTCTGGTCAGTCTCTAGCACCTAGACAAAACATGCTCACAAAGCTGCTGCTGAAAGCTCGTGCTTTGATATTATGGGGCTGCATGTTTAGGTAACACACACTTGGAGAGGGAGCTTTCCAGGGAGAAGAGCCATGCGGTTCCTATGATGTAGATGTACCATCTAGGCACTAAGGTATGGGGTCTGCTGACAAAGCCCAGAGATCTTCTATTATATAATAAAGCTTCTTCTTACCAAGGGGAGGGTGGTTAGGCCTTATAGTCCTTTATCCACTGTCTTTATATGATGACATCTCCCTTTATGATATATGGCCTTGCTGCAATGCTGTGTTAGGTTTGTGCATTTTGCTGCTGGTTGTGGCTCGTATACTGCGTTTTAGAGCACGATTGTTAAAATAAACATTTTAAACTATATTCGTGTTTCTGTCAGTTCTTATTGTGGACATGTACGAGAGAGAATGCGAAAAGGTGTCTTGTTACCTCGATTCCGGAGAGATCTGGGAGTGTTGTATTCTGGGGTGTCTAATCATTTGCTTCTTCATGAGTGTGTAGGAGAGCGAGTGAGACACTATAGCTAGTCGGTCCTGGGTTCGTGGGCACTAAGGTGGTGGGAAGGCTTAGCCCCTATACACCGAGGTCCCATATTCCTGCGCATAGTTCTGTGTATGTGCAGAATCCCTGCAACACACATTGCTCTGTGAACTCATACTAACACAAATGTTTACCCATGTCCCTTTTCATTGTTACTTCAGCCTCCAGGTACAGAACTGTTCCTCAAAAGTTGCATTCGACTTGAAGCATAGCTATCAGAGTTAATTTGGGGCGCTCGGAGAAGTTACTGAACTTCAATAACTCTTGTATATTGCTGCTGTATCAAGTATTCCACATGGCTACATATTAAGACGAAAGGAAGAGACATGAAAAGAGCGCCTCAGGACATTTGGAAAGGGTGGTGAAGGAACAGTCAGGGCAACTATCCTTGCAGTCTTTGATGCAAGAGATGAGTCCATTCATGGTTTTAAACCCCACTCGTTAATAAGAATGTTCTGCCAACTTATTCCCAGTATGTTAACCCAATGCTCACAGGTTTTACAGATTCGACAGGACGAGAACATCTCTGGCTGTGTTTTTTGTAACTCGTGCCTCATCGCTACCTAATGAGGGCACCTACTCTCCCACACCGAGGAGACCTCTTAACTACCTTATTGGGGAGGAACGTCCTAAACTGCCAGTAGTGTACTTACTAGTGGTAGGTTCCCCTGCAGCTTGCATTATTTTTTTACACTAATTGATCACTCATAGTTGTGCAAGTATGACACTACATGCAAAGTCTGTCGGAGAGCAGGTTACCGTTTTATGTGCGACGCATCAACAAAAACCACAAATTGAATTTTACTTTAGAAAGGCAAGATGCATGTTATTTTCTTGGACTACACAACAAAGCCCATTTATCCTAACGTCCATTTTGGTTCTAGGCATGCTTTGACTCGAAATGTGCGCCACCAAAGTGCCTGATCATTTTTCTAGTTTAAGTTCCAAACTGCAATGATAGCACTCAATGGCCACATTCTGAGAAAATAGCACATTGCATTTAACAAAGAACAAGGGCCATGTCCACAATTGGCAGGCAACTTGTGAGAAAGTCTATAAGGAATCTTCAATGATGAGAAAATGAGTTACTGCATCCTTGGAACCCATTTGACCATTTGTCTTACAGGATAAAAACATCTTAAGTCTCTTTCGGTGAGGTGCTTCCATTTTTTGTTTTTTTAAGAAACAACATGTGGTACCTGGAGAGAATGGAGTACAAGACAGATCACTTGCATGAATTCTTTTTGCGGACTCAACCAACACACTGTCTGAAGTGGGAAAGAGATATTAGTATTTCGAAAAACGAGATTAAGAAACAAACACCCAAAGAAGAAATGCAAGAACAAACATACAATGTGAGAATTCACAATAGAAAGCTTCAGTTTAATATAAGTGAATATACATATATTTATATATTTGTACATAAAGTGTATTTCTTTGCACAATTTTGAAATACTGGCCTCCGCTTTTAGGTCGATACAGCAAGGCTACATAACACCACAAGGTATCACCCTGTTACGGGGTGCTCATCTAGTGTTAACACTTGTAAAAACAGACAAGGCTCGCCTCGAGCTTGTACATTTTTCCTACCCAGCAAAAAGCGCTACATTCCTGTGCTATATAACTGTGGAAAGTGCAGGGTTTTAAAGTATAAGTCTTTTACTTTCCCCTATTAGAACTCAGCTAAAAGCATGTTATTCCTTCCCCTACAACACATCCCAATGTTCTCCTCTTCTCTCAATACTGTTGGTTACAAAGGATGACAATGCATTCTACTGCTCTGGACCTCCATCCTTACACACAGCAACACTGCACTGTATTGGGGGTACATATACAGAAAGCTGATCATTTCAGTGCAGTTCGTATGGATTGTTCTGAACTGCACGGTTAAACAAGGCCCACATTCTGAAAAATACATAAAAAATTAACAAAGCAAACAAGACATCTCATAGCAAGACCTATACAGACCCAGACGGACCATACAAGCAGCCTTTAGTTAGGCCACGACAGGACATCCCTCACTTATAATTTACATGTAGATGCCGGCATTCAGAGCTACTAAATAGAAATATGCAAACGTGATAAAACATTAAAACACAGCTTCTGCGAACCAAACTTAAAGTCCATTTCAAAACTAGTGGGAAACAGCCTAGCGAAAACGTGAAAGATTTTTGCATCAGGACTATAAACCACAAAAAATATTAAGCAAAATGTTACAGCATATGGGGGCTTTTGGCCAGGAATGCCTCAGCTATACCAATGAAAGCCAACCACCCACCCATTCTCCCAAGTGAAAACAAAACACTATCAGAAGATCATTTTTTTTTTAAATAAACAGATGTTTTTGGAATGACCCAAGATTTCTTTTTTTACACTAGTGAAAGATGTAGCCTTTATCTGGTAGAAAAGGAACGGCTGCTTCTACCACTGTACATGTCCCCCACAAAGCTACTTTGCTGCAGTATCGAAAGATGGCCCTACCAGACCAAGAATACGCCTAAATTGAAATCGACGAGGAGAGAGGGACAGAACATGGAAGTATGGCAAAACTAACAACCACAATGTTTCAGAGAGGAAGCACTGATGTAAAGATGCTATGCTAAGTGACTGAAGGAATAGGCAAAACAGAGGTCAGATACTCCAAACCCATGGTACAGACAGACTAGCCAATGGCCTGGATGCATTGGACGTAACCCACTGCCAGTTTTTAAAAGAAAAAAAAAAAGATGCTGATGGAACTTATTTTAAAACCAATCTGTATAAGCAGAGTTTAAAACCATTACATTTCAAAGTCGGGGTTTTGGTAAAAAAAACAGGAGAGAGAAGTTTAATTTTCATCCAGCATACAAGGGCACGGCTCATGGTCTAATATGTCACCACTGACTGCATTCACAGTCCTTGAACAGGTGAAGCTCCAAGTTTCATCTGAACCAAAACGTGACTGTGTAAGTGGATATGAAGTCATCAGGGACCATCATCTGGATTATGGGTGTCCTATGAATATCAGGGTTGGTTTGGTTAGCAGTTAAAATATGTACGTATATTCAGTACTACAAATACTCAATAGCTTATGTTCCCATAGTCCTAGCCTCTGCATTGTTCCATGAACACCTCCATCGTGGCCAAGGAAACAAGTATTGCACATCAAATGGAGTAGGAAAGATAGACTGCTGGACTATGGACTTCCAGTTCAGATGGCCCTGGCTAGGAGTGCTCTTTCGGAAGGCAATTAGGACAGAAGAAATCGAGGTCAGTAATAAATACATGCCTTCGTCAGTGGGAATACTGCAGTTACTGCAACGGCTAGAGGCATTGCCCTGGACCCCAGGAAATTCAGATCACACCCCTCCATTGAAGACCTCCACATGGAGTGTCATTTCTGAAAACTCATCGTAGCCAGTTGGAATTCTGTTTGGCTGGAAGAATTCAGCAGACGGCATGCATCTGAACACTCTCAGGGAACTCATGCCCGAAAAGCCATTAGTGTGAATGTTCCAACGCTCCCCACGAGATTGAAAGTGTCAACGAATAGTTCGGGGGCAGAGTTCAGCAAGATAGAAAGGAGATGCTGCAACGCTTCTTGTTCATGTGGAATCCTCAAGGGTCCTGCTCAAGCTCTCAGAGTTGGGACGGCAGAGCCGGGTCATGATGCCCTGAAGCATTGGTTCTACGATGCCAAGGAGGGGCCGCTTGGAAGGTTCTCCGTTCCAGCAGGCTTCCATGAGCTGCCAGCACTCCTCGTCAAACACGTGCAGCCGCTCAGGGCGTGCTCCTAGAAACAGGAAAAGGTATTATAGAAACAAAGGTAACACATTCAACATTCATTGTCCTATGACTTCTAGCATTTAATCTAGATCGGCTTCTGCTTCCCATATGAGATCATTTCCCCTTGGCTAATCAATAGTGGGCTTCACCGGAGAGAGTGGCAGACAAATTCTGGGCTCTTCAGGTGGGTGGCATTATTTAAACAGGATATAATTTCATGAGGAACTCCGGTAACATACTAGAAAACAGTCTTGTGATATCTTGCTCTCTGCCCCATGACTGCTTCACTTGCCTAAACAGTTGCTTCTCATTCCGTGACCATGCACAATACACATTAAAATAAACGCACCAGCTCAGTCCAGTTCGCCCTTAAAAAATACAACCAACAAGAACACATATGCAAATACAACAGTTACAAATTTAATTATGCAAGGACAAAATAGAAAAAGTTATTTCCCTTCAGTAGCCCACTTTCTGGTGGACACTCACTGCAGATTCCTCACCTAATGAATTTCCCACAGGCACCAGACTAAAACAACTCTAAAGCAATGCTCACATGCACCAGAAGATGCTGCAGTGAAACTCGGCATCAACGCCATTCTGTTTCGGGAGTCACAAACTGAGCCTCATATAATAGCCACCCAAGCGCACTGATATCAGTTTCTTTCATGAATTCTTCTGCACCATTGGACACGAAGCCCTCCAGTAGATTCAACAAATCAGTGTGCAGATTCCTTAGATTCGGATCTTTTTAGATAGAAGAGCTCATACTATAGAACAGGAAGGTGGGAGGGTGGTGAGGAATCTGTGGTTATGTAGAGCATCAACTAGAAGGAAAATGTTACTTAACCTGTAAGCATATATTCGTGACATGTAGTGCATACTCCTGTCATCTAGTGTTGGGTCCAGATGTGTGCAAGTAGTTTTTCTTCAAAGAAGTCCTCTCGAGTCACGAGGAACTCCACCTACAGCTGGAAATGGGCATTGGCTCCATTGTTAGATTGTTTTTTTCCACATGCAGAGTGAGGACATCGATGGAGCATAGATATACAGAAAGATGACCACGCGTAGGAAAGATCACAGATGAAAGTTTAAGAGAAACGTCTGCAACACCAAAAGGCATCGGAGGAAAGGGTGGGTACGTGTGAATATATATCACTACATGCCACCGTTCAAGGCATGTGTGGCTGTAGATACATATGCTGTGCATAGACTGTAAAGCAGTCCTCATCTAAACGGTGGCTAGCCTGAAGATGTTGCAGAGGATTGAAAAAGCATACGAATTACAGCTGGTTGGCGTCAGTATGTCCACACAATAGTGTTTAGTGAAAGCGTGTGGTGTGGACCAGGTAGCTGCTTTGCAGATATCAGCTATAGGAATCTTCCCGACGAATGCCATAGAGGCCCCTTTCTTTAAAGGTAGAATGGGCTCTGGGAGGGAAAGGCAAAGGTCTCTTGGTTTTGCATAGTATGTTTGAATGCATTTAACTATCCATCTGGCTATGCCTGATTTAAAAATAGCCTGCCCCTTGTGCGGTTTTGAGAAAGCAACAAAGAGCTGCGGAGTCCTGCAAAAGAGTTGCACTGTATCCACATAGTATATAAGGATTTGCTTAACATTTAGAGCATGGAAAACCCGTTCTGCAAACAAATCAGAGTGGGGGGAAAAAAAAGGCAGATCAATGAACTGGTTAAGCTGGTAAGGAGAAACGACCTTAGGAAGGAACCTAGGGTAAATACGGTGGACAACCCTATCTCTGTGAACCTGAAAGAAGGGCTCTTCTAGTGTTAATGGCTGAAGCTCACTGACACATCTGTCAGGTGACTGCGATCAGGAAGGCCACTTTCCAGCAGAGGAACTGAAGGGGGCAAGAACGTAGAGGTTTGAAGAGTGGACTCATGAGTCTAGTAAGAACAATGTTTAAATGACATACAAGGGCAGAGGGGACACATGGAAGAATGGCTCTTTTCAGACCTTTCACTAAAGCGATGATAATAGGGATCCTGAAAATAGATAGGTATTCTATATTCTGCAGGTAGACAGCCACTGCAGCTAAGTGGAACCGAATAGGCCAGGCTGCAGGTCTGTAAGCGGAGAAGGTAGCAGACAATGTCCTGAACAGTTGCTGCCAAAGGGTCAATGTGTTGTGATAAGCAATAGTGGGTAAATCGTTTCCACTTAGCCGCATAGCAGGTGCAGGTAGTGGGCCTGCATGCTTCCTTAAGAATGTCCAAGCACTCTTGATGAAAGGTTTAGATAACCAAACTACAAGACCTCAAGGTCCAAATCACAATGTTTAGCATCTTGAGATCAGCGTGCCTGTTTCTCCATGGCTCTGCGTGAAAAGGTCCGGCTTGTTGGGGGAGCCTCTCGTGCGGCACCATCACGAGTTCAAGGAGGGTGGCGAACCAAGATTGCCTGGCTTAAGTGGGAGCTAACAGGATTAGAGTGAGTGGTCTGCCGAAGCCTCTGAACCACAAACGGAAGTTGGAGAGGCAGAAAAGCATAGGCAAATATCCCTGGCCACTTCATCCATAGTGAGTTGCCCATGGACTGTGGGTTTGGGTACCTGGAGGCAAAGTTTGGGCATTTTGCATTTCCGGCATCGCAAAGAGGTCGATGTTGTGGAACCTCAACTGCCGAAAGTACTGAAGGAGGAGCTGCAGGTGGATTTCCCACTCGTGGACTTGTTGTTGCATCCTGCCGAGGATGTATGCATCGTTGGTGTGCACACCCGGCAGGTACCCTGCCAGCAGATGGGCTTTGTGGTGGAGCACCCACCCCATATGCTCTGGGCCAATACCTACAGGTGGAGAGAGAGAGAGAGTGCAGTCGTACTTCTGCAGCAAGTACATGGCGGTCATGCTGTCTGTACAAATTAGAACCAACCACCTTGTTCACAATGTGACAATGGGCTAGCTGAACAGCCAACAGCTCTAGGTAATTTATGTGGAGACTCTGATGGTAGGGTGTCTACTGGCTGTGGACAGTGAGGTCCTGTAAATGTATAAGGGAAGCGTCTGTTGTGGCTGTGATCTGCCGGATAGGGTTGAAAAAGGGCTGCCCCACCAACAGGTTGTTGGTGTTCCACCACTGCAGAGATCGATAAGTGCGGCTCCCAATCAACACTAGATCTTCCCTCGGACCCTCCACTCGAGACCACTGTTGCGCTAAGCACTCTTGAAACGGGCACATGTTTAACCTGGAAAGAGGACTATGGAAATCCAGTAGGCCATCAGTCCCAGAAGACGCATCACGGTTCCAATTGCAACCTGGTGATCTGACTGAAAAATAGGGAGCAACACCTGGAAGGCCTACACCCTAGCAGGACTGGGATTGGCCCTGTCCATCACAGAGTTGAGGACTGTCCCTAGATGGGATGAATTTGGAGGGGCTGAAGGTTGGTCTTTGTGCCATTGATGGTGAACCCTAGGTCATGTAAGAGGTATATGGTGGCCGGTGTGTAAGCGAGGCATTGCTGGTAAGTTACACTCTTGATCAGCCAGTCGTACAGGTAAGGGAGCAAGTGGATGCCCTTGCGCCGCAGGAGTGTGGCTACCACTGCTAAACATTCTGTAAGCACTCTAGGGGCATTGGTTACCCGAACGGCAACACCTTTAACTACTGTTTGCCACTTACCACAAACTGGAGGTAAAGCTGTTGAGCTGGATGAATTAGGATGTGGAAATAGGTGTCTTTGAGGTCGAGGGCAGTCATGAAAACGCCTTGTTGTGGAAGAGGAATGACCCCCTGCAGAGTGACCATATGGAAATGTTCTGACCGATGTACTCATTCAAGGACCTGAGGTCTAGGATAGGAAAAGAGGGACCCGTCCTTCTTGGGAATGAGAAATTACAGGGAGTACACCCTTGTGCCTTGTAGTTGCTGTGGCTCTGGCTCTATAGCACCCTTGAGTTGGAGGGCATCTACCTCTTCCCGAAGAAGGCACTGGTGTTGTGGGGAGAGGATGGGTTTTCGGGGTGGAATGTTGGAGGGGTGGAAGAGTTCCAAACAGTAACCATGGTGTGTTATGTCTAGCACCCACTGGTTGGAGGTGATCTGCTGCCATGTGGGGAAGAACCCTTGAGTTGAGCCCAGACAGGTATTGTGTGATTAGGGGGAAGGAGGGGCAAGCCACTGCTTAGCGGGGGCAGCTCCGTCACTTTCCTCTTCATTTGGATTTGTTGCCTCTGTAGGAACTGCCAAAATAACCCTTTGTAGGGGGTTGTTGAGGCTGCTGACGTTGATAAGAGGTGGAGTCGTCTGGGAAGTAACCTTAGAGGCACCCCTGTAGGCAGAACGCTGAAAGGATCCAGAGAGGAGGGATTTTGAAAGGTGCCTATGGCCTAGGCGGTCTTCGTGTCTTTCTTGATCTTCTCCAGCATCTCAACCTGTGGCCCAAAGAGGTGATCCCTGATGAAGGGCTGTTTAACTTCTGGCTTTAAGCAAGAGACACAGAGCCAGGTGTGCCTGCAGACGGGTGAGCTGGAATTGATGCCACAATCTGCGGTGTCGGAAGCATCAAGGGCATATCTTATGGTGGTATTCGAGATGAGTGTATCCTCCGAGACTAACCATTGGCTCCATTTGCGATAATAATTTCGGACATGCTGGAGGAGCTCCTCCATTTTATTCCAGCGAGCCCCGTCATACCTGGAAAGTAAACCCATTAAATCAGAAAAGCACCAGACGTTGGCGGCGCATTTGGCAGCCAAATCAATCTTTTTACTCTTTGTCCAGTGGCGGTGCATCGCCGGTGCCCTGCGCGCTGGCCTTTTTGCAGGCAGTGTGGACCACCAATGAGTTGTGGGGAGTGGATCTTCAATTTAGACTGGTTCTGAAGGGGGACTATTTTTTGTCCACACTAGGGGTGTCCACCCGGGGCTTTAAATAGCTCTTTGAAAAAATATCAGAGGCCGGTTTGAGCATCCCCTTCAACATTGGAAAGTATTACATGGAACGCTGGGAGGAAGTAAGGGTTTCCAACAGGCAATCCTCCTTAATGGCATCCTTGTGCAAATCCACTTTATGGCAATAGGCCACCCTGCCGAGGACTTCATGGTAAGAGGTGGTGGCATCTGGCGTGGAGCGACGGGCGGTATAAAGATCAGGAATCCTCCTGTGGATGCAGGTTATAAGGATCCCCTGGTTCTCCTGGACTATGCCCCCCAAACCCGGAGTGCAGTGCTTCCGATGAGTGAAGGAAAGGGGGTCAGCAGACATGGGGGCAGGAGGGAGGGGAGGGTGTGGTATAAAGAAGAGGGGGAGGAGAGACAGAGGGCAGGAGGGTGAGGCAATGGCGCAGGTCTAGTTGCCTTGTCATGTCTTCTCTTACTATTGGATAGTAGTGGCAAGTCGAGTGCTTTCTCAAAGCTGAGCTTGGAGCCATCCTTGGTCAGTGACAGTGGCTGGGCGAGGATGCGTTCAGAGAGGATGAATGAGGATAGGACTCTGACGGGCATAGAGTTCGTCCTGCAGCCGCTGGAGAACAGGTTCGACTGAGCAAGTGGAAGAAGGTCTCGAAACTGAGGACTTTGGTGCCGGCGCGTGTTTTGTCGACGCAGAGTGAAGCTTAGAAGTTGCTGATTTTGGCTGCAAGGGATGTTTCGAAGCAGCGGTTGGTCTGGAGGGGTTAGTCGGTACCGATTGGGTCAGCTTTAGGATCTTATTCGGTGCAGAGGCTGGGCGTGGTGGTGTATGAAGTGTGTGCTCAGTGCCAATCATGGCTGAGAGCCAGTGGCGAACCGGAAGCCTGCTGGTGGGCCTCGAAGCTGGACACGTGGCCCCTTGAAGTGGGCTGCTTGGAGTGGTGCTGAGGGGGCAGGGGTGGGGGTTTGTACTCGTGGCCTGCTGGGAGGGAGGCAAGTCCTCAATTTCCAAGCTGGAAACTGAGCTGGGTTCTGGCGAGAAGGCCTCTTCCTTGGTGGCTGACTGTTACAGATGGGGCTCGCCCTTGAGGTCCTGGGTGCTAAATGTGTCCAGGTTGTCATCACTTCTCCGCAACATTTTGAGACTTTCGAAGAGTTTTCTTCAAGAGGAGGAGTGGCAGGCATTGCAGGAAGCCTCATGCTCGAGAGAGAGAGACAGAGGTTGCAGACCTGGTGGTGACTGGCACAGGGATATTTGGCACAGCACCAAGGACAGTACAGTGTTTGTTCCATCACAGGTGCAACATGCTCGTCATGGGGTAACAATGGGGGAGACCCTGAAGGGCAAGGCTCTTAATGCTCCATCAAAGTTGTCCCAATCCCCGAGTCAACATGCATCAAGTAAATTCTAGAAAGGATGCCATGATTGAGAACAACACGGATGAAAGGAAGAGGTCCAAAGAAGGCCTGAAGAGATCACCGCAACGGAGTCGATCCAGAGCTCAATAACACGTACGAACCTGACAGCAGAGAGAAAACAATCAAACAAAGGAGCAAATGTCCAAGCGCATTTCAAGCAGAGGCTGGAGTCACTATGCCTCGTGACTCGAGAAGACTTCTTTGAAGAAAAACTCGCACACATCCAGGCCCAAAACTAGATGGCAGGAGTATGCACAACACATGCATCTGCAGCCACACATGCCTCGAACAGAGCATTACTGAAGGTAAGTAACTTGTTCTTCTGAAGGATACTTCTAACTACAGGATCCTCACTGTGTGAGTAGATAGCAAAGCAGTTCCTACCAAGGTGGGTCGACTGTTGAATGGTTCAAACTAAACAGCTGGGCATGACAGAGCAGGTAAAACGCAGACAGACCTGACAAACAAGTTAATTACCTTCGGTAACGATATATCTGTAAGAAACATAGGTTAGTGATAGATTCCTTACCTTACAATTACCCCCAGGCGTCAGACTGGATCCGGAAAGTTTTTCGTCAGCAGTACCCCTGCGCGTCGGAAGGTGGCGTCAGTCGGCTCCGCGTTAGTCGTTGGCGTTGTGGTCGCCGGGATGACTTCGTGGTAGCTACATAGACGCCGCCCTCGCACGGTCAGTTCTGTATACGACTTTCCACGCCAGAAGCGCAGAGCCATGCAAGACACTGACCATTGGTGCACAAAACTAGGGCCCTGAGAGGAAGTCCTTAACCCTAGAAGTCAGTTCGCAGAACGGGGAGGATGGGTGGGGCGGTAAGGAATCTATAACTAATCTATGTTTCTTACAGATATATCCATACTGAAGGTAAGTAACTTGTTCATCTGAAAGAAACAGTTATAGATTCCTTACTTTAGAATAGATACCCCAGCAATACCAACCCCGGAGGTGTGTCTGCGAACTAAGTTCACACCAGGAAGTCCTGGAGAACAGAACGGCCAAAGAAGCCGTCTCTCCGGACTTGGCTGTCCAGGCAGTAGTGTCTTGTGAATGTGTGCAGCGATGCCCACGTAGCTGCATGACAGATGTCATTAAGGGGGACTCCACGTCCCAAAGCAGTGGTAGCTGCCGTCGCCCTGGTGGAATGGGCGTGCAACCCCACTGGAGGCTCCTTTTTTGCCAAGGAATAACAAGCTTTAATGCACAAAACGACCCATCTAGAAATGGTCCGTTTTTGTTGGCTACGTGGGCACCAAAAAAGATCAGGCCGTGCACAGAGCTGGTCATCCACCCGGAATTGTTTTGTGCGATCCAAGTAAAAGGAAAGCGCACGCTTTGGATCCAGACGGTGGAGCCTCTCCTTCTTTGGAAGGATGCGGAAAGAAGGTAGGCAAAGTGATGGTCTGTCAAATATGGAAAGGAGTAACCACTTTGGGAAGGAAGAACGAGTTGGAAGGACAACCTTGTCCGGATGAACAGTCAGAAAAGGAGGCTTAGAAGAAAGTGCTTGGAGCTCACTCACCCTGCGCGCAGAGGTGATGGCCACCAGAAAGGCAGTTTTTACGGTTAGAAGCCTGAGAGGACAGTTCTGTAGCGGCTCACAGGGAGCACACATAAGATATGTAAGAACAAAGTTCAAGTCCCACTGGGGCATTACGAAGGAAACAGGAGGAAAAAGATGAGTAATGCCTTTAAGGAAGCGATTTACAACAGCGGACTTGAAAAGAGAAGGCTGACCAGGAAGCCTACGGAAGGCTGAAATGGCCGAGAGGTAGCCCTTTTGAGTACCCAGAGCAGAGCCCTGCTGGGCCAAAGAAAGGAGGAACAAAAGGACCTCAGAAAGAGGGGCGGAAAGGGGATCCACAGCATTTGCTGTGCACCATGCCACAAATTTGTTCCATCGTGGGTCTCCTAACGGGGAGCTATTCGTTTGTGAACTAAAGAGTCTGGAATCAATAATAAGTTTTCTGAAAAAGGGGGAACCTCTTCAACCATGAATTTGTGTATGTTTTAAACAAGAAGGAGCCACAAAATTCTCCTTTTCGTTCACCTAATGAACATTCTTTACTGGGGTTTATTCTTTAGTAGAACTAGTGTTTCACATATCCTGTTTGATATATTCCCAACTAATTTAATCAAAATGATACTCGTGAGCCAGAAATTAAACTTATATAAGAGATCTTTTTTCCATTTTTTAGATTTCAAATCTTGTTTTCTTGTTAAGGTAAAGCAGTGACATACATTTATACAAGTACCTTAGAATTTAACAGACACAGAAAAATCACATAAATGAAATTAATACCACAGAAATTGACATTACATATTACACAAACATTTTATATACAGTTTATATGCAAGTGTCTAACTGGAATTAAATGTTGGGACCTTTTGTCCTTATGTCCTCCTACATTTTAAATAATAGGGTAAGGTCCTGTTGAGGTCAGAGCAAAGTTAGATTTTTTGTTATCTAAGCACCCTTAGTTGTGCATTAGTTTACGGTGCCTTTTGTGCTCCGGTCGCTTATGCTGGTAGCTCTTGGCCTCAGTTTATAATGTGCCAACGCGTTTGGACCTTCTTAGCTGGACCTAAAGTAAGTTTAAATCGAAGGTCTTCCTCAGGGCGGTGTATATTCTTTGAAGGACACGTTGTAATGTTGTTAGTGAACCTGCTGGTTCCCTAATTAATGTCCAAAGACCCATCACAGAAGGAATCTTCCATGTGGGGTGGTGGTAACAAAGGCTTGTGGTCTTAGGTTCCTGTGGCTTAAATAGATGGTATTCGAGGGTCTTCTCGCATGCCTCGCTCCTTCCAACTGTTTTCGGAGCGGGGGGAAAAAAGAAAAGGGCTGCTGCTCCTGTTCGCGACTTCATGGTTCCTCTCCTTTTTCCCCCCGCTCCGAAAGCAGTTGGAAGGAGCGACGCATGCGAGAAGACCCTCGAATACCATCTATTCAAGCCACAGGAACCTAAGAACACAAGCCTTTGTTAACACCACCCCACGTGGAAGATTCCTTCTGTGATGGGTCTCTGGACATTAATTAGGGAACCGGCAGGTTCACCAACAACATAACGTGTCCTTCAAAGAATATACACCGCCCTGAGGAAGACCAACATAACGTGTCCTTCAAAGAATATACACCGCCCTGAGGAAGACCTTCGATTTAAACTTACTTTAGGTCCAGCTTAGAAAGTCGAAACGCGTTGGCACATTATAAACTGAGGCCAAGAGCTACCAGCATAAGCGACCGGAGCACAAAAGGCACCGTAAACTAATGCACAACTAAGGGTGCTTAGATAACAAAAAATCTAACTTTGCTCTGACCTCAACAGGACCTTACCCTATTATTTAAAATGTATGAGGACATAAGGACAAAAGGTCCCAAAATTTAATTCCAGTTGGACACTTGCGTATAAACTGTATATGAAATGTTTGTGTAATATGCAATGTCAATTTCTGTTGTATTAATTTCATTTATGTGATTTTTCTGTGTCTGTAAAATTCTAAGGTACTTGTATAAATGTATGTCACTGCTTTACCTTAACGAGAAAACAAGATTTGAAATCTAAAAAATAGAAAAAAGATCTGTTACACAAGTTTAATACCTGGCTCACGAGTATCATTTTGATTAAATTAGTTGGGAATATATCGAAAACAGGATATGGGAAACACTAGTTCTACTAAAGATTAAACCCCAGTAAATAATGTTCATTAGGTGAACGAAAAGAAGGAGAATTTTGTGGCTCCTTCTTGTTTAAAACATACACAAATTCATGGTTGAAGAGATTCCCCCTTTTTCAGAAAACAAATTTGTTCCATCTGCAGGCGTATACCGTCTTAGTGGAGGGACGCCTGGCTGCCAAGATAACATCACAGACTTCAGGAGGCAGGTCAAACGACGTCAACTGCCGCCGCTCAATCTCCACGCAAGGAGGTGGAGGCTGGACAGGTTCGGGTGGAGGACCGTCCCCTGCTGCTGCGACAGAAGATCCTCCCGAAGAGGCAGTCGGATCGGAGGATCGATGGCCATGTGTAGCAGCTCTGGATACCATACTCTTCGTGCCCAATCTGGAGCCACAAGAATGACTTGGGCCCGGTCGCGCTTGATCGTCAGCACTCTGGGCAGAAGTGGTATAGGCGGAAAGGCGTATAGAAGACCGCAACTCCACTTGCGACGAAAAGCGTCGCCTAGCGAGTGCCGCCTTGGAAATTCCAACGTGCAGAATTGCTGACATTGCGCGTTTTCTTCGTTGGCGAATAGATCTAACCAAGGCTCTCCCCACTGTTGAAAGAGATCTTGCACCACCTCCAAGTGAAGACGCCATTTGTGATCCATCATGCACCTGCGGCTGAGTTCGTCCGCCCTGGCGTTCAGCGAACCGGCCCGGTGTTGAACCACCAGGGATATGCCCTTATGTCCCAGCCATGTCCAGAGGCGGAGGGCTTCTTGACATAGGGTCTATGACCCCACCCCGCCTTGTTTGTTGCAGTACCACATGGCGGTGGTGTTGTTCGTGAACACCTGCACTAGTCTTCCCCGGACAGAGGGAAGGAATGCTTTGAGTGCAAGACGAATCGCCCGAAGCTCCAGAAGGTTGATGTGGAGCCCGAACTCCGCCGGAGACCAGAGGCCTCTGATCTCCGCCTCCCCCATGTGGCCGCCCCATCCCAGAAGTGATGCATCGATCACCACTGTGAATTCTGTTTGGGGAAGGGAAAGGGATCTGCCGTTGACCCAATCCTGGTTCGTTAGCCACCACTGCAGTTGGTGTGCAGTGCCCTCCGAGATCTGGACGTAATCGGACAGGTTCCCCATATGTTGTGCCCACTGGAACTTCAGGTCCCACTGCAGAGCCCGCATATGCCATCTAGCATGGTCCACCAGCAGGATGCAGGAGGCCATCAGGCCCAGTAGCCTGAGGGTCATCCTGACCGAAACCCGGGATAGAGGCTGAAAGGCCAGAATCATAGCCCGAATATCCCGGACTCGCTGTTCGGGAGGATAGATCCGAAACTGCGTTGTGTCCAGAACCGCTCCGATGAAGAGGAGCTTCTGAGAGGGAGTCAGGTGTGGCTTCAGCACGTTGATAGAGAACCCCAGCGAAAGTAGGAGGTCGGCCTTAGTCTGGCGGTGGGAGACGACATCCTGGGGTGAGCCCGCCTTCAACAGCCAGTTGTCGAGATAGGGGAAGACTGGAACCACCGATCTGCGCAGATGAGCTGCGACCACCGCCAACACTTTCTTGAACACCCGAGGGGCGCTGGTAAGGCCAAAGGGGAGCACGATAAACTGAAAGTGCTCGTGGCCTACCATGAACCGTAGGTAACGTCGATGGGCCGGCAGGATGGGGATGTGAAAATAAGCATCCTGCAAGTCCAACGCTACCATCCAGTCTCCAGGGTCTACGGCAGACAGGACCTGAGCTAGCGTCAACATTTTGAACTTCTCCTTCCGGAGGAAGCGGTTGACGTTCCCGAGATCCAAGATAGGACGCAGGCCTTTGTCCTTCTTGGGCACCAGCAAGTAGTGGGAATAGCAACCACGACTTACTTCTGGGACAGGAACTCGCTCGATGGCTCCCTTGGCCAAGAGTGCTGAAACTTCCTGTTGGAGAAGGGCCAGATGATCCTCCGACATGCGATGGTACTGAGGTGGCATGGATGGAGGGGTAGTCTAGAAGGGGAGGGAGTAGCCCCTTAGGACTATTTGCAAAACCCACCTGTCAGACGTGATGGTGCGCCAGTGGGGGAGGTGATGGCGAATCCTGCCGCCCACCGGCAATTGGTGGCCCTGATAGGTCCGACTATGAGGATTTGGAGGCTGCTGCAAAGGGGGCTGTGGTGGACTGGCCCACCCGCTGGCCCCCAGAACCACGGCAGTGGTTCCCACGTCCCCGGCCGCGCAGGGGCTGAACAGCTTGCGCTGGCCTGTGGCTCTGGGCAGGACGTGGCGGGGCACCCCTTCCATAGCCACGAAAGGGGCGAAAAGCAGACTGCGCAGGGCGGGTGGAGAGGCCCAAGGACCTGGCCGTAACCCGAGAGTCCTTAAAGCGCTCCAGCGCGTTGTCTGCCTTGTCGCCGAATAGGCGACAGCCATCAAAGGGCATGTCTATAAGAGTGGATTGGAAATCCCCTGAAAAACCAGGTCGACCTCAACCAGGCGTAGCGTCGAAGGGCTACCGACGTGGAAATCGTCCTGCCTAGTGAGTCGGCGGTATCCAGCCCAGAGCGGATGGTAAACTTTGCTGCGTCTCTCCCTTCGGCAACTGCACAGGAGTACGGCCCGGGCCTCCTCCGGGCACTGGGGCAGCACTTGTGCCACTGTATCCCACACGGAGTGGGTGTAACAGCCCAACAGACATGCTGTGTTTACCGACCGCAGTCCCAAGCTGGAGGAAGAAAACATCGTCCCAAGATGGTCCAGCTTTTTGGATTCCCTATCAGGTGGTGCGTTAGGGAATGCGCCTTTGGAGGTGGAGGCTTGGACCACCAAGCTCTCAAGGGTGGGGTGTTGGGAGAGGAAAGTGGGGTCGCCCGGGGCCGGGCGGTGGCATCGGGCAATCATCCTATCCACAGGAGCCCCTGTGTTGGGCCTGGACCAGGTGCCCAAAAGGATGTCTGTTAGGGCTTCATTAAACGGCAGCAGGGGCTCCAAAGAGCTTGCTGCCGGTCGAAGCACCTCTCTGTCAGGAGGTTAGTCCTGACAGCCACTGTAGGTAGCTCGAGGTTGAGAGCCTCGGCCACCCTACGCAACACCACTGCGTAAGACGCTCCCTCCTCCGTAGCCACGGTAGGAGGAGACAACATGCCAAGGTCGGGTGAGGTATCCAGACCACTGGCTACCCCCAGTTCCTCTCTCGAGTCCGGTTCATAGCCCAACTGGTCAGTTAAAGGGTCACCAGACCCCTCCCAGTCCTCCTCACCCTCCTCTGGCTGCCAATCTGGTCTAAAAGAGCCAGGGTAGAACAAGGGCACAAAAGTACCCGTCGGCACCGGATCACGCGTCGGTCCGGCTCCATGTCTACATCGGGATATAGGCAGGGGTCGACGCCGGCTGGGGACACAACCGGCCGACGGCTGCGGACGTGGTGCTGGTGGAATCGGCGCCGTGGGAGGTGTAATGAGGTCGACCGGCGCCGATCCGGATCCAGGCCTGAATCCAAGGGGACCTTGCAGTGCCGAGGTCAGAGCCGCCGGCGTCGAAGGCCCAGGGCCCCCAGCCGAGTCAGCGGGGCCCGAAGGCGCGCCGGCAGAGTCGGGCTGCCCAAAGATGGCGAGCATTGCTTCGTAAAATTGGCGAAGCTGGGCAGGGGTCGCTCCGGGTCCCGGGAAGGGAGGGAAACCCGGAGTCGATCCTTCGGGCTCCGCACACCTAGCCGCAGGAGGGGCACCACCCGCATCCCTTGTCGCGTCGGCCGACGGACGGGGAGAAGTCGAAGACCGACGATGCTTCTTCGACTTCTTTTTGTGCTTCAACTTACCTGACCTAGAGTGCAAAGACTTGGAAGAAGAATGATGATGATGACTCTGCGACTGGTCCCTCGAACGGCACAGAGCCGACTGCCGGGCCTCGAGGAGCTTTCGGGACTGCTCCCACAAAGACTTCGGATTCATGGTCCGGCAGTCGGAGCACGACTTGGGGTCATGGTCGCGCTCCAAGCAAAACAGGCACAATCGGTGTGGATCCGTCACAGACATCAGTCGGCTACAGGAACCGCAAACCTTGAAGCCGGGCATCCCTGACGTGCACCAGGAGTCGAAGACTCGAAAACGTGTCGACAAAAGTCGGCAAAAAGTCAGTCAAAAAGTGACTTGAGGTACTGCTCTCTTCGGATCTGCGCTGGCTAACGCGGGAAAAAGAAAAAACTGACGTCAGCGAGCGAGGGCGGCGTCTATGTAGCTACCACAACGTCATCCCGGAGACCACGACACCAACGACGAACGCGGAGCTGACCGACGCCACCTTCCAATGTGCAGGGGTACTGCTGACTAAAAACTTTCCGGATCCAGTCTGACACCTGGGGGTAATTCTAAGGTAAGGAATCTATAACTAACTGTTTCTTTCAGATTGCTGAAGCAGTAACACTTTGTGACAGTATACACTGATGCCCACGTAGCTGCCCGACAAATGACCATGACAGGCACTCTGCATACAAATGCAGTGATAGCAGCCCTGACCCTGGTGGAGTGCACACTTTGGCTCCTGGAGGCTGCTGCTTAGCCATTAAGTAGCAGATCTTAAAGCAGAGGACCATCCATCGAGAGATGGTTCGTTTTGCATTTACTTGCCCTTAATTCATCCCGGAGAACCAATTGTTCACCCGATGTTCTCTGGTACAATCAATGTAAAAACTGAGTGCCCTCTTGGGGTCCAAAAGATGAAGTCTCTTCCTCATTCAAGATAGGGAAAAGACAGTCGGAAGCGTGATGGCTTGTCCAACATGAAAAGGCATCCCTAACTTTTGTAAGAACACAGCTCGAGTCCTTAACACCAGTTTGTCTAGGGGGAAAAAACAGTATAGGGAGGCTGGACCGAAAGGGCCTGCAGTTCACTAACCAGTCGTAAAGGGTGAGTAGGGACAATGGACAATTTGCATTGGTTCACAAGGTGTACACATTAGAAACGTGAAAACCACCTTTAAGTCCCACTGCAGCATCACAAACAGCTTAGGTGGAAACATGTTGTAAACCTTTTAGAAAATCCATCACAACCAGGGATTTCAATGAGGACAGTTGTTCCAGCAAACATAAAATGGTGACGAGGGCCAACAGGTAGCCTTTAACTATTCCTAGGGCAAGTCTATGCCGCGCTAAAAATAAAGCAAACACATCTAACAGTTTTGCCTGCAACAAGTCCAATTGACAGGTACCACATCAAGCCACAAATGTGTCACAGCATCCAGCATACAAATTTCTTCCAAGGACGCCTGGCTGCAAAGATAACTACATTGGTGAAATCAATCAATCAATCAATCATGTCACTTATAAAGCGCACTACATACCCGCGAGGGTCTCAAGGCGCTGGGGGAAGAGGGGGGTGGTGCTGCTACTGATCGAAGAGCCAGGTCTTGAGGAGTCTTCTGAAGGCCAGTAGGTCTTGGGTCTGTCGGAGGTTGGTGGGGAGGGTGTTCCAGGTCTTGGCGGCGAGGTGGGAGAAGGATCTGCCGCCGGCGGTCGTTTTCCGGATGCGGGGGACTGTGGCGAGGGCGAGGCTGGTCGAGCGGAGCTGGCGGGTGGGGGTGTAGAAGCTGAGTCGTCTGTTGAGGTAGGCTGGTCCGGAGTTGTGGAGTGCTTTGTGTGCGTGGGTGAGGAGCTTGAAGGTTATCCTCTTGTTGACAGGGAGCCAGTGCAGGTCTCTCAGGTGGGGTGTGATGTGGCTGCGTCGGGGGATGTCGAGGATAAGACGTGCAGAGGCGTTCTGGATGCGTTGCAGCCGTCTCCAGGAGCTTAGCCGTCGTTCCTGCGTAGAGGGTGTTTCCGTAGTCCAGCCTGCTGGTGACAAGGGCCTGGGTGACTGTTTTTCTTGTTTCGGTGGGGATCCACTTGAAGATCCTGCGGAGCATTCGGAGGATGTTGAAGCAGGATGAGGAAACGGCGTTGACCTGCTTAGTCATGGAGAGGGTGGGGTCGAGGATGACCCCTAGGTTGCGTACGTGGTCGGTGGGTGGCGGGGCTGTTCCCAGTGATGTTGGCCACCAGGAGTCGTCCCAGGCTGAAGGGTTGGAACCAAGGATGAGGACCTCAGTCTTGTCCGAGTTCAGCTTCAGGCGGCTGGTCCTCATCCATTCGGCGACGGCCTTCATTCCTTTGTGGAGGTGGGCTTTGGCGGTGTGAGGGTCTTTGGTGAGGGAGAGGATCAGCTGGGTGTCGTAGGAGATGATGTTGAGGTTGTGCTGTCGGGCGACGTGGGCGAGGGGTGCCATGTAGATGTTGAACAGCGTTGGGCTGAGGGAGGAGCCTTGGGGTACGCCACAGATGATCTTGGTGGCCTTGGATCGGAAGGGGGCGAGGCGGACGCTTTGTGTTCTGCCGGAAAGGAAGGATGTGGTCCAGTCAAGGGCCTTCTCTTGGATCCCGGCGTCGTGAAGGCGTGTTCGTAGTGTGTGGTGGCAGACCGTGTCGAAGGCGGCTGATAGGTCCAGGAGGATGAGGGCTGCTGTTTCTCCGTTGTCTAGCAGGGTCCTGATGTCATCGGTGGCGGCGATGAGGGCGGTTTCGGTGCTGTGGTAGCTGCGGAAGCCGGACTGGGAAGGGTCCAGGATGTTGTTCTCCTCGAGGTAGCGGGTCAGTTGTTTGTTGACGATTTTCTCGGTGACCTTCGCGGGGAACGGGAGCAGAGAGATGGGTCGGAAGTTCTTGAGCTCCTTGGGGTCTGCCTTGGGTTTCTTGAGTAAGGCGGTGATCTCGGCGGGCTTCCAGCTTTCCGGGAAGGTTGCTGTCTCGAAGGAGATGTTGATTATTTTCCGGAGATGGGGCGCGATGGCTGTACTGGCTTTGTTGAAGATGTGGTGAGGGCACGGGTCTAGCGGTGAACCGGAGTGGATGGTGTTCATGATCTCGCTGGTGTCCTCGTCGTTGATGTTGGTCCAGGAGAGCAGGCGGTTGGTGGTTGTGGGGTCAGTGGTCTCGGTGGTTGCCGGGGCGGTCGTGGTGTTGAAGCTGTCGTGGATGTCGGCGATTTTGCGGTGGAAGGAGGTGGCCAGTGAGTCGCACAGGTCTTGCGACGGCTGGATGTCGTTGGTGTTGGAGCTGGGGTTGGAGAGTTCCTTCACGATGTTGAAGAGCTCTTTGCTGTTGTGTGCGTTGTTGTCTAGGCGGTCTTTGAGTGAGGCCCTTTTGGCGGATCTGATGAGGTGATGGTGATTGCGGGTGGCGCTCTTGTGGGCGGCGTAGCTGTCTGCTGTCCGTTCGTGGAGCCAGATCTTCTCCAGTTTTCGGCATGTTCGTTTGGAGGCCTGGAGGTCTTCGGTGAACCAGGTGGCTTTCTTGCTGGTGTGGCTGTTGGGCGGATTCTTGAGCGGGGCGAGGGTGTTGGCGCAGTCGTCGATCCACTGTCTGAGGTTGCGGGCGTCGGGGTCGGAGGGTTCGGCGGGTGGGCTCAGGGCGAGGGTTGTGGTTAGCTGGTCAAAGGGGGCTCTTCTGTCACCACTGAATCTCCACACATGGAGGTGCAGGTTGTGCAGACTTGGGTGCAGGACCCTGTCCAGTTGTTGCGACAGGAAGTCATCCCGAAGGGTCAGCCTGATCAGGGGATAGGGGCTCAAGCTCAGAAGTTCCAGGTACCACACGCTTCTGGCCCAATCTGGAGCCACAAGAATGACATGTGCCCGGTCATTCCTGATCTTCGAAAGTGCTGACAATGCGTGTCCTCAGCAGTGGCAAAGATCGAGCAAGGCTTCTCCCCATTGTTGGAAGATGCACTGTGTCACCTCCATGTGTAACTGACATTCATGATCCGCTCTGCGTCACCGGCTGAGTTTGTCTGGCCTGCTGTTTAAAGATCTTCCAGGTAGTGTACCACCAGAGAGATCTCTTGATGATTCAGCCAGCTTTTAAGGCACAGAGACTCCTGGCACAGGACTCAAAACATCCTGCTCGTTATAGCATCACATGGCGGTGGTGTAATACATAAGAAGCTGAACCAGCCTGCCTTTGATGGTCAGCAGAAAGGCCTTCAGCATCAAGGGAATCACCCACAGCTCCAACAGATTTATCGGAGGAGGCCTGAGTTCTGAAGTCTGCCTCCCCAACCCAGCAGTGATGCAATCGTCACCACTGACTATTCTGGGTGGGGTATGGAGCGGGGTCAGCAGCTGGTCCAATTGCAGTAGAGTAGCCACAGATCTCTTGCAGTCACCTCCGACACCTGGAGCGAATCTGGCAGATTCTCCTGGTGCTGGGTCCCCTGTGACTTCAGATCCCACTGCAGAGCTTGCATATGACACCAGGCATGATTGGCAAGCAAGCCAAGAAGTCTCAGAGCTAGCCACACTGAGACCCAGGATCATAGCCTGTAAGTCCTGGATCGGTTAGTCTGTAGGAAAGGCTCAAAAGTGCATCATATCCAGGAAGGCACCGAAAGAAGGACAGTTTCTGTGAAGGAGTCGGGTGTGACTTTGGCAGGTTAACTGAGAACCCCAAAGATGTAAGGAGGTTGGCAGTCGTCTGGAGGTGGTCTGCGACCTACTTTGGCAAGCCCGCCTTCAAAAACAGCCGTCATGGTAGAGGGAAATTGGAATCCTCCACTACCGAAGACTGCCACAGACCACTGCCATCACCTGTGTGTACACCCAAGGGACACTGGTGAGGCCAAAACGGAGCATGGCAAACAAAGTGCCTGTGGCCCACTGTAAATCACCGGTAGCTTCTGTGGGCCTACTGGTCAGGGAGGTAAAAATAATGGTCCAGCAGGTTCAATACCACCATCCACTCTCCACAAACCTGGGCAAACCCTGGGCAGGGTGGGCATTTTAGATTTGTCCTTGCACAGAAAGGCATTGAGAGGACAAAGATCTAGGACAGTCTCCGTCCATCTTTGCACAAATAAATAGCAGGAAAACATCCAGTCCCTACTTCTGAAGCTGGCATCTTCTCAATGGTCCACTTTGGAAAAAACAGCCTGCACATCCTAGCATAAAACGGACAGGAGGTCCTTTGGGAAGTAAGTGGCAGGTGTGGTCATCCTAAAAAGAATGGCAACGCATACCCCTATTGGACAATCTTCAAGACCTATTTGTTAAATGTGATTTGTTGCCATCCCTGAATGAAGTGGATGATCCGAAATAGTAAAATGTACTTTGAGATTGTGACAGGAGATTGGGAAGAATGCGGCCAGGTCGTTGTCTGTTTGGCCCATGGCCCTGAGCTCCTAAGGGCTGGGAGGCCTGTTGTGCAGCCTGAGGAGCCTGACATTGCCGATACGCTAGGTCCCTAGCATATCCCAGAAACAACAAAATTGTTTTGGGTTGTGCCGTGGTGCAACTCTTCTTAAAGCGCACTAGGGCCAAATCTGGCTTCGCACCAAATGGGCATGAGCCATCAAAAGACATGTCCATCTCAGATGCCCGGATGTCTCCAGAGATGCCAATGGACCTCATCCAGATGTGGCGTTGAAGCTCCACGCAGCTTATCATATGACTACCTAGACAGTCCGTGGTGTCCAGGTTCAAGCGGATGACAAATTGGGCCACGTCCTGAATAGTTTCGGTTAAAGAAGCAAGTAAGGAGGGCTGCGATCAAGATCTCACCTGCCAAATCTCACAGTGTGTGGGAGCTGCAGCCTAATAAACCGCTTGCATTGACCAACCTCAAGGATAGGCTGGCAAAAAATAAATAAATAAATAAATAAATTAAAAAAAAAAAATAAAAAAAAAAAAAAAAATCGATCAACACTTTCCGACTGTGTCCACTAGTTTTGACTGTCAGGGAGCGTGGTAGCAAAGGCATTAGGGTTGGCTGCTGATGGATGCCTGGACCACCAGACTTTCTGATGTTGGGTGTTGTCTGATGTAGCTCGGGTCTCCTGAAGAAGGCCTATGGTGGCGGATGACCTTGAGGCCTGAAGGGGGGGGAGAGGGAGGGGGGCATGGTGCGCCAGACATGGGTTAGCTCAAGTGTCCAACAGTATATAAGTGAGCGCTTAATTAAAGAACAACATAAGTTCGGTTGGGGCCTGGCGAGGCTGTAGGACCTCTGTCAACACAATTTTACCTCCACAGTAGAGAGGTAAAAGTAAAAGACTTCAGCAGCCCTCTTTATTACTATAGCAAATTTAATGCTTTCCACACCTGGGGAGAACACATTCTCTCCCCCCCACCCTTCCCTCCTGACCAGTATTGGGTGAGGTATCCAGCCCACTGGTGGTGGGCTAGTGCAATGTCTGCGCACCACTGCGTAGCTGGAGAATTGCATCAAAGTCAGATGGGCTCAGCAGACAGCACATCAAAAACCGAATGTTGTCGAGGTAACAGTGGTTGGGAGTCAGACACCACATGGTTTGCGGGTCTTCCTCCAGCACCAGTGGCGTCTGGGTCTATGCTTGAGGAGATGTAACAGATTTGAGCGCTGGCACAGCATCCAAAATCCGAGAGCAAACGCACCTGCACTAACCAGACTGGGAGTCCACACAGATCCTTGGTGCCTAAAGGCCACCAAAGAGAGCCAGAAGCGTGCCAAAGATGCACAGCATGGTCTCATGAATTGACCTTACGCGCTGCGACGTCTCCGATGGACTTGGGAACTCTGGGTGCATCAGGACCAGAAATGGAATCTGCTCCTCTGTGGAATAAGAGCAAGACTTGGAGACATGGTTACACCCTTGCGCCTTCTCTGAAGACGGAGAGTGGTGGGAAGGGGCAGAGTCCCGCCTGTACATGTTGTGTTTCTTCTTTGACTGTCACAAAGGCTTTGATCGCAAGGAAGATCTGCTTCAGGAACCAATTCAGGCTCAGGTCCTCACCTTCGACTTCAGCTTTTGGCAGGGCTGGTGCAAAGCCTTCTGGCGTTTTGCCACACAGAGCTTTGCCACATGCTCCCACATGGCCTCAGGGTTCATCTGAGAACAACAGCTGCAAGCTTTGGAGTAGTATGAAGAACCTTAACACAAGAGACAACTCATGGGGATCTGGCACAGACCTCTGTTTGCAAGAGGCGCTAAAAAGTTTGAATCCTGTCACTTTAGGTGGTGATATCCCTTTAATACTCAAAATGTTTGAAGAAAGGAGTGGGGGGAAAAAAGCAAGGAGTGGGAAAAAAAATGAACTGACGTCAGAGCACAGGTGGCATTATGTGGCTGGGTTCATTACTTCTAGATCGGAATGGTGTTGACGCGGTGTCGTTGAATATTTCAGATCCAGTGTGATGCCTGTGTAAAATTCACAAGGTGAGGAATCTGCGGCTAGAAGTATCCATTAGAACTAAAGAAAAGTCACTTTTGTTTTTTAAGTACACAAAGTGCCACAGGTATTGTAGTGGATGCTCTGCATAAATAAACAGAGTTCACAAAAGCCTCCAACCTGCCACGCAGTCCAGCTAGTAAAAGACAGGTACACAGAGGTGTGCAATACAGAAATAGAAGATAATTTGTTATTGAAGTTAAAAATAAATAAATAAATAAATAAATAAATATATATATATATATATATATATATATATATATATATATATATATATATATATATATAGAGAGAGTTTTGATTGTATTACGTTTATTATGACGAAATGGGTTGCTGAAAATAAATGGAAAATATTTCTTCCTCGTCAGTGAAGGAGTGATTTGCCTAATTAATGCAATCATCACGGTCAGGTTGATAAAGGTGGATAATGCCGAAAAGAGTCTCTGAAGTGAAAGGCGGCATACAATAAAGGTTTAAGGTCACCTCTCCCGTGAGTACAAGGAATCTTTTCTACTTGGAGGAGATATATATTCATATATATTCCTTTAAACCAACAGCTACAAAAAGAAAATGGCGACCTTCTGAGACAAAAATTAAAATATACAGCAATTATTACAGGGGACCCAATTTCCATCTAGCAGTTCAACCGCCGATCCCTATATAGCCCCAAACCCACCACAAGCCTCATTAGGCACACTGTCACCAGACTCTTGTGTGTATGTACTGACCTTTCTTGACATTGTTCCAAAGGTGGTCTTTGCTTGAACATCGCTCAAAGGCTTCTGGTAACTTCACAGATCCAGAACAGATGTACCAGAAGAGGATGCCGAATGCATACACATCCACAGAATTATCATACTTTCCTAAATGTTGGAAAATGTAAAAGTCAAAAGTTAAAGAAGTAAACTAGTGTGTTGGTTGATGGGATTTGTCACTTTCTGAGATGGTGTTTGTTCTGCTGCCTGTTCTGCTAATGTGCTTTCTGCTACGAAAGTTACAGTTGTTTAGCAGTGATCAACAGGAAGTTATGCTAAAAACGTTATAACAGTAAGCCTGGTTTTCTCTATGGCAGTGATAATGTATGTGAGGTTGCGGCCCTCCTGACCTTTACATGGGCTCCCCCTCCCCCCACCTGGTGAACACAGCACTGGGCTGCTGTTTGGCTAACTGAGAACTTACACTCAGAAAAAAGTTAAATAAACTGGCAAGCATTTATTTGCACGTTTAATGTAAATAGAGGAAAACAAGGAAATAAGGTGTCCTGAGCTACTTAACCTTCGGAAGACCTTTAATTTTTAAAGGCATCTTGCAACAAACATGTACAAATACGATAAATGCTATTCAAATTTAAAAAATAGTATTTCATTTAAATGGAAAAAGTCTTTCAACTTAGTCCATAAGATTATAACATTGAGGGGGAATATTTAAAAGTGATAGTTTTCAAACACGAACATAGAAACATTCATGCCCCACCCCCACACTGTCAACAATGCCAACAGTTTACTGAGAGACAAGTCAGCAGTCCCATGTGCATCTTCTGGGTGGCCTGGGTTATTATACATGGAAAACTTTACAGGTTATTAAATAAAAGAGAAGAGAAGGATTTGTACAGCTTACATCCTGAACTTATGTATTTCAAGGTGCTTTCATATGTGAAGAAAAAAAGGAGGCAAAGTGAAATAAAACAATTGCCTAGTATCACATAATTTGGTTGAGCCCGGGCTGATCCCAGGTTTTATTGTTTCACATTGTGCAATTCAGCACCTGGATGGGTATCTCTTTCCCGCTCTCATTTTACATAATAAATGAATGCATTTTCTTTAATTCTTGGCCCACAAGGTTAGGGCGGGGATCGCAGATAGAAGCTGCATGTAGGCGCAGTTTGTTTTGGGCTTCAGGGTCCAAGATAACCTCAAAGGTGAGCCACAGCTAGGCGCTTGGCTTGCGCTTTCAGTAGCTAGCTTACCATTATTCCATAATAGCAATTAAGCGGACACAGGAATATGAAGGATAGGATTTGACTATCAAACAATTTTGTGAAACCAACACCACGGTGCAGGATGCCTTGTTTCGAGATTCATAACTTTCCCACTACACCATATTTTACTGAGTGGACTATGCAACTGGGGATTCTCTCCCCCACAGGTAAAATAAAACGATTGTTGGTTTACAATCCTGTCTTCTTACCACATACTAACTACCAATGCTTAGTTTGATTCAGGTTTGCCTATCCATGTTAAAAAAAGGAGCAGAGAAATAGGTTGAGAGAGCAAGGTACCCAATTATCCAATTTTCCAGCGGGACGTCGGAAATTAATAAACACATGTCTTCAGGTTTCATAGTTTCAGTCTTGCTCATTACACAACAACTGGGGTGTGAGTGGTTCTGATGGTGTGACTAAGGGACTATTCTAACCAAATGAATGCCACTGTGCTGTGGAACCTGCCTAACTTTAAATGCAAAGTTCTTAATCAACATATTATCGCAAAGTGGTAAAGCTAAAATTAAACATCAAGCCTCCAAGTGCAGTGGTTAAACCTTCTCACTATCCCATGTCTAGTGGTGGAAGTTAGGTGTTCGTGTCTGCCCACCACAGTCAATTGCAAACCTTGTTGAGGAGGGTGTCTTTGTCAAGGATTTTGCATAGCACTCACTACCTTCACACTGATCCATTTTTAAGCACTCATAATATTTACAGATAAGACACTAAAGGCATAAGGAAATTGTGAGGCCTAAGATTATACATCATTCCAATTTAATATTAGTTACTTCCTTTGTACACTTGACTCACCGAAGGTAGCAATAACAAGCAGTCAGGACTTACCCCCAGGGTATGATAGAAGGATAGAAACTCAGATAGCACATAATACATTGTCAAATTTAGGACTGTTCTAGAGACATGGGGCTTAATTTAGAAGGTAGTATGGAATGAAACCCTCAAAACAACTCCTCAACTCACGGTCCTCATAATGTCACTGCTTCGCTTCGCCTACACCCAACTTGC